>BQMJ01000051.1:0-196467 GCA_025991245.1 Galdieria partita
CTAAATAAACCCTAAATAAACCCTAATAAACCCTAAATAAACCCTAAATAACCCTAATAAACCCTAAATAAACCCTAATAAACCCTAAATAAACCCTAATAAACCCTAATAAACCCTAAATAAACCCTAATAAACCCTAAATAAACCCTAATAAACCCTAAATAAACCCTAAATAAACCCTAAATAAACCCTAATAAACCCTAAACCCTAATAAACCCTAAATAAACCCTAATAAACCCTAATAAACCCTAATAAACCCTAAATAAACCCTAAATAAACCCTAAATAAACCCTAATAATAAACACTCAGTAAAACCTGAATAAGAAAGAAAAATGCCAACTTCCTCCTGCCGGCCTAGACATATTTTATAGTTTACTTCTTTTTTTTCTCTTAGTTGGATTTCATACGAAAGTCTCTTAATTGTATTTGGCCTCTTACTTGTGTTTGTTGTCTAGTATAATGAGTCACAAACTTTTTCTGTGTGTTTTTTGGCGTCCTGGCGACCTTTCTTGTGTGATTTATTTCTTTTATATTTGTATTTGAGGTATATTGCGTAAATTTTTATAGGCGAAGAGAGAAATTTTATATTTTACTTTTAACTGGTGATTGTCTTTTTTTTATGTTGGGGTGTTTTTATGTACCCAATAATAATTCCTCAGTAAAACCTGATTAAGAAAGAAAAATGTCCACTCCCTTCTGCCAGCCTACACATATTTTACAATTTACTGCATTTTTTCTCTTAATTGCATTTCAAACGAATGTTTTTTAATTCTATCAATCTTCTTTCGTTTGCTTTTAGTCTAGTATAATAAGTTGAGTCACAAATTTTACTGAGTGCTTGGTTGCGTCCTGGCGACTTTTCTTGTGGGTTATTCTTTCCTTATATTTGTATTTGAGGCATATTGCATGAATACTTGGAAACGAAAAGAAAAAGTTTTTATTTTGCTTTTTACTAATGATTGTCCTTCATTTGTTTACGCATTTTTATGTCGTGTTGTGTTGATTTAAAATTTGAAGCGGTTTGCTTGATTGGAAATTTCTTTTGGGATAATTGTTGCCTTGGAACCGTCCTTTTTTATTGTTTTAGTTGCAGAGCCATTTATTAAAGCTTTTTTTTACTGCTTTTTACTTATTCTTGTGAAGCTGTATTCATTGGGTGAAGGATCCTTTTGTTTTATTCTGATGGATGAATTTTTCTTTTTCTATCCTGTTAGTTTCTTTCTATAGTATATGACTTTTGTTAGAAACAGTAATAAAATTAAAAAAAATTAATGAACCCTAAAAAAATTGCTATTGTTCTGTACTAGGTCATTCGCATTTGATGATTTCTTAGGTTTTTGGAAGTCTCAATTCATTGGAGAAAATAACGAATTGGTTCTATCAAGACCTTTATTTTTGGTTTTAGTATCGTAAAAGTAATTAATTCTCAAACTGTACTGCTTGTTTTGCCAGAGATCAAATGACTTGCCATGTGAGCTAATTCTGCGTATGTTTGTATTTGTTGTTTACTACGGGTGTTTAGGTAAAATACTAAGATACTATTTTAAATTCAGAGCTTTTTTGAGTTAAGGAATTTCTCTGTTACTTTGCAATAATTCGAAATTTTGAGCTGTTTAGAAATTGTGAGAATTTTTCTTGAATAGTTGCTTTTTTGTTATTGTTAGCATCATTAATTTCGTTCTTGATTGAAACAGTTGCACAGTAAGTTAATAGCTTTTTCTCATATTATGATACTTTTCGTTGTGTGGTATTCGTGCCGAATCTATTTGATGAAAAATCCTTTTCGTTTCTGATATTGGATAAATTTACCTAGAATCGCCCAGTTAATATATTCCAATAGTATTTGAACTTTTAGGTAAACATGCATATTTAACTTGAAATTCTACCCGAATGAAGTATTATAAAACCAAGAGGAGGAAAGAATACTTAATGCTTTCAGCCAGGGCGTGCCTGGTTTTTCAGTTCACTGAGCTCTAGTAGTCTCAAAGTAGGAGTGGGCAGAGTGAATTGTTTATGTCCGGTTTCTTATTTATGTTTTTTTGCCAAAGAATAGTTATGTATTGTTTTATTTTTTATGCTTGCTGTGCTACTGACCAAGTTTGGTTTCCTGTCAGCTACATTTTGTTTAAACTTTTTTTGGATTGAAAACTGGAGTTAGTTTTTTACATTCCTTCTTTAGTTCAAATTTTATTATGAATGCACAATTTTTTCTGCTACTTTTGTATCGTTTTGTGATTTTAGGTGGTTCGTTTAAATGGTACCCTTCTAGTGACGTTAGTCTAAAGTGCAAGAATTGTACGCGAACAAGTCGTCGCAAAATTAGAACAATCTTCCATTATGTAACATTTTCATTTCTTTGTATTTTCTGCTTTCATTGCTGTTTTTATGAATTGTCACTCCGTTTTACTACTTTTTTTCCAATGAGAAAAACAAGTTTCTTTTTCTCCTGTATTTCTACGTGATATAGTTACTAAATTCCTTTCATCAAAGGCACTGTATTTTTTTTTCTCTGTGAACAGATTACTGTAACTTTTTTACTTCGTTTCACACAGTTGAGAAATATCTGCCTGACGAGGACAGATTCATGGTACCAATGATGTAAAGAACAAGTGGTACTTAAAAATTTCTCAATATATTCTCATTTTTTTATTTCTCTAAACGTTTTTTCTATGCCTTTTTTTGAAAATTGGTTTTGGTATTGTTCCTTTAGTAAACCGTATAAAGAAATTCCTAAACTGGTAATGCAAAAATTGCCTATTCCCCTTTGATATATTGCATAAACTTCTCTTCAATACCATTTCATAATGCCAATGCAATACCGTTTCATAATGCCAATGCAATAAAACTGAAAATGAAATGCTGAAATCTTTTTTTTTTTTAACTGTTGTTACAAGTTTTGGAATTTTTTTAAATTTTTATGCCTTGGTGACATAGGAGTTTTCTCGTTGAATTTGTCTTTTCATGGTACTACATTGTAGCGATGATGTTCTTTGTTTATTGCTTTTTCTTATTAACATCGCTGCTGTCTTCAGTGCATACATAATAATAAGCTTTGAATATGGATAGTTTCGAAACTTTTGTTTCAAGGGTTTCGCCAAGATCTTCATGGTTGAACCTTACCTTATTAGAATCGTTTTTAGAAATTTGTCTCATATAGCAAAATTCTAAGCATTGTTATTTGGTCATTTTATTGCATTCTACGGTGCAACGCTATTGAAAATTTAACCATTTGGTATGTCGTTTCTGCTTTTTGATGGTCTAGACACACTGCTTGCTTCATTCTTTGACTAGCCTTACTTGAAATATAGTGTCGATATACATATTTAGCAAAAAGTAAACAGTGCTTATGCTATTCTTAGATTCTCGAAAGCAATACTTTGTGTTTTGGTAAACTTTTCGAGCCGCCTCGTATCTATTCTCTACTATGTCAAATTTTGAATCTCTTTGTCGGATTTTCAGTGTGCACTCTTATGTCACAGATTTTTGTTCAATTGTTACTTTTTAAGAATGAATGAGCTAGAAGGTTCAATTGTCGTTTAGGCTCTTTGTTCACATTTTAGAAAGTTCACTTGTTTGATCATTTCTCTTCTAGTACTACTGTCTGTTTTTCTTTTGTGTTTTATTTCTTATAACCCTTGAATGTGTAATGAAGTTTTCCTAGGTTCTATTTCACATATGCAAAAACTGCTCGAGATGAGAATATATTGATTTTTTCTATATGAGATTTGTTCTACTTTTCTTTTTACTAAATTTCGCATTGCCACCTACTGCTTACTCCTAGGAACAACTAGAAGTACTGATGCCATAAAAGACAAATAATGTATTGAAATTCTTCAATTTTTTCACTTGCGCCAACCTCAAATTCTTTCTTTTTCTATAAACTCTATTCGAGACGACATTTTTATCGCTCTTCTAATGAACCGTAGATATTTCAGAAAAACAATTCTTTTTTATTTGAAACCACACGACTTCTCATTCCTTTTACTAAAATGCATGTGTTTTTCTCAATTCACTAGATCGTCGAAAAAGAATGTAATAGAGTATAAAATTCAGTGGTTTAGATTCGATCACATACTTGTGAAATTGTGTCAAGATTCTTCAAGATTTTAGTGATTTTGCTAATTTACCTTGAGTGACAAAGTAATTCCTCCTTGGAAATCTTTTGAGAATCACCCCCACAGTTGTATTGGTATTGCATGTTAGCGATATCCAATTGTTCCATTTCTTTCACTTTTATTGAAGTTTTTAATTTTTTGGGGGAGCTGAGCAATTTTTGTTATGAATTAAATTTATTGCGAAATCTAAATTTGGTAATTTTTACAGCTAACCTATTGCATGGCTTGTTTCACTATAGTCGTTTTCGATATTGAAAAGCGACAGTTTTTCGAAAAGTAGAATCTTGCAACTGTTGGTTGCTACTATGTGGTATCTTTTATCGGAAACCTTTTTTCTAAAAAGTTGTTTTGCTTTCTTATGGTAACTGGATCCACTGTGTTCTATTTTATGATTATCGGTATAATATTATACACGAATTGTACTGTTGATATATATAAGGAATATGAAGCATGCCAAGCTTTTGCCACTAAAAAGCCTCAAATGAATTAAACCGCTAGCAATCTAGCCACAAAAATTCAATGTAGGCTTATAGCAACTTGGATATTATATGCTTTATGTCAGTTTGACTATGCTTTGAATAACAGCTTGTATTGAAACATATCTCTCAAAAGCACTTTTCCTCCATGAGTTGGTAGCATTTTGATTCTTGTTCTTTGAAATCATCCTGTTGTTTTTGTTTTTCTAATTAAATATATAAAATTTCTTTTGAGTATTTAAGTTTACAAAAGTACTGAATTGTTTTCGACGAAGGATATAGTAGATTTTTCGTTGAACATGCATTTTGGACACCTCTTCTTACTATCTTTTTCGTTATCGATCAATGTCCGTTGAAGAAAACAATCAGAGATATACTTATTCAATAAAGACAAGTAGTATATGAGAATTCTTCAACTTTCTAGAGATTGTATTTCTCTGGCTGTCTTTCTTTTCTCTATGGGTTATTTTCAAAATCGATATCTTTATCGTTCATTTATTAGTCTATAAGTGCACGAAAGAAAGAAAAGTTACAAAGGTCCAATAAAAAAAGAATTGTCTATTGTCCCCTGACATACATCATGCGTTTTCCTTCAATGAATTATGTTCTCTTGAAACCAATGTTATAAAGCAAAGAATTATTTAATAATTCACATATTTTGACTTACCTTGTTGCTTTCATATTCAGTAGTTTCGAAGTTTTTTTTTGTTTGTTGATCCATTCGTGTCAATTCAATTTCGCCTATGAATCTTCATCCTCTAACATACTCGTGCACTTGTACCGATTTTGACTGAGGAAACGTTTTCATTTGTTTGGAGCTAACATAACTCATTATTTACTTGAAATGTTGCTAAACTAAATCGGCTCCGTTTTCTGAAACATCTTTGCTCGGAATCTACCAAATCACAGTCATTCTCAATTCATTGACAGTAGTTTTAAGAGTACAACCTTTTATCGCCTTGTGTTTCTTTGTGGTGTCTTATTTATCATTTAGCCATCCGATAAAGCAGTTTTTTACGTTTTCTGATACATTTATATTCCTTATTTTATTCTGTGAGTATCTTCGTACACTAATCTGCTACTTTGGTGGTGATATACATATAGAAACAAAAGTAAGCCATACCATATATATGCCATAAAAAAGCCTTCAACTGAAAGAAATTGTAAACAATGACGACGTAGATATTCGTCATGTCTATTGTTCTTCCTCTTTCTATTTGCTTCATTGCTAGATGACCTATACTTTGAGTGGTAGCAATTCGAAGAATGTATCCCTGCGTAGCATTCTTCCCTATTGGTCTTACTGTACTTTTATTCTTTTTCTCTACGTTCAACTTGTTCTTCCTTTTTTTCTTAACTTGAAATACCCTTTTAGTCTTAGTATGCATTTCATGAAATTTTGGTTTCTTCCTAGCTCTTTCTCTTGAATTTTCTATTTGAAACTCTTTGTTTAAGAAGTCCTCCAATCGGAATTCTATTTCTTCCATGATTGCCATAAGAAATTTCAATGCGTTTTGCTTTTCATACTTATCTAGCGTTTAATTCGTTACTTGGTTAATAGAAATGAATAAAATATCTTCCATAGAGGTACATATTCATTTCTATGTTTTAATAGGGAGCAAGAGCAAGATTGAGACTGGACGCCCGTGTTATTGACACAACTTGGAATACTGTGATATTGCCGACGTTGCAGGAGAAGCTCAACTTGTACTATTCTGGTGTACTTGCAACCTTGCTCAAGAATTTTATTCTATATCAAGTATGGGAAGGTGCACTATCGAAGATTTTGAATCATTCTTTGGTGTTTCCTTAACTTTGTCAGAGGAAAATGGAGTATGAAAGAAGAGTTTGGTAATTTTTATTCTTTCTATTCCTTCATTGCTGTTTATTTCTACTACTAGTTGTTTTTATATTTACAAGTAAATGGCACTCTAGTCATTTTGAGGCAGTTGGAGCCTACTCTGGGCAAATCGTAAAATATTAGTCACGTATGAGAAAAACACATTTTTCTCAAAAAAAACTATCCCCTAGTGACTTTTTACACGATATCTGGATTTAAAAAAATTTCCAAAAAAAATTTTCAATTTGTCGAGAATTGGCTACGTAGAACAAAGCGCAGCCCATGACAGCCAAAAGGCAATACAGGAAAGTGAGGGGAAATGAATCAATGAACCCTCATGTGAACTCAAATGACTTCTTACTGGATTTCCCAACGACCCAGCTTGGATTCTAATTCAGCCTAGTAAAATCTACAATGCAACAAGTTTCTTCATTTGCAACACAATGTACTAAGGTTCTACATATTACTTGCTACAATTGGTTTCACAGATGCCACTTTCTAATTTAGTCTCTTGTAAAGAACACAGGTTTCTTTGTAAAATTGCATTTCTTCTTGTTGAGTTTGTATGGTTTTTGAATGTGTAGTTTTTTCCAGGTACTACTTTAGGTGTTTTTTATGTTAATCTTTTTCCTCTTTCACATCACAGTGTAATTGGAAATGATTTCAGCATTGTGTATCATAGACAACTTTATAGCTTTAATGTATTTTAATCCGAACTTTTTGTATGGTCCGCTTTTATATGATTTCCTAATTAATTCGCCACTGGGTTATATAAAATTTCGTAAACTTTTTCTTCTCTTAGATACCCTGTAATTCGGCAATTTGATTGTGTTTGTTCTTGTTTTAGCTGAATAGTTTGTTTTGAACTGATATTGTTGTTGCCAGAAATTTTTGGTTTTCTTTTTCTCTTTGCAATTGAATATTCTATGTGGAACTCTCACAAGTACATGTTGTCTTCAATAAGTTTCTGCGATAAATAAAGCTTCTCATGTCAATTGTCTTGCATCTCTATTTATCGTTTTGATCGATTTGGGTTGTTTGAGACTTTTCTTTTAAACTGTGGTCTTAGAAGCATCTTTGTATAGTTGTTCTTCATAATAAAGTTTTTCTTATGAAGCGATACGAGAACTTTCTTTTTTGGCGTTGGGTGACAGCTCTATTGCATTGGCCCCAGCTCTGTCCAATTATGAATAATTCTAATTGGCTGATTGGTAAAACTTGAATGGTCAATTCTAGTCTTTGCCTTCTTTTAAGAATTTGTGTTGATTCTTTGAAGTCTCTCTGTTTACACCTTTGTGACTCAAAGTGGCTAAACGTTGAGTCTCGCCTCTCCTGAATTGAAGCATATCCAAATTGCCAAGATTCGATTTTTTTGATATTATCAATTGTATTTTCCTTCTATAATGGTCTTTTTTTGTACTGTGTATTGCAGTTGGTGTTTGTCTTTCTTTCTTGGCTAAAAGTCTTTCTCTTTTGTATATATATGATGAGGTAATTTGTCTATAAAAGAAATTACGTGTCGTGTACATTTTTTATTATCAATTGAATAGAAAGAATTCCTTGCCTTTCAGACATTTTTATCATTATTACAATCCAAATGTTGGCTAGAGTTCTTCTTGTATAATTAACTAGTCACGAAATTCAGCGTGTATTCATTCACGGACGCTAGACTTCTATGAAAATAAAATTTTAGCAACCATACCCACCAGTATGAAGATCGATCGTTCAAGTAAACAGGGCATCAAGAATAAAATATTCATGTCTTGCTCAATTTTCTTTGTAACATAGGAAGATCCTGGAATATCTTGCGCATATCTAGGAATGTTGCTCAGTAAAGTAATTTAATATGCTGAAAGAATCGCTGTCTAAAATGAACAATGTATTTATAAATTCTTGGACAGTTGTCAATTGGTATACTTTGTATTTGTCAGGCTTTTTATAGAATTATACGTTTTATAGTTGATTGTGATTTCCCAATAGAAAGACAGGGTTATTTAAGTGCCAACAGTAATACTATTCAAACAATATCCTTTCAAAAACTGTGTCTCACAAACTGTCAACTGCTGAGTATTTATAGACTTGAGCACAAAAGACTACGGTAGCTATTCCAAGCATACACTATGCCGACGAGTTGCGAAGCCTCGCTTTTGTGAAAGTTTTTCCCACCAGACACTCTTTTTCTTCCAAGTCTTGTTTCGAATTTGCATCCTTCAAGTGACCTCGTCAAGTAAGATTAGCAAACAACGACGTAAAGATGCTTCAAAGTGGGTATACAAACTCTGTTCACGTCCGTTTTCGAAACAGCAACTCACAGTTGAACTGCGCAGTTCAGTTGCCACGAGCCAATCTTCCCTCTCCACTTGGACAATAGATTCTCGATAGACAAAAACTGACAATGACAAGAATCGTTTTTGTGAAGAACCAAAGAGAATCAACTCAGAATATACTACGACTGCTACAAACGAACTTGGTAATTGTTCCACAAGAGAGAGTCCTCCTCTGTTGTTCACAGGACAACAATTAGTAGAACAATTCAGTTCAAAGACCAAGTTCCATTGAAAGACTCTATTGGGACAAAGATTCAGACTCAAAGACTATTTGGAGCCTTTGTGCCGACTGGTGCCTCAGTACTCCAAAGGAACAAAGTATTCAAACAGACCAGAATCTAAAGATCAACAATTCTCTTGAAAGTACCTACGTTGCATTCGACATGAAGTTGGAAGCGACTTTGAGGTTCAAGCCAAGTCGTTGACAGGAAACGAACAAACCAAACCGGGCCTTGGTTGGTATTTCAAAAAGTGCAAAGTCATAAAACTTCAAAGTTTTTTTCGTACTAAAAAGTTCTCCTCTAAATTCAACTCTACTTATATTTTCATAAAAAGGAACAATTTTATCCACTTCAAAACAGGTGGTAACAAAGCAACTACAGCCACAGTTGAGCAAAACAATCACAAAGAGAGATTGGGCAAAGTGACGTTGAAGAGCTCTTCGAGTATCGTCAAAAGTGCACACGCCATATAGTTTCATATGTACCTAGTGAAAACTTTCCAAGGGAACCTTCCACTCAAGAGTTTACCTAGAATACTATTGATTCTCTAACGTTGCACTATTTGAAGAGAACCGTTGTGTTAGAATGATCGTTGACATAGCCCTGAGAGTAAAGCCCGCCATTGTATAGTGAGATAAACTCACCTTTGTTATTTACCTCGGAGATTTACTTGCTTCAAGTTGATTTGGAGAACATTGAGCTCTAGTCTATAGGAATCATTTCAAGAAAGTATTGTCTGCCACTTTCAAACAGAGAGGAGTGTTTCCCATAACTTGGAAGGATTTGGTGTGTAGTTGCCAAGTTGTCATACAGAAATTTCGTCAAGTAGAGTGAACGCTTATGCTGGTCAATGTCTAGCTGAACTGTTTGCAACTTGGAGGACTGTGAATTTTGTGTTACCAGTAACAAGGACTTTTTAGACTTTTGCAGATTTGAGTTTATACACTATGGTCGAGTGTTTCAATTATCAACAAAACGTTTAAGTACACATTGGAAGTGACACATGTATATAATTTGTATTTTGCCTACAAGTATGTTGATAAAGAATCCAGTCAAGTTTCTCAAACAGCTTGAGTACATAGACCAAGTGTCGCATATTCTATTTTGTATAATTCAATTGCGAAAATAAAGAATTAGTTGTTGACTCTTTCTATTTTGTATAAAAGCTATATATGAAAACTGTCCATAATGGCATAGCGTCACGACTCACATAGTAAGTATCATTGCAAGAACCTTGCCTTGTTTGTCCCTTGACAACAACAGTCAAAAACAAAGACCCTCGAGCCACTTCCTCCTTATTCATCTAAAACAGCGCAAAGTTTCAGACAGTCTACGTTTCACAAAACTCAACAATCTACCACGGAAAATTCTGCAAACACTAGAGCACTCCAAAGTTGGAGAAAGATAACCAAATTGTCAAGGTAGCTTCCCAAGACAAAGAATTGACTACATTAGTAAACCCAACAGAGAAAAGCAAAGCGGCAAGAAAGAAGCAACTCAGTCATAAACTCTTCAACTATACCCAGAATACTTCAACACGTTAGGAAGCAAGTACCGGGACTCACTCTCGATTCTAGTTCCCTCAGAGTTTCTCTGATAAAAACCACAGACGCATCTACAATAGTTATATCAAAACCCCACTCTCATGGAAACTTTCAAAGTTGGCTATTATCCACATTTATTCTAAAACGCAACGCCAAAAACTCAAACTTAGAAATATACCTGTTGTACAATTTGGAAACATAGCAGCTGGTCAAGAACTCAAACAGTCATAAAGCTTTATTTTACTTTCTGTCAACTAGCTCATATATCGCAACTTTCATGATTTCTTCAAGTCGGTCAACGGAAGGTTGAAAGCTGCCATCATCACTCCGCCTGTTCCAATCAAAGCAATCCTCTCATGTCTCCTCTTTAGTTGGATAAGAGACTTTAAATGGTCATAAACTGACAAATAAAGGAACTGGTTGTTTGAAAAACACAAGAATCAACACAGAATATACTTCGAGTGCTACAAAAGAGCTTGATGAGTGTGACACAAAAGAAGATTCACAACAACAATTCACAAGACTTTACTTTGTAGTATACTTGGACTTGAAAAACCAAGTTACACGACAAGACTGTATATGGGCAGGGGTTCAAACTTAAAAATAGAATTGGGAACTTTTTATGCCGACTTTCTTTTACAGTACTCTATACAGTAAAAAACGCCTATAAACTTACCACAAAATAAAGAGCAACAGTTTTCAACAAGGATCCAAGTTGAGGTTCGGCATGAACTTGGACTAAAGGAAACTATTTTTCAAGCTTTATGGAACTCAAGTTTCAAGTCATTGAAAGTTTACGACCAATACTAACAGGTCTTGAATGGGCAAAGTTTGGTCTTGAAGAGTTTCTCGTTCGAACCCACTGTTTGACGCTTTAGAAATTATTGCCAAAATTTATCGTTTTGCTTTGAGACAGTATCATTGCATTGAAGTGGAATTATTTTACTTTGTTCACTGAATCTTGAACCTTCTTTACAGATCACAATGCTACTCTCCAACAAAATGAATTGAGTACATTCTTAGCTTCTTTTGTGCGTCGATTCTATGCTTGACTTGTTCTTGTGATTCAAAACTCATCTGTCTATGGTCACAATTCTACTATATTTGTATCCATTTAGGCGATTCTGTCAAACGAATTTGAGTCGAAACCCAATTCTTATTTATAAGGATGCTTCAAATCCATTTTACATAGAAAAACGTTTTAAATTGTCAATTGCCAAATTCATTCGAGTCGAATCATTTCTGTAAGCTCCAAGTATACTATATTATTTCCCGTTGATGACACATTAAAATGGCTATGATGAAGATTATGATGGCTATTACACTGGTAGTCTTCTTGAGTTCCCCAAAAATGAACTTTGAGTTTTGGTTGAAACATTTTAAGTCTCTTTTTATCTATTCTCAACAGGGTTAAACTTAAAATCACTTTGTTGGCTTCTCAGTATGTACTCTTATGACTTTCTTGTTCAATTTTTATTTTTTAATAATGACTGAACTCAGAGATTCATTCGTCAGGTAGGCTTTTTTGTTCATACATTAGGAAGCAGTTGATTTATTGTTCCTGTTTTTTCTAGTACTACTGTCTTTCTTCCTTCTGTGTTTAGAAATAAAGTTGGACTATAGTTTGAATTCAATTCTTACTCAGTGCCTTCTCCTTGTATTGTATACATGATGATCTCTATTGTGCAATTTCATGGACTTTTTATTTTTTGCAACTTTTCACTATTCGAGGAATAAAAATGAATCTATTCTCTTTCTGTTCCATACTCTTTTAAATACTGCCAAAGTCTCAAAGTTTCACAAAAAGAAGTTTAAAGACGAGAAAAGTTTCAATGACACGTGAAATAGAATGAAAAGATAACGGTTCATTGATTGTCTCTTGAGTATATAAAATCCTAAAAACCAATAATTTCCCTACAATACTTGATCTTTTGAATAAATTTATCAATCAACAGAATAATTCAAGTAAATTCTTTTGGAGTACTAACTCATTGAACGAGTCATGTTCACCTTTCCTTTACCACATTCATTTCTTTGCATACATTCTTTACATATCGTGGATATCGATAAAGGGAACCAAATGAAAAAATAGAACTTGTGTGATTGACAATACTCAATGAATTGTGCTGGCAGATTTGGATTCAAACTATTTCCCAAAACAGCTTTAGAATGTGGAATATTCATCAAATTTGATATATCTTTGAAACAATCCTTTTTATTTCATCTCATTCACTCAATCCTTTACTAGACAACTTGTTTCGAATACAATGTTTTTCAAGATCTCTGCACTTTGTCAATTCAACATACACTAGTCTACCTTGTCATATTGTTCAAGGTTTGTTCTCGTAGCGAATATTTCTTCCTTTGCTTTAGTTTTCAAAATACTTTGGACATTTATCAAACGATCTACTTAATTTGCTATAATGTTTTCGCTAACCTCAGTAAAATAAATCTTTCCACAAGTATGTATATACAACTTGTTCAGGTTAAAAGGTGCCGATAATCACTACTACAAATTATCCTCTTTTACACGATTCTCATCCAAAGAACCAAGAATGTGCAAAGCTATCGTAGTTGTTTCCAAACAATCTCCCTTTATCGATCGTAATCAACCTCTCCCTTCAAAATGTTTCTGCAGATAAATCACTTTTGAACTCTGTTGTTAACAACCACAAAGTTCAAACCTAGTGGCTTCAAAGTTACGACCAAAACAACCCAGGTTTAAATAGTATCCAAAAAAAGAAAAACTTTCTAGTCTATTCTCAAGATGTTTCTCGTTGAAATTCAAAAAAGTTTTCATAGACATACTTTATCCGCTTTGAAGCGGGTTGCATAACACAACTATTAGCTCCTGTTCTCAACCAATAAGTTCTAACGAAAGAACGTTTCGAAGAGCTTAGAAACGAGGTGGTATGAAAGGGTGCCTTTAAAAGGTACAAACTATATCGTATCTTGTATACTTGTAGAGAAATTTCCAAAAGAACCTTGCACTCGAGAGTTCAAAAGACTGTTGATGCTCTATTCTTTCTATTGAGGCAATTGTATCGTTGGAATTCAGTTACAGACTTTCCACTGTTGTACCTGATAATTCAGAATTCGTGAAAGTAACGAGAAAAAAACTGGAGAGTTAATAGAATTGGATTTGACTTGTTGTTGACAAGGAGTTTTTCTTTGATCTCACAAGCCCAAACAGAACACGTTGAGTTTTAAGATGGTTAGCGTCCAAATTGTTTGAATTGTAAACACTTGGTTGACGTTTCGTGAATCGAACGTTTTCAACAATTCCATCTATACTTGTGGTTGGGTTAAGTAAGGACTCCAAAAGAGTGCTGATTACAGTTGTCAAGAAGGGAGTTTTTCCCATACCCTAGAATGCTATCATAGAAGACTCTAGTGAGGAATGTGAATCAATCCTTATGTTGCTGAATAAAAATTCTACAATGTGTTTCAATTCTGTGAAACAAGGATCAAGAAATCCTAGACATATGGACGGTAACTAGTACTAGCAACTTTTACTGAGATTTTCTAGAAGGTGTACTTTGAAGCACACGGTGACTTTAGCAAAGTCAACGATAGTATATAGTGTCACAAAATTCAGCAGTCAACAACCGACCATCCTGAAAGGATTCCAAGAATAGATAAGACCAAATGAGTTGTACAGTCGTTGCTTCCAAAGATAAAATCTTGTTTGCTCTAACGAAACTTGTAGAATGCTACAAGAGAAGAAAGCAACAGCAACTCAATGAGATACTTTTAAAGTATACAAAGTACTTTAGCAAGACACAAAACAAGATTTCGAGTTACCAACTCGGCTTTTATTTCATTCTCATCATCTCACAGTTACTCTGAAAACATAAGATCTAAAACAATCTTAGTAAAAACTTCACTGTCACGACAAAACTAAAATTCTGACAGTATCCAAAAATATTTCAAAACATAAAGCCAAATCCACTTGTTCAACCTTTGAAACTTGGGTTCTCAAAGGAAGAGACGTAAATGTTTCAATACTCATAATTCAAATTGTGGGCACCATACTAACAATAACTTTCAGTTGAGACTCATTTCTTGCAGCGAGTAACGAAAGTTGCAAGCTCTGATAAATTGGTGTGTTCCATTGCCTCTTTCATAAAGTGAAGAAAAATTTTGAACTCAAAGATAACTTTGCACGATATCACTTTGAGTAGTTGAGGTATTTTCAGCCAGTCGTTCAAAGTTCACATATATTCGACAATGTTCGATTAGATAGGTGAAGTATCCTCAAGGATAGATGTCAAAAATAGACAAAGTGTGACCCTTCAAAGAAAGCATTAGTTGACTGGATTCTTTCTCTCGTCTGTATTGGATAGCAATCTTTGATGTCTAGTACTGTGAAGATTCTTTTGTAGACAATTGAACTTCTTTTAATCTAGTGGAGGTCTACATAGTCTGGTTGGTGGAGAAAGGACAAGCAATGGAATAGTTTAAACTGGAAGAGTGGAAAACAAGCATTAAAGTCTCAGAGTATCTAAATTTTCCTTATCCGGAAGCACTGTTGATTTCAGAATATATCTCAAGTCAATGAAAGAAATTATTCAATCATAAAATATGTTTCTCAAGAAGTCACCTCAAGTTCATGTATGTATTCTTTCTCTAAGCAACTCCATATCAATGTTCCATAGGAGACAAAGAAACACTAGATTTCTTGTTTGAATTCTAAAACATAGTTGTAACACAAATTATACAAACTATACAACTCTATGTTGTAAAACTTGTTACTATTGAGACAAAATTGGAAGGTCCTGTTGGTTTGTGACACAATTTGATTGAAGATCATCAATTGATTCTCAAAGGATGATTAGTGAAACGTCTTTAAATATGTCCAGAGAGTTGGTTAGATACGAAAAAGTAGCTTTTCTTGAAACGACTCAGAGCAACAATTAGTTTTGCTAGCAGTTGGAATCTAGATCTCAACTAAATTTGTAATACAGCAATAGGCTTCATGAAGACATATACTTCGTTTTGAACAGTCAATGATATTGCACAACTATCGTTCGTCTTTTTCACTTTCACAAGAGTCTCTAAATAGACAATAGTTGACACATGGACATTGTAAACTATTCAACGAACACATGACATAGCTGATAATCTGCTTGGATCACTGCAAAATATCTTCAAAGCGGGTTTTCAACCCTATTTCACAGGACTATGTATAGCAGTTCTTAATAAAACTACTTTCAAACAACACCCAATCAAACTACGCTGACTTGTAACAGACTTTATTGGATCAATTACTAAAACTCCGTGCAAGTTTGGAACCTTTTATCAAGGCACTATTCTCGAAATACACACAGCTAGTTTTCACTCGAAGACCAGAAACTACAAAGCAAGTTGTCTCTTTAGAAGTGTATTTCGCAGAGGTACTTAGTATTAGACAATCCACGGAGTCACTACAATTTGAGTGAAAAACAATGTTCACAGCGAAACTTGGACTGTCAAAAAGAATTCAAACTGAGGTATAACTAGTAAGGCTCCATCTGTACAACCTAAACAAAGTCCTCCTTGGAAACTGCCAACAACAAATTTCTAAGCAAGCTTTATATCCATCAAAGTGGTAATCACACCAAACGAACCAAGCAAACAAACTATCTACTCAAGATGACTAAGTTTCCAAATATGTTTTTCTCCCACTGTATCCATACAAAGTTCTAGAAGTGAGCCAACAAGTTATCTGTATCCACTGTGAAATAAAGTCACTTTGTCGCAAAAGAAACAACAAAGTCATCTGCAAGCCGAACAAAAATATTAGATCTTATACATAAACTATGCAATACTTTTGTTCGTATAGAACAACAACTTTACCATTTTGAGATTCAATTTGTTGGTGGTGGTGTGTTGCGGCGGTTGTTGTGAGAGTACAGAATGGACGTCTTCTCTATGAAAAGTGTTGACCATCCCCTTGTCAATCGTGAGTCCGCACTGTTGCAAGTTATAGAAGCTTTTCGAGCCTCTCATCTTTGGGATAAGAAGGGTTTCTCTAGAGCACAACGGCCATACGTGTCGTTCGCTCCCCAAATGTATGGGAGCGGCAAAAGCACGTTTGGCCAAAACTTCCAAACGTTTGTTTCCATCAACAAAGAGTTTTTGTTGCACTATTTAGATAAAAAGGGTCTCCCTGGCATTGCAAAGGGGGAGAATGTAGGAGAACGAGCTCTACACGCTCTGTTAAACGAGACTTTATATGTTGTGTTGAGTCTTCTCGATGTGCCGAAAGGAACATGTTTTGAAGATACGCTTTTGGAGTGGATAAGCAAGGAGGCACTCGCGCCATTCCGAAAACGTGCGAAGTTACTTTCGCAAGTTCTTTCCTGTATCGGTAATCCAAAAGAATGGTTTGAGAAACTCTTGCAAGTCACCAAGAAACGTTATTTATATTTGTTTATTGATGAAATTGGAGCTTTAGAAGACGACAAATTCAAAATGTTTCAGGAATTGATGGTTTCACAAGGGGCAAGTCGAGTGCACAACGTGTATCGTGCCTTCTTTAGAGTTTTATCAGTTGTTGTAAGTAAACCTTTTGTCATTTGTATTGTTGCGGGGAGATCGGATTGTATAATTAGTAGAGAAGAGGATGCAATGCCTTCCCGAATAATGTTAAATTTTCTTCGGTTGGATCCTTTTTCAGAAGCAACTGTCAAACACTTTATACAAAATACCACTTATGACGATGAACGTATTCTAAAAGTATTGTTTCCGAGTCATCCTGAGGGACATGATTGGTTCTTCAAACAAGTGTATGATTATACAGGTGGTGTTCCCTTTTATGTTGTTCATGTTTTAAATGAATTGGGAAACAAATGTGAACGTTGTAATAGTTTTTGTGATCTTTCAGAGGATGAAATGAAAGAGAAAATGGAGAAAATTGCTCCGAGTACTTCTCTCGTAGTAACTCTTTCTCGTATGACACCCGAATCAATGATTGTTTTTTCTTCAATGCTTCTTGCGAGTATTTTAGAATTTCGTATTCCAAAGAGAGAGACTCTATTTGATGGAAGCCATTCTGAATATGTTTTGGATATTGCCAACCATTTTGGTTTTTATTATGTGAGTTGCTCGAGAAATGAACAAGACGAAGCAAGCAGGATACTTGTTGAAGACAACTATGAAACATTTTTCAAGTTGGTTTTTCCAAAGATTGTACTAAAGCATATTCAATCGCGATATTGGAATATTCCTCCTTTTCGTTTTATTTGTAGTTTATTTTCATCGATCAGTCGATTGGATTCACCTTCCAGTCGTGGTTTCAAATTTGAAATTATATTTACTCTTATTCTTTATGTTCGATGGTGTTTCTGTTCCAAACTAGGAGAATTGAGTATATTTCGACACAGTTTTATAGAACATATATCAATACAATCTGCTCAAACCATTGGCAGCTTAAAAGTGGATCCCATTCCCAATTATGTTCCAGCATTTAGTTCGACAGTGAGTGGAATCCATAGTGCTAACGAAGCAACTTACCATGTCACTGCTTGGAAACCATTTTTTGAAAAGTATTTATCAAAAGATGGAATATTTGTTCCTATTCGACAAAATTCCAATGGACCTGATGTTCTTATTCGAGTCACAGATATGAAAGGCAATTCTTTCCTTGTTGTTCAAGGTGAATCTTCTTCAGAGCAAGCACCTACGGAGACTGAAACCACCAAGAAGAGAGTATATTTGATAGGTGCTGCATTGAAATGTTTTCAGTTGTCAAGTTCTGGTGTTGGACGTTCAATGATTAAGGCAGAAGTTGCCAAATTTTTACATCCAGTGGCGTCACAGCTTGAATTGGTGCAGAATGATTTAACAGCCATTCAGTTGATTGTAAGCAACAAGTATACTGAAGAAGTTTCCAGACAATTTAGAGATAATCAGAATTGGATATTGAATAGTGGAGTTTATTATGAAGACAACACTAATAATATTGTTTACAGTTCTATCAACTCTGAAAGACAACCACAGAATATACGAGAAGAGTGGTTGAGGATACCTCCTCATTGTCAAGTTGTTGTATGTTCAACTACATCTTTGCAAACCTTTTTAGGTCGCAAGGCTAGTGAAGAACTTGAAAGAGTGTTTGCAGACAATCCTGGATGGTTGGAACAACTGAAACCACTTTCTGATTTGTTGAGCAATTCGTTTGTAGATTTATTAAGGCGTATTCCATTTGAAGAATCCGAAAGGAATAGTCGAAGGATGGAAAGAAGAAGTACTCGTCCAAGTATGGATATGAATATGATGCAAGTGGAAGATACGAGAGGAGAATCAACTATTTCTGTTCCGAGCTCAGTGCAAGTTTCTTTTGACTGGATGAACTTTCTGAAAGTATATTGTCATTTAACTGAGGAAGAATCAACTCAATGTTACGAATGTCTATGCAAGTTTTCGGAGCGAGACATGGGAGTCATAGACTCGAACATATTAGAGCAGATGGGTATTGATGATTCCTTGTTACGAGTCAAAGTTGTTGCTGGTATGAGAACTTATATAAAAGATAGGCAAAGTACCTGAGTTTTTTATATCCAAGTTTCGCTTACTTTTGATTTTCTCTATCACGCTTTATGATCTTTATAGAGTTGAATGCATGTGGAGGATATGACAAAGCTGTCAGTTGTTCACTTCTTATATAATACTCAACATTTTGTAGTGTATCATACAGGAGAATGACTTGTAAGACACAAGTTCATTTGTTTAAACATTTGCATGTCTTTCTCTGAAAGTATTTCACATATGGTACTCGCTATTTGAACTATGCAATATCCTCTTTTTTGGACTGAAATGGTTCTCGTGACGATATCTCTCAAGCCCTTTGGTCTCTGTTCTGCTGCCCTTTATGGAAAAGAACAGTTACTCCGATGAACCGAAATTGACAAAAACAGCATAAAACAAGTTTCTATTGTCTATAACTGTTGTAAAAAAAGTGACACAGAGATCAAGCTGCAGCAGAAGCTATTCCGATTGGGACCTTTATTCAAGGTTTCCTCGAGTGGGCTTGAATAACATCTCTTTATCTAGATAGTTCAAGATACTTGTACAAGATTATTTGTGAAAACTTAAAGCGCTATAAACGAGGTCTTTGAAAACTGGTATCTTCCAAGAGAGAGACACACACACAGGAGTCAAAGTAGTAAAGTACAACTGCAGAGAAAAGTACCGCTTTGCAAGGACCAAACACAAATGTCTCCAAATACTATGCTCTAAGGTGTCTTTTGATCTCGCATATCTACTATGAACACAAGAGTCGTTCTCGATAGAGATATATCTCTTTCTTAAAGCCTAACAACTGTTGAATACAACAGCTGGAAAGGTATTTGGACGAACGAAGACACATCACAAGTTTCTACTCATATTTCAAAGACACTCTTCTTTGAATTCAACAACAGAAAGTACAACACCCGACGCACAAGTATGGAACTAAGTGTTTTTCGGAATATCCATTTTGACGCATATTATCGATTTCGTTTTGGCGACGATGATATTCGGTGATAAGTGGGTTCCTCGTGACACGTTCGAGCCTGTTGTTGTAGGTCGTGAAGAGGATGTGTACCTCGTTACAGAAGAACTTTACGAACTTCACAATAACCGAAAGCAACTTAAGGGTCAGTTAAGCAGTACCTATTACCGTTTGACTATCCCATTCGCGCCTCATATGTTTGGATCCGGCAAGACTACTTTTTGTATCAACTATTTGGAGTTGATACGGAGATTGAGTGAAACTTCCCTGTCGTCTTTTGCTTCGGACTCTTCCAAGAAAGCGTTTTTGGATAGGTTGAAAGATTCGGCTTTCTTGTACGTTGATTTGAGAGAACTTGGACGAACTGATCCTGAGGAAAGAAGTCTAAAATGGGCTATTTTTTACTTGCTGTACAATTCGGCCTGTCTACGATCGGGGTTTGAAGAACCGGACCCTGAAGAGTGTTTCGAAATCTTTAAACTTAGAACTGATATGTTAATTGAGAAAATCCGTGAAGTGTTAAACATGCGTACTGATCAGTTTCTTCTTGTGGTGTTTGATGAAGTTGGTGCTCTAGACGAAAGTTACGACGAATTTGATTTCGAAAGGACACAAGATGGTGAAGTTTTTCCATACAACGACTTCTTTGAGATTGTTCGTGAGTTGTGTAACGAAAACAATCTGTTCGTTATTGTTGTTGGGAAAAGCGAGGGTTTAAGAATTAAGAATTCTGTAGCTTTTGGACCAAGGGTGTTGCTACACTTTATTTCGTTATCACCTTTAAGATCTTCCAATCTCATTGAATTCCTTGAAAAGAGCCATCTCAAAGGACAGGTTCAATCTCGAGTTTGTGATATTCTATGTAGTCCTTCTTTTTCAGTAAATGAATTGGCAGAGGCACTATTGGAATCTACCGGTGGAGTCCCTGGTCTGCTTACTCGTGCAGTGAATATGCTTTTGAATTATGTACAAACAAGAGGACAGTCTTTTGGGTCGAAAGATGAATGTCTATCGTGTATGAAGGAGGATGGTTTTAGAAGAAATTGCTCTGAGCCGTTTGTACAACACATGTCAACTTCAGATGAGGATAAAAAGAGTGAATTTGGCATATTATTGATGATGGCTCTGTATCATACACCTTTCAAAGTAGATGATGCACTAAACTCGGAATGTTATTTGTTTGACGCTGTTAATGAAATGGGACTCTATCGATATCCTATTGACCATGATACTTTTCAAGTGCTGATTCCAAAATTGTTTATTAGAAATCTTAACAAGGCTTCATCTTTCTCTATATTAGAGAAGATATTTCTTGGATCACTCAAATTAGAGCCAGTTGATTGCTTCTTCTCTTCAAGATGTCGAGTATTTGAAGGAATTGTTGCTATCCGACTTATTTTGATGCTTTCGTCCAAAGTACGAAATGCATTTAGGGAGTTGTTATTTCAGTTATCTGCCATATTTAAAGAAATGAAACTTCCTATCAGTGAACCTTCACCTCTTGACTACATGAGATCTGTTGGTGTTTCTGAATCAAGGAGTGAATCAAATAAGAAACAGAAAATTTATGGAAGTAATGAATGGAACAAGATTATTCACGAAGCACTTTATTTTGACAAAGTCTATATTTCAGTAGACACCAATTCTCATAGTCCTGATATTATGTTCAAGTTACAATCTCTCGTTGAATCCAAAGTTCTTATTGTGGGAGTTGCGTGTAAAGGTCGTTGGAAATCGGAACGATTTGGCTGGTCAGATATTGTTGAAGAAGCTAAAAAGTTTCTTGTTCCTATTCATGACCAAGTTTTATCCAACGCACCTGATAAGAATCATTGTATGCTTATTGTAGTTAGTACAAAATTGGCATTCAATGTCTCACGTGAGTTGGGTGATCAAAGTCGTTGCTACAGTAGTGGAATGTCTATTGAAAGTGAATCTTTTACGATTCCTTCCAATTGTGAACTTGTTATTCTTTGTGAAAGAGATGTAGAAATGCTCATTGACAAAGAAGTATTGAATGGACTTGAAAAGGCATTCTCTTCTGATCGTCCCCTTTTTGGGGATTTTGGACCCGACTTACTTCGAAGAGTTCGTCACAGTTTCTTAAGTTGGCAATAAAGTTTGAATTCGTATATTCAATTGTTCATTCGGTAATTCGCTCTGCAACATTTGAATTAAATATTTTTGCAAACTTCTTTTTAAATGTACTAGTGGTATTCTAAAGTATATGATGATTGTCATAGAACAGTGTCGAAAGTCATCTAATCACCTAAATCACTCGTCATTCTTTTTCACAGATTCTTTTAATCACAGAGTGTATATATAAAAGAGTATTAACTGTTTACTTTTCTTATCACGAGAACATAGTTTAGAATATTGTTATCTTTATGCTACTAGCAAATACAATGTCAGAGACCATATTGAATTTGATCATTCATATCTTTGCAATTGACAACGCTGTTTGAAGTCCAACGGGTGCAACCATCAAAGGGGACTAGTTGGACATTCTGGAGCTGCCAACTTATAGTTTCGTTTTATTTGACTCAAAAATCCAAGAAGAAAATGTGGAAGGTAAGATATAATTTATTCGAAGAAGGAATGGAAAATATTCTATAGGCTATGCATGTAATTGGATTGAATGAATGCTCCAAGAGAATATCGATCGTATTTTTCAAGAAGAAAGATACACACGCCTTCCTAGAGAAGATTATGCAAAGTTGTAACGGAATCATAGAAGATCGATTGATCACGAATCCACACAAAGTGAATATTTATTAAAAAATGAATCATTGGATGTTTAAACACTAAATTAATGAGTCATTATAAGCTACCCAAGATTAACTCGTAGTCATAACAACATTTGACATTTTACCTTTGAATACAGTCTCAAATTGTTATACAAACAGTTTCTTGGAAATATGTTGGGACCTTTTCTTTTAAAGACAAAATGGCATTTCGTACAACTCAATCTTGGTTGTTTAAATAAATTCTTGACCTACTTTTATTTCAAAACTCTTGTATGTATTGTCTTGAGATGATATCGTACATCTAATTTCTTGACAGGGCATGACTATTATTAGAGAAGAAACAGTTTCTTCTCAATGACTTGCAAGTTGTTCTTTAGTTCAAATGGATGTCTTGGAGAGCAGTACTTTTATTTGTTGTCACTTTAGAAAGCAAAACAAATTAAGCCTGAAGGAAAAAGACTTTAAATGAAAATCCCTTATGTTAAATAGTCAAAACTTGTCATATATATTGTAAGCCATCATTTTAGCAAAGCAATCATCTGAAAATAACCGGACAAATACTATGTAAACGACTCTTGTTGAAACAATAAATTATACGAGAGTATCAGATAAACCAATTTTGGATAATTTGAAAGCATATTTTTCATAAGAAAGATTCAAAGACTGTGTTAGAAATATTTGTCAACCATATGCAAGGGAGCCGTTTCTATCTTAGCACGCGACACACTTTGGCAATTGTCGTAAACAATGAACAAATGTCAAAGATACTCCTAGAATCCTCACTCACATAGTTATTGTAAAGACATAAAAATTGAATAAATAACAACGTGCTTTTTCAAACTTTACAACATTCTAATCACGATAACTAAGAGAAGGCAGTTCAATATTTCTCCTTGAAAGAACAAGTCAAACTCCATCGATAGTAGGAAATACAATTACTCAAATTGTAGTCTACACTTGTTCATTGCAAGACAAATTTTCCACTCAAACATACTTCATTTAAACTTTGTGAAACTTGTAGGTTTTTCTTTGTTTGCACAACAACCATTCAATTGGCTAAGACTATATAAATCCATAGCCATTATTGATTGGCTGCAAAGTGTCCATTCATCGGTTTCGAGATTGTGAGACAACATTGGATGGTTGCAATGCTTGTTGGTTGCCTTGCTTTTACGTTTCGTTCTACTTGTCTTTCCTCAACCAATGTTCAGTATCCGCCCAAAACTAAGGTGTGTTTTGGAACAAAAGATTGTCGTTTATGGGGTAGAAGCTTTACAAAACCGTTGGCTTGTTTTGACAAGAAGCGTGTTGGTTTTGGTTGTCGAAGAGTTATTCTTGCTTCAGTCGTAAATAGTCGTGACAGAGACAATGAAAGATATATTGACTTTAGAGACATATTTGTACAAGACGATTGTAAAATTGACGAAAAGTTCAGCAACGTATGGTTGACAAACTTGCCTAATCTTCAACTAGAGTGTTTGTCCAAGACTCTTGCATCAGTTCTTGGAGATAAATACAAGTCGGAGGAAAAGTCTTCAAAGCTGGGAACGAAACTTTTCGTGACATAGCACAGTTGCTCTCTCCCAAACAGTTTCCCGATGATTTTCCAGTGGAAAAAAGTGCTGGGAAAATCTCTAGAATCTTTCTGAGGAGAGATTTTATTAGGAAGTGGAATCGACTCATAGAAAGCCTTGGTGTGATAGCTCCCAATCTTCCACGCCGACAGAATGTTCTATTGGCAGCAAGTGGTGTAGGAAAGAGCGTAGAGCTGTATATGGCAGCTGTGTTTTCAATGTATTGTAGGATTCCTCTGCAGTATATTGGAAACGCAGCTGCATGGTTAGAGGAAATCAGCAACATCTCTCAAATAGTTACACTTTACTTGAAAATGCTGCTGTACCTGAATTTCTCCATTCTGGACGAGTTGCCGAGTTTTCAGTCATGGGACTACGAAGCTTTAAATGGTGCTCCTCTTAAGCATGTGATATATTTTTGTATCAAAAAGAAAGATCTGAATCTAGCTTTCGCAATTCGTCGCTGTATAATGCGGCTTGGACCACGCAATATGTTTATTATCGATGAACATAATGTGTTGTTGCGCGAGTTTGGCAAGAAAACAAATACGTGGCCAGATTTCTTTCGACTTTATACCAGTATGGAAGTGATGAATACAGTAAGTAATGTTCTATTATTGTTATAATGACTTTTTCATTTACTTGAATAGCCTTATTGTGGAGTTCTTATTGCAGGTTCACAGCATCATCAATTTGAAGATAATCTGCCTAGTAGTTATGGAGGTGTCAAACACTATTTGGAGCCTCTAAGTTTCAAAGAGTTTGACTTGTGGCAAGATTTACCTGATTATCCACCCATTCTTCGTCAACATTCAGATGAAGTTGTCGAACTTACTGGGTTGGTACCTAGAATGATAGCCAAAATGGTATTTCTTGCCAACGATCGTCCTGATGCTAATTTCGAAAGTCTAAAGACACGCTTCACCTCGAATTTATATTCTGAAATGATACGAAAGCACAATGGTTATCTTGATGGACTTAGTTCTGGAAGAGAAAAGAGCGATTTTGATTCCATGCTTTATAAGCTATTCATGGATAGAAACAAACCTAATATTACGGTTGCAGACGGGGCATATATAAGTCGAGGTTTATTAGTTGTAGTTGACGAAGTCTACTTACGCTTTTATAACAGCGTTGCACGTGATATCTTGTTATCCTCTTTCCTTAAAAGATATGCTTCTGAGAATTACTTGGCTGAATTGTTTGAACGTTATCGAAGTGATCCAAGCACAAGAGGACAGACTTTTGAAAAATTATTCTTTTTATGGTCCATCAATAGAACAGAAGAAGTGACGATCCGTTCCGATAGCAAACCTTATAGAAACTTAAGTTTATCTTGTAATAGTTGGGTTCGGTTGACTAGAGATGAATTTGATCCTCCCATGAAAAAGTTTACTCACTCCTGTTGGATATTACTGGAAGAACGACATCTTCCATTTGACTATATTTTTGTGGATATTGTGAATTCTCAATGGCATATATGCTTTTTTCAAGTATCGATATCTTCATTTTACAATCATAATCGTGACTCTGCTGCTATCGAAAACTTTTTTTTGCCACCTTCTTTCAAGAGAGATGCATGGAGTACTTCAGAATCGGCTAATTTATCAACTAGTAGGTCAAAGAGCAAACAAGGATCAATGGCAACTTCCCAAGGTGGCCAAAAACGTAATAAGAAGAGGAGACGAGTGAGAGTATCAGATAAGCCTCAGTTAGTAAACTTGATTGGTTTGATTTTGAATGAAGAGTTTACCATCACGTTAGAAGAAGATGATTCTGGAAGGATTGTAGATTTTCTTTTATTGGATTCCAAAGGTATTGATTGGCGAGACTGCATAAGTATTGTCTATGTTACTCCATTACCATTTAAGGAGGCCAAAGGTAATTTATCAGTACCAGACTATATTGAGTTTCTTTGTAGTGAAGGCTTTTCTGAGAGATTTCGAGTTTTGTTGGAAAAAGAAAAGTGATGTTTTACGATCCTTTGATGGAAGCAGAGTTGTTTTGAGCTTTACGATTGACAAAGACTATGACAAATAATACTTTTTGAATGTTTTTTGTCTTGACTGGCAAGCTAATGATGAACAATTGTGGAGGCGGAAACTCTGAGATGGATGATTGGTTTGCAATAGTAGAAGATGTATATATCCTAAACAAAGTCATTTTTAGCACTTGGGATGGAAATCAACTCAACCTCAATTTCAAGAAAACAGCTTTGAAGAGCGTCTTTATTTAGTATCTCCGGTTGTATAGAATCACATTGTTTCAAACTTGAAGACATGTTTTTCAACCAAACGATCATTCAGAAAGTATTCAGGAAGCTCTTAAAGTCTGTCAGATGAACGAATCTTTGTTAATGAAATTGTTGGAGGAGAAATCATCAATCACAAAGAGAACCAATCACCTATTAACAATGACACATAAGTTGTCATTTTGAAGGCAAGTATGCTGATAAAAGACAACTAGTCATCTTTTAAATCAACTTATTTATAGATCAAGTGTTTCATAATCCATAGAGTACAATTGAATTGTAAAGAAATGGAGCATCAATTATTGACTGTATCTACTTTGTCAATTCTGTATAGGAAAACTATCAATGACATGATATCATTAGGGCTCACATAACAAGTACCTATGCAGACAGCATTCCGTGAATGGACAAATACAGCAATTCAGCAACAGTCAGTAACATATACTCTAATTTCCATTACTCTCTATGCATATTGAAAAAGTCTGGAAAACTTCAAAATGGTACACTGCAAATATCAACAGTCAATCACCGACAATTCTGGAAAAACTAAGAGCACTTCAAGAGTAGAGAAACCCAATTGAATTGTCAAGCGTTACTTCAAATCTTGTCTGCCCTAGTAAAACAGTTATATAGTGCAAGAATAGAGAAAAAGCAACAACTGAATGAGATATTTTCAAAATATACTTCCAAATTACTTGCACAAGAAGTGAACCAAGCTAAAGTTGAAATTTAGCTATGTTCCACTTGTGGCACTATCTTGTTCCCTTGACACCCTAAAGAAAAGTTTCCTAATGTTTACGAGAACAATCAAACTGTTTACATTCACTACAAATGTATGACGACGTCACATCGAACAAAACAACAGAAATCGAGTAGTGAATGACATTTAACGTTTGAAGTATTGTTGCGTTGTGGATAAGGAGTATTTTTGGGAGAATGAATTGCAATCCAATTTTCTATGAAATAGATTTAGAAGAACTTTTCCTTTCTTCCTGTTTTTATAGTATGCATACTCTTTTTATTATAGAGCTTAACGAAGAAAAGGCACCTTCAAACTGAAGCTATCATTGTGATAAATCGGGTAGAAGTTATGATGCTCAGTACATAAAAAAAACTAGGCAACGTTTTTTCTTAAAAGCTACATTTCAATATGAAATATGTTCCATCATTGTTTGAGAATATAAATAAGAAAGAAGTTCGTTCTATAGAAATAGTTGTGAAGAAGAAAAGCTATTTTCATTTTCTCTCGGAAAATTCGCGTTGGCATTTTTCTGACTCAATTTCAACACCTCGTCCACTATGTTGAGTGTTTTCCAACGACGAGATATGTATGACAGTGTTGTAGTAGATAGAGAGCAAGACGTGGTTTTAACAACTGGACAGTTGTACGGGTTGCAGGTTCGCCGGGAAGTCGATCGTTCTTTTAAACCAGTCATTCCTTTCGCCCCACACCTCTTTGGAAGTGGAAAGACACGTTTCGTAAAAAGTTATTTAGAACTCCTGAAGAGCATGGGTGAAAGAGCACTAATAGGACCTGAGAACATAAGTGATTATGAAAAAGACCGCAGGAGATCCTTTCTGGACAAGTTACATGAAACAATTCTACTTTATGTGGATTTGACAGACTTAGAACCCACCAACCCCATTGAAGAAAAGCGAAACCTGAAGTGGGCTGTCTACTACTTGATAATCAAGACTGCCTGCTTGCAAGTTGATATTCCAATGATGCGAAAGACACAAGCCTACGAGACTGTGGAAATGGAAGCCTTGAACCTAGTCACACTTTTACGAGACATTTTAAACATGCGTACTGATCAGTTCCTTCTTGTTGCTTTTGATGAAGTTGGTGTTCTAGATGAGAGTGACGGCGACTTCGATTTCGAAACGACCCAGGATGGTAAAGTTTTTCCATACAACGACCTTTTTGGTATTATTCGGGGACTTTGTCTAGAGGACAATGTATTCTTTATTGTTGTTGGAAAAAGTGAAGGCTTAAATATACATAATAACGCAATTTCAGTATCCAGGGTTGAGTTGACGTTTATTCCTCTTTCACCACTTGAAAAGGATAGCATCATCGAACATTTGGAGAAAAGTTCTTCTTTTATGTTTACTGGGAGTCCTAAAGTTTCACAAATCCTTTGTCACCAACACTTTTCAACCAGTGAACTTGCAGAATTGTTACTAGAACTTACTGGTGGTGTTCCTGGTTTACTTGTGAAAGCAATCAACTACCTTTTGCATTGTAAATTATCACAAGACCACTTGTTATTATCTAAAGAAAGCTTTTGGATGATAATGAATGATTCCATAGCAACAAATTATTGTGTTGATCCATTGTTGCCTCGTTTGAGTAGTCTTAGCAAGACGCGTCAACGTTTGTTAAAAATGCTTACTTTGTTGGCATTATATCATATTCGGTTTGAGTTGGATGAGCTTGTACACCTTAGCTCTACTTTTGATGTATTTCTGTTTGATCTAGTAACAGATATGTGCTTTTATCGTCGGTTGATTGTAGATGAAAACCGCCAAGAACGTTATGAAGTGTTGATTCCCAAGTTACTGATTGGATATATTGAGCAAAGTGTAAAAAATGATAGATTGGAATGGTTACTATTACAAACCCTCAAGTCACAGCCTGTGGAATTTTTTTATGAATCAAAATGTCGAGTTTTCGAAGGTCTCGTTGCCACAATGTTTTATTTGCAGTTTTGTTATCACCCGACAGACAGTTTGATGTTTTCTACTCTTGGTCAGTTGTCTCCTGTTTGGAATGAGATGAATTTGAAGTTTTCCTCTGAATCTACTGCTTACTATATGAAATCTATACATTATACTAGATCTACATCAGAAGTAGAGAGAGATACATTCGGTATCAATGACTGGAAAAAAATTGTGGAAGAAATGTTAGAATTCGAAAAGATATATATTCCATTTGAGCCAACATCTCGTAGTCCAGATATATTATTCAAGTTGCATGGAAGAACGAGCGAACAGAATTTGATTGTGGGTATTGCCTGTAAAGGACGATGGAGTTTTAATGGTATTAGATGGAATGAAATAGTGGATGAAGCTTGCAAGTTTCTGGAACCAGTTCATGATCAAGTCTTGACTATTCATCCTACGTTGCATTGCATGTTGGTCATCATGAGTACTAAGCTATCTACTAGTGTAGCAACTGACTTGAATCATTCTAGTCATTGTTATTCCTTTGGCGATAGAGTTGCAGGAGATTACTGGATTCCTCTTAATTGTGAATTGATCATTCTTTCTGAATCAGATGTAGAAAACTTTATTGGTAAAGATATTTTGTCGAGTTTAAGGAGTGCTTTCAAGTCTACGGATAATCCACATTCGAGAAGTATTGGAATTTCAACAGTGCAAGAAATGGTTTTATCTCTTTCCCAAAATAATTAGAAATAGCATCTTATTGCTGTTTTTATCCATATTGGTTTGTTCATTTGAGAAGTATTCGAAAAATTCAGTTCGTTTGTAAAGAAAGTCAATTTTCCTAATTTTCCATTATTTTTGTACTATTTTATCGTACTTTGTCGAATAATTCTGAAACGAGTTTAGTAGTGCAACTGTACAATTTCATTGTTGTTTACATATAAACTCGTTGTCTACTGTTACAAATTCAATGTCTTTATGGTTCATGAGAAAGAACGAAGCTCTCTTTGTTTTTCTGTTTACCATTTCATAGAATGTCTTCAAGATTAGATTCAACTATATCTCACTTTCAAGATGTTCTTCATGGTTTTATGAGTCCAATAAAGGAAAACTCAGAAAGTGACGACAAGTTCATTCTAGAGTTGTCAACTAGACTTTCTTGTTCTTTACACGAACTGTATATACCAGTAAAACTGAGTTTCATAAGATTATATGAACAAACTCAGTATGGTCGCTGGTACCCTATTTAAGGGTAACATGGAAAGTAACAGTATTCCAACAAGACTATGATATTCCTTTAGTAATATTGGAATAGATAGTCCACTTATTTTTAAATATGAACCTGAAGACTCCATCGAAACCAAAAAGAGATGCAAGCAATTATACAACTTGTGAACTTTTGACACTGTTTAACAGCAATCATCATCCAAGTATGGAATACAATGAGTACATTTTAAAAAAAGTTTTCAAACATATTTAGTTTACAGTTTGTCATAAAAACAACCGAATGAGTGATCGAATGTAAGAATTCAAACTTTATTGCCAACTCAAGAAACTGTGACGTACTCTTTGAACTAGACCGAGACCAAAGTTTTTCAAAACAGGTCGATCACTCGTAGAGAATGCTCTTTCTAGTCCATTCAATATTTCTCTGTCAATGAGCATTTCTACATCGCTTTCACAAAGAATAACAAGTTCACAATTAGGAGGAATTTCAAAAGAATTCCCTCCAATACGCATTCCACTCGTATAACATCGACTCTGATTACCCAACTCGTTTGCAACATTGAGTGCTAACTTTGTACTAACTATAATAAGCATACAATGATAAAATTCCAATGCTTGGGATAAAACTTGATCGTAAACAGGTTTAAGAAATTTCTTAGCTTCTTCAATAACATCTGACCAGCCGATTCCTTCCGATTTCCAACGACCTTTACAAGCTACTCCCACCATAAGAAATTTGAATTTAACGGGAGATTGTAACTTGAACATGATATCAGGACTATAAGAATTCGCTTCCTTTGGAATATAGACTTTGTCAAAACCAAGTGCTCCGTGAATAATCTCGTTCCATTCATTACTTGCATAAGTTTTCCGTTCCTTGCTTGATTCACTTCTTGCTTCACCACGACTAACCGACATCATGTAATGAAGAGGTGAAGGTCCATTGATAGGAAGTTTCATATCTTTCCATATGGCAGATAATCTACCTAACAACTCCCTAAACTCATTTCGTACTTTGGACGAAAGTATCCAAACAAGTCGCAAAGCAACAATTCCTTCAAATACTCGACATTTGGAAGCAAAGAAACAATCAACTGGCTCTATATTAAGTGACCCTAAAAGTATCCTTTCTAACAAGGACAGAGATGTTAGCTCCTCAAAGATTCCAATAAATACTTTTGGAAACAGCACTTGGAAAGTATTCATATCAATAGGATGCCGATAGAGTCCCATTTCAGTAACAGCATCAAATAAATAAGACCCCGAATTCAATCTGTCGTTTACGTTGAAAGGTATACGATATAGTGCCATCATTAGTAGCATATCAAGCAAACTTCTTGTATCCTCATCCAAAGTTGATATACGTGTTACAAAGGGATCAGAGCAAACCGTTCTAAAACCATCCTCCTTCATGCATGATAAACATTCATCTTTCGACCCAAAAGACTGTCCTCTTGTTTGTACATAATTCAAAAGCATATTCACTGCACGAGTAAGCAAACCAGGAACTCCACCTGTATACTCCAATAGTGCCTCTGCCAATTCATTTACTGAAAAAGAAGGATTACATAGAATATCACAAACTCGAGATTGAGTCTGTACTTTGAGGTGACTTTTTTCAAGGAATTCAACGATACTGGACGAGTTTAACGGTGATAGCGAAATAAAATGTAATAAAACCTTTGATACTGAAGCCACATAATTCTTAATACTTAAGCCCTTGCTTTTCCCAACAACAATAAAGAATACATTGTCCTCTAGACAAAGTTCCCAAAGAATACCAAAAAAGTCGTTGTACGGACGAATTCTACCGTCATTCACTTCTAGATCAAAATATTGTCCTCTTGTATCCAACACACCAACTTCATCAAAGGCAACAAGAAGAAACTGATCGGTACGCATGTTTAATATGTCTCGTAAAAGTGTGACTAGGTTCAAGGCTTCCATTTCCACAGTCTCGTAGGCTTGTGTCTTTCGCATCATTGGAATACCAACTTGCAAGCAGGCAGTCTTGATTATCAAGTAGTAGACAGCCCACTTCAGACTTTTTTCTTTCGGGTCAGTGGGTTCTAGGTGTCTCATATCCACATAAAGCAAAACGGCTTCACGTAACTTGTCCAAAAACTCTTTCCTGGAAGCGTCTGAAGCAAAAGACGACAGGGAAGTTTCATGAAACCTCTGCACCAACTCCAAATAGCTTCGGCAAAACGTCGTTTTGCCGGAGCCAAATAAGTGGGGCGCAAATGGGACGGACAACCTGTAATTGAGGCCAGTTGTTTCAACCCTCAGCTGCCGTCTGTTGCGATAAAGCTCACAAAGTGTGTCTGTAACGTGGTAGACGTCGTCTTCACGGTCTACCACAATAGGCTCGAACGTGTCACGAAGAACCCCCCACTTTTCACCTAAACTCATCGTCGCCCAAATTAAAATTTGTATGAGCAGTGAATTTGTTGTGCTAATTGCGTTACTTTCTTAGTACAACAAGTACTCAGATTAGACTCAAAGTAGAACAATAGCATGTCGTTTATGGAGGATAATCGTTACAAAACATTTTCTGTGTTTGGGCATGGATAGCAATATTGAAAGATTGAAAGGCATTCATACTAGAAGGATCAAATATTCCCTTGTCAACTGAGAGTCCGCAAGTTGTAGGATCTGATTGCTTTTTACGCATCTTGTGTTTGGGACATCAAAGGTTTCTCCAGTGTGGAATAACCAACTTTGCCTTACGCATTCCGAATGCGTGGAAGTGGAAAGCACGATTGGCCAACACCTCCAAACGTTTGCAACTTTTGAAAATGAGTTGGCCTGTCTGAGATTGGAATAGTAAAGAAAATAGGAAAATTTGTCTAGATGCTCTACTAAACGAGACTTTATATATAGTGTTCAATTCTCTCCAAGTTCCTCACGGGATTCGCTTTCAGACTACACTTTTAGAATGGATGGGCAATGAAGCACTTGATAGATTTCCAAGCGGCCCTGATTTCCTCAAGTTTTTACTTTGATTGTTCAGAAGAATGGCTTCAAATTTATTAAAAGTCCTAAAGAAACGTTATTTGTATTTGTTTGTTGACGAAATTTGGAACATTGAAACTAGAAAGTTTTCGATGTTTCGAGATTGGATAAAGCCTGACAAAGTCATTAGAATGTTTCATGTTTATCGTTCCTTTTTAGGAGTTTTATTGAGCTTTTTAGCAGTATCTTTTGTACTTTTTATTTCCGCAGGGAGGTCGGACTCGACAACTAGTAGACAAGAAGATGCTATGCCGTTCTCGAATAATACTCAATTTTCTTCATTTATATCCTTGTTCAGAAGAAACTGTAAAGTATTTGATACCAAATATGGAGTACAATAACTAGTCAGTTTTAAAAGTACTTTTCCTAGTCATTGTAAAGGACACCATTGGTTCTTCAAACAATTGTATGCAGTTGTATTCGTTAGTATATTATTGATGACGTATGTGAAAGTTGGAATAGTTTTTGTGATCTTTCAGAGGATGAAATAAAAAAGGAAAATGGAGAAAATGATTCCAAATCGTTCTCTGGCAGTAGCTCTCTCTCTCTCTCTCTCTCTCTCTCTCTCTCTGGTATGACAACAAAATCAAGGATTTCTGTTTCTTCTACGCTTTTTGCCATTATTTTGGAATTTTGTATTCCAATGAGAGAGACTCCGTTTGATACTTTAGAAACAGGAAGCCATACTAAATAAGTTTTGGACATTGCGAAATGTTTTGGTTTTCATTGTATGAATTGCTCGAGGAATGACCCAGAAGGAGAAAACAGGATACCTGTTGGAGACAGAAATAAAATATTTAAGTTGGTTTTCCAAAGATTGTACTGAATGAGATTGAATTGCGACATTAGAATACTTTTTTGGTTCGTTTTTTTGTAGTTTGCTTTCATAAAAGTCGATTTGATTCAATTTCCAGTTGTGGTTTCAAATTTTAAATTATATTTACTCTTTGTGTTTGATGGTGAATTTTTCTAAATAGGAGAATTGAGTATATTTCAACATACTTTTGTAGAAGAGTATCAATAGAATCTAGTAAGACAGTTAGAAGCTTCAACGTGGATAGTATTCTCAGGTAGTTTTTCGTATTTGGTTCGACTGTGAGTGGAATATATACTTGTTGCGAAGAAACTTACAATGTCAATGGCTGGAGACCATTTTTTGAAAAATATTTATCAGAAGATGAAATATTTGTTCCTATTCAACAAAATTCCAATGGACCTGATGTTCTTATCCGAGTAACAGATATGAAAGACAATTCTGTCCTCGCTATTCAAGATGAAGCTTCCTCAGAGCAAACATCTATGGAGACTGAAACCACTGTGGAGAGAGTATATTTGATAGGTATCGCATTGAAGTGTTTTCAGATTTCAAGTTCTGGTGTTGGAAGTTCATTGAGGCAGAAGTTGTCAAATTTTTACATCTAGTGGCGTCACAGCTTGAATTGGAACAGAATAATTTAAGAGTCATTCAGTTGATTGTAAACAAAAATACTGAACAGGTTTCCAGACAATTTATTGATAACCACAATTGGATATTGGATGGTGGAGTTTAGTATAAAGACAATAATAATAATAATGTTTGCAGTTCTATCAACTCTGAGATACAACCACAGAATATACGAGAAGAATGGCTTTGGATACCTCCTCATTGTCAAGTAGTAGTTTGTTCAACTACATCTTTGCGAACTTTTTTAGGCCATAGTTCTAGTAATGATCTTGAGAGATTGTTTGAAGAGAATCTTGGATGGTTGGATTCACTGAAACCACTTTCTGATTTGTTGAACAATTCGTTTGTACATTTATCAAGGCATATTCCATTTGAAGAATCTGAAAGGAATAGTGAAGTGATGGAAAGGAGAAGTATTCGTTCAAGTATCGATATGAATGTGATGCAATTGGAAGAAACGAGAGGAGAAGCAACTATTTCTGCTTCGAGTTCTGTGCAACAAGTTTTTTGGAACTCAGGAAGAAAGCAAAAACCAGAGATGAATTTGATCCTCTAATGAAGAAATTCACTCATTCCTGTTGGATGTCACTGGAAAGACAACTTCCTCGATTTGACTATAGTGGATATTGTGGGCTCTCAGTGGCATATGTGCCTTTTTCAAGTATCTGTATCTTCATTTTATAGCCATAATCGTGACTCTGCTGCTATCGAAAACTCCTTTTGCCCCCTTCTTTCAAGAAACAAGCATAGAATACTTCACATTCGACAAACTTATCAACTAGTAGGTCAAAGAGCAAACAAGGATCAATGACAAGTTTCCAAGATGGCCAAAAGCGTAATAGGAAGAGGAGACGAGTGAAAGTAACAGGTTAGCAGTCGTAACCAAACTTACTCTGTTTTTCTTGAATGAAGAGTTTAACACCTCGTTGAGATTAGAGGGAAGGTACAAGAAAAATCTTTGATATACAGTTCTCTAAATTACATGTTCATTTTGAACAAAATTTGCTCTGCTATTCGACAATTTCAAATGGCTATTTTGTTCTCTTTTATTACAGTTTATTATAGTCCTTATGGTTTACTTTATCAATAGTATCTTTGTTAAGAAACACGCTTTTTTTAGGAACATTGACATGAACCAAACAACTACATACTGTTGGCTTCCATTGACATTAAACTTCTTGCCCTTACAAAGAAAAATACTCTTTTCATTACATCTTTCAATTTTTTGGGCAATAAGAGCAGTAAAAGCTCTTATCAACCAGTAGCTATTACATTGACAGTTCTAAACGAAGAATGACAGAAAGTGAATGGAATGGAAAAGGTTTCTGACTCCAAACCATTTTCTCCATATTTGGAAAATTGAGTCATATAAGAGATGGAATAACAAATTGAGTCCTCAAATCTCACGCTATATATACAATATCTTTATCGAAAAGAATTTTCAATGGTTTTTTAATAATTACAATATCATGGAAATATATCTATCTTATTTGTTCACACTTCTTCTTTTGACAGCTATTCTTACTCATTCTGCAAGACCTGATAGTGAAGCATTCATGATGAAGCTTAAGGTTCTTCCATATCTCAAGTATAGCCAAATGACTTTAATGTTAAAGGAATATTACCTGCTTCCAATGGGAAAAATTGACAGCAGTGGGCTCCTATATGCAGCTTCGAAAACAACAATGATACTGCTTTTTGCTCAAGTGGCTCAAATAGTTGCGACTCGACAACAAGTTGTATCAACTTCCAAGAATCTTAAACAACTTCTTCTGTTTCGTCTTTTGAAAATGGAGAGTTTAGTCACTGCAACTCAAGATACTACTCCCAATACTCATACACTATGTGATTCTGCATTAGGAAGAAATGCATATCCACAGGATTCTTCCAGTAGCAACTCAATCCCGCAAGGAATGACAGGTAAGAGTCAAGCCAATACTAGGTCCAAAAGGTACTGCAGCTGCAGTTGACAGCATCTGCAAATATTATCAGAGTATATTCAACAGCTGCACCTTTTAAAGAATAATTTGTGCAAAACTATTTCCCCAAACAACTGTGGACTCCACTGTTGAGGCCTCCTAAGAAAAAGAAGTTTCTCCTAATTCATCAGCAAATGGCTCAGCTTCGAATTCTTCCGAGCAAACAAACAATCCTTTCTCAAGATCAACCTGTAGTAAAGTTTCGAGTAGTGTCTTGAAGAAAGCAAAGAGTATGTTGACCAAGGTCAAGAAACATTCAAGACTCTTGTATCTATGGTGGATACGTTCTAACAACTCTGTAAGATTTCTTTCGTTAAATTATTCAAAAAACTCAAACTTCCAACAGATCTGCATCTTTTTCTACCGTTGAAACCTTCCACTAGATCCGGTTCGTCTCTCATTCTTCAATATCACCAACGGGACTGTATTTTGGCAGCTATATAGCAATTCCACATAGTCCAAATGCTTGTATGTTTCCTGTTTCTCCAAAGCCTGACCAGTACATGGATAATTCAGTTGTGTTATTTCAAAGAGAAACAAGCTTTACAGGATAACATCGTCCTATTGAGCTCTAAAGATTTTGGATTTCGATGATTTCATTATGAGTGTTTTGTTGCAGACTTCCAAAGGAGATATTGTTATTGATCTATTCACAGAACTTGCACCTTTAGCTTGTAAAAATTTTCTCAAGCTCTGCAAGATCAAATATTATCACCTCTGCACTTTTCACTATGTTGATAAGGTGGACTTTTTACTGAAAATGTTTATGGCGATGTTTTTACAAGTCTTTTTTTGGTTTAGGGTTTTGTTATACAAACAGGTGATCCCACGAATACAGGTAAAGGAGGTGAAAGCATCTACGGAATTTGTTTTGGAGAACAGGCTCGATATTTTGAAGACGAGTTTACACCTAAACTGCGGTATGTGGTATATTTAGGACTTGTAAGTTCGTTACATAATATTTTTGTGCTAGCCATAATCGCAAAGGACGAGTTTCCATGGCTAATGCAGGTCAGCCAAATACCAATGGTAGTCAGTTTTTCATTGCTCTAAGTGATCAACTGGAGTATTTGGATGATAAATATACAATTTTTGGTCAAGTAGAAGAGGTATTTATTCCTAGACTTTTGTTAGAAGTTAGCTATAGAATATTTATTTCCTAGGGTTGGGAAACTGTTGAGGCAATTGAATCAGTCCTCGTTGATGAAAGAAAGAAGCCTTTTCAAGTTATTCGCATCTATCATACTATTATATTGGATGACCCATTTCCAGATCCACCAGGATTGCCTCCTATACCTCCTTCTCCTGAACGAAATGACAGACAAAGGGAGGAGTCCTCTGAAGTACGACTAGGCAAGTTGTGAAATACGAAGAGTTGTTAATATTCTCAAGTATACCATCAGACGATGATGAAGTCTGGCAAGAAGAGGAAGGATTGGATAGTGAAGAGAGGGAAAAGATGAGACGTAGAAAGGAGGCTCGTTCTCGAGCGGAGGTTTTAGAGATCATTGGAGATATTCCTGATGCAGAAGTGAAGCCACCCGAAACTGTAAGAGAAAGCTGAATAGGATAGACAATTCTAAGAACTTTGACAAACATTTTAGACATTGTTTGTTTGCAAGTTGAATCCTGTCACTCGTTCAGAAGATTTGGAGCTTATTTTTTCTCGTTTTGGTGAATGCAAGGTTTGTGAATAACTACTAGTCTATATACACAGAAGTAGTCATGAGATTGATTGTTAGGCTGAAATAATTAAGGACAAAGTTACTGGAGAATCCCTTTGTTATGGATTTATAGAATTTCCTGACCGTAAAGCTTCTGAACAGGCATTTTTTAAAATGAATAATTGTTTGATTGATGATCGCAGAATAAGAGTAAGGAATATGAGAGGTGTTTGAATAATTTATCGCTCATCGTTGTTGATTATTTTGCAGGTTGATTTTTCACAAAGCGTTGCCAAGTTGTGGAATCGCGTTCGTCAAGGCTATTGTGATCGTCTCGAGGAGGACGAAGAGTTTCTTCATAGTATGTTGTAATTGGCTCAGTGAATAACCAAACTGATATGGATGGATGTACTTATCCATCTTTCCTAATAGGTCATCGAAAGCGATCCAATCATAGTGAATATTTATTTGATGACGATTTGGAAGAGAAGGCGTTGTTCCAGTACCGTCGTGGAAGTTCTCATTCGAAAACTCGAAAACGTCACAAATGACCACGAAAGAATGGAAACATATTAGAATAATGACTGGCTAAACGGAATTTGGGAGAAGAGAATACTTAACACGTTAGTACAATTGGCACAATAATCTTTATATTTTTATTGAAAACTTAAAATTCCAACTTTTTTGGAACTTCCCAAGTAAAAGTTGGTTCCAGTTTGGGATCTCTGCCAAAATGGCCATAAGCTGCAGTCTGCTTATAAATAGGCCTCAACAAGTTCAAATCTTTGATAATACGACCAGGACGCAGATCTTACGATATAACAAGTTATGATTATCAATGCATATAAAAAGTCAAAACTTACCAAAATTTTTCTTAACTATTTCCAAGATTTCCTGGTCTGGCTTAGTTCCAGTTCCATATGTATCCACAAAGACGGAAAGTGGTGAAGCAATTCCAATAGAATAAGAAAGTTGAACCAAGCAACGTCGTGCCAGTCCTGCAGCAACAATAGACTTGGCAACCCATCTAGCAGCATAGGCAGCTGACCGGTCAACCTTGGTAGGGTCCTTTCCAGAAAAAGCACCACCTCCATGAGCACCCCAACCACCATAAGTATCAATAATAATTTTGCGACCTGTTAGACCTGCATCACCTTCTGGTCCGCCAATAACAAAACGCCCACTTGGATTCAAATGATAAACTGTTTTGTCGTCTAGATATTTACTGGGAATAACTTCCTTGATAACTTTTTCTAGTAAGTCTGCCCGTATCTTCTCATTCGAGACGTTGTCATCGTGCTGCGTAGATATGACGACAGTATGAACTCTCAAAGGCACCAAATGACCGTTCTCCTTTCGATATTCCATAGTAACTTGGGTCTTACCGTCTGGACGAACCCAAGGACAAATACCCTTCTTACGTACTTCAGTGAGGCGTTTCCCAAGACGAGTTGCAAAACTGTGTGTCAAAGGCATATAGTCTGGTGACTCATCCGTAGCATAACCAAACATAATTCCTTGGTCGCCGGCTGCAACATCATCGGCTGCACGATTTTCATGCACTCCTTGTGCAATATCTGGAGACTGCTGATGTAATTCAACCAACACTCGACAAGTCTTGTAGTCTAAACCCTTCTTCTCGTCATCGAAACCAATCTCCTTTATGGTGTCTCTTACAACTTTTTCATAGTCTATGGTGGCACCCTTCACCGTAATCTCACCAAAAACCATAACCATTCCAGTCTTTGTAGCCGTCTCACAAGCTACTTTTGCGAGAGGGTCCCTTTCAAGGCAAGCATCCAGGACAGCGTCAGAAACCTTTGAAGGTAATGAAAAAGATATGGCAACTAAATAAATAGAAACTTACTTGGTCACATATCTTGTCCGGATGTCCTTCATTCACTGACTCTGAGGTAAATAAAAAGGTAGAAGAATCACCAACTGAACCCATTGAAAACTAACAAAATAGTTAAAAAAGAAATTACGTGGGGATCATATAAAACATGGAAATTCGATGGAGTGGCGGCCAATCAGCTTTCATAGAGTGTTGAGGTTTGCAACGAAGAGCAGAGTGGAATCTTCCACTGTGCGTCCTTAAAATTTTCCATTGAGAGAATAAAAATAAAAAAGGACTTCTTTTATACGTTTTGCATAGGAGAAAATAACTCCACAGAGACAAAAGTCTTGTCTCACAAAAAAAGTTATTCAAACTAGTAATCTCCTTGAAGCCCAAAAGCCCTTTTCCAGCGCAAGCAAAACAAATCTGATACCGTTTCCTTGGTAGACTCCCAATTTTCTTTTACCAACTCTTTGGTAGGTTTAGAAAACACTAGATCTATTTCTTCAAGTGTCTTGTTTTTGGTCTCTGGCATACAAAGCACTTGATATATCCAACCAAATACGGCAATCCCACCATAGAAACCAACGGCCAAACCAGTTTTTGTCATAGCATTTTGCATACGTGAAAAGTTATATGTAACTATGAACGCACAAAGAAACAGGGTAGCATCGGAACTTGTCATTCCATAACTACGTAAATAAGTTGGATAAACTTCAGATGGAAGAACCCAGGTCAAACAAGCATAAGAACCAAAGAACCACATATAAATTATTAATCCGGTAATATATACCCCCTCTGCCGCATGAACGTTCGATAAAGGTATAAAGTAACCAAACCCTATAATGAGCAACCCCACAAAGAACCCTGGAAGAAGAGTAATAGCAGCAACTCGTCTACCGAAACGATCCATCCATAATATAGCAGGAATAGTACCCAACAACAAAGAGCCTCCACCAACCAAACTCATAAATACGGACTTTTTAGAAGAAAAACCAACTTCACTCATCAACACACTCATGTAATACATAATAGCATTAACACCTGTAAACTGACCCAAGAAAACCATAATATTGGCATAGACAATAGCCCTACGGCATCTTGGTACCCTAATAAAGTCCAAATAAGGATATCGAAGACGTTTCTTCTCCTCTTGTTCCTGTTCAACCAAATGTCTCATCACAATAAACTCACGCTTGGCATCTATATCTGACACACCACGAATACGCTTCCAGACTCCATAAGATTCAACTTCACGGCCTTTATGCATCAGATAACGGGGACTTTCAGGCATGAAAATCATTCCTACGAAAAGAATAGTGGAAAAGAGAAGAGAAGATCCCAACATCCAACGCCAAGTTCCTGATACATTGACAAATATTGCTGCAACAACATAGCCAAACACTTCTCCTAGAGCAATGTTGAATTGGTATAGCGAAACAAGGTTGCCTCTGAATTTCTTCGCCACACATTCTGCCACATAAACAGGCACAGTTCCTCCTTCCAAGCCCAAGCCCATACCTAAAATAAAACGTCCAGCGTACATCATGCCAACTGAATGAGCTCCAGCTTCTAAACCAGCACCCAATGTGTAGAGTAGACAAGCTACAATGATAGACAACTTTCTACCCAAAACTTCATTAGTAGGTGATAAACTATATGCTACTTGTCAAAAAATCAAACAATCTACTTGCAAGTTACGCTTACTTACATTAATGCTCCCAAAACTGCACCCAAAGGCATTAAAGAGTCAACCAAAGAAACTTGCCCACTATCTAGGCTTAGGTCCGCTGGCATATACAAATTCGCTCCACTGATTAAGCTCTGATCCAAACCAGAAAGTAAACCACCCATAGAAGCAAAGGCAACTAGAACCCAAGTAAATATCTTTGGGTTGCCTAAAGTAATAGAATTGAAAAAAGATACTTTCGTCTCTCTCAACTGCAACTCTAGTTTCCCAATTTCATCATTCAGGAGTTCCTCTGAAAGGTCATGCCCATCTAGGCTGCCTCGGAATAGAGGTTCCTTCTTTTCTTCGTCTACTTCTGAACCAATCGCTGCTGTGCTCTCAACTACTTCCATCCAAATCTTGCTGAAGCACAGAGAAGGAAATGGATGCGCTTTTAAAGTTGATTATCTTATCATTCCGCCTTAAAGAAATCCATTGACCGGTAAAATTGGAGAAATACGACCACCAATCAGATCAATTCACCCTTTCATGTCCGACAGACAAAATTGCTGAGAACAAAGAGTCTGGAAGCTCAACCACGCGAACGGCTTTCACTCAAATCCTGCTCCGCCGCCGCAGTTCATTCTACCGGCAGTAAATAAGCTCTGGTTTCACCCTGATAGCAACGTAACAAGAAAGACTGAATGCAGCCGCAGTGTCGTCGCGCATGAATAGTTTTTTGCAAAATTCGAGTTTCTTCTTCTGAATTTTGTAAACTTGCTCTTAAGAACAGTGATAAACTCTTTGTACTTGAACTGCAGACCAAACTTTTCTTAATTCTATCTAGTTGAATGAATATAGTTTGGCACCAATTAATATATGCACACTCGCTTCAAGATTGAAATAGAGTTCCACCTCGTCTTTGGTCTCGCTACTCCTGTTTGTCAATGGCTGAGTCTAAGGTCTATCTCCTTGAAGATATTCTTTCTCTCTCTCTCTCTCTCTCTCTCTATATATATATATATATATATATATATATATATATATATATATATATGTGTGTGTGTGTGTGTGTGTGTGTAAGCGAAGATTATTCACTTTCTCCCGAAGAAAGCATCTTAACTTATTAGACTCTATTGATACAAGAGAAGCTATTATTGTAGAAACTGAAAAACTACAATTCAATAATAAAACTCAAAAAAACCAACTCTATTTCATCGTAATTTGCAAGTTATTGACAACACAGCCCTTTAGAAAATGGACTGGAGACTCATCGGGGCGTGAGCTGTCAAAAAGAAAAATGCTAAGATTGTGCGCCAAATTATTCTATATATAAGTAGAATGCCCCAGAAAGCGATTTCAGTTTTTCTCATCATTTTCAAGGGAACATAAACATGACCAAAACTTCAGGTGTATTAGGAGCCATCACTATCTTGTTAATCGCTCACTTACTTCTTGCAGCAGAAATTCAAAATGACAACTTAGTTGTTTCTTCTTTGAATATCGTTGAAACAAAACGCACTCTGCTGCCAAATGAAACCAATCCAAAATGCCCCTCCAACTACTTTCTGGATACCGAGAGTCTTCAATGTACAAGCGAATGCTCTCAGGACATGTTTATTTCCAAAAAAACATGCGTTAAATCTTGTAAGAAAAGAGTCTTTCATCTTCCTTCACAATTCTAAAAACATATTCTTTCCTTGTATAGGTCCACCAGATTCATATATTACTGAGGATCGCAACTGTGTCACCAGCTGCCCATCATCACAGCCATATATTGACATAGTCCAAGATTATAAAATTTGTCGTTCCAATTGTCCATCATGGAAGCCATTCAAAGATGGCAGACTTTGTGTGGCACAATGCAATCCGTATCAATGTGAGCAACAAGTCTTGACATAATATAAAAGAAATAGGAAATCCAAACGGAATGTTTAGGGCTCGATTTGGACAACAATGAATGTCATTACGGATGTCCTAAAGATAAACCTTTGCGCGATGGCCGAATTTGTAGACATCAATGTCCAAGTTACCGTGTACAAGATGGAGAAAATTGTTTGGATACCTGTCCATCTAACAAATTTCTCCTCAACAGTACTTTCTGTACAAGTAGCGTAAGTTTCGTTTGCAAGATTCAAACATGGAAAAACTCATCCATCCTTTAAGTGTCCACAAGATATGGTGTACGATGGTCAAGTTTGTCGATATCATTGTCATGGGAAGTTTCGAGTAACACTGAATTACCAATCACCAGTATGTGTCGAAACCTGTCCTCCATCAAAACCACTGCTCGATGGCGAAACATGTGTCGACCAATGTCCAGCAGGTAAAAAACAACACAACAATACTTGTGTGGAGTTTTGTCCTGCAGTAAGTAACGACCATTTCCTCTATCAATGTACTTGTGTTGATATCTTTCTAAATGAAAACCAGGAGGCACCCTACAACTTGAATAATCAAACTTGTGTATCAGAGTACGTGTATTTTCTCGCAATAACCACTTTATAACCTACTGAAAACTCTGCAGATGCCCTGAGAGATTGGCACTTGCCGGATTTGACTGTGTAGATCGTTGTCCCAATAATACGGTTCTTTATAACCGGGCATGCCGAACAAGATGCGACTTTTCAGAAGCTCCACTTATCGACGGAGGAAAGTGTGCGTCAAAATGTTCATCTAAAAGACCATACATTGTTATTAGTGGTCAACCTTTTATACAAACTTGTGTCTCTCAGTGTCCTTCCTACTGGCCTTATGTATATCAATCCATATGTCGTTCTTCTTGTCCCGACTACACCTATCGATCAGGAAATCTCTGTCTAGACGCGTGTCCTTCCAACTCCGTCATATATGGTAGAGAATGTCTTGATTCTTGTCCAAAGGGAACTTTTATAAGTGACCAATTGTATGATGGCAATGCAAACTGTGTATTAGCATGTCCTTCTGGAAGAAACAACGGTACACACTGCATAGCTATCGATAAGCCAAAGCCTTCCACAACACCCACGCCTAGTATTGAACCAGCGACCAATCACAAAAACAGCTCTAGTTGCACTATTCAAGACGTTGCAGCGTTGATTAACAACGTTTGCTTGGAAAAGTGCTTTGCGGGTTGTGCCCAAAATTGCTCGTTATAGAGAAAAACTATAAGTTGACGTCTTTCTTGGGAATATTTCTTTTGTCGAATTAAAATATTTTCTAAAAATACACTAATCTTGATTTCTTGTCTTGATAACAAATTGCTAGTGTGCAAGTGATCATGTACGAGTTGGAACGAACGGTATTCCAAGAATTATTTAGGAGAGTATTGGATAATCAGTATCAAGTAACACCTGAAGAAAGAAAAGCCTTGGTACAGTGTGATAATAGTATTGTTCGAAGAGGTATATTTTCAGCTTTGACGTGAGTTTTTTGTTTATCTTTTTTTGGGTTTTGGAGTTGACTTAGACCTGTATTGGTTAGGTCCTTTTCTTTGATTTATTATGGTCTAAAGCACTTTCAAAAGTATTTCAACGCTTCGAGTTCTGTTAGGCTCCGTCCAGCAATTCCAGCTACTCTATTAGGTTTGACCACTGGATTCTTCTATGGAAGAACTGCTGCACCAGGATGTCTACAAAACCTTATGAATGTCCCCGATTCAGCAGTAGCAGAAGAGGTAAAAATTATTATGAAAGAACTTTATGAGCAATCTCCTTCCTCCTCGAGAGGTCACACCATAGCAACTCGATATGGCTTTGTATTGGATAGCAGCACAACGCAATTGAATACACCTGATATTGGTTTCGGAGATAACGAGAATAGTGATTGGAAGGAAGTCGATACTTGGCAATCAGATGGTTCGATAGGTCAAAGTGTAGCACGAAAAAGAGTGGGCCCTAGGAACCCTGACAAGAGAAGAGTAGAACATGGCAGTCTCCATACTGATAACTTGGACAATCATATCAACAAAAATGTTATCACCAAGTCTGCAACCTCATTACCAAATAGCGAAACAGATGATGGATTTGCATCATTGCCTGGAGATTCAAGTAAGTAGGCACAATTATGAAATTATTGCATCTCATATGCTTCTAGACAGCAATTCGAATAGTGACGTATTAGATTCAGGGGATATCGGAAATGATAGTCGACAAGAAAGTACAATCCATGAATCCAGTGTCAAAAGGGAGTCGCACAGGAGAAGAAGAAGAAATGAAGTGCGTAGGAGTAATGGACAAGTGAAGCCCGTGGAAAGTGATCCAACAGAACAAGGAACTATCCATGCAGATACAAAAGATTTACTTTCCAGTAATCAAGATACTGATGTTTTATGGGGCTCATCTTCTTCAGATGGAGGATCTTCGGCAACTCTTTTTTAAATGCACGCCAGTTCCTTCAATATATGAATTGAGGATTGGATTCCTCGGGTATTTGTCGAACCATGAATTTTGTGTATTCTGATGGTTTGTATGATAAGAATACAACTGGTAAATACCCATGTTACTACAAAGCAAGAAGTGATAAAAGAAGATATTCCATATTGAACAATAGAACTTACAAACCAGTTTTGCTCGTTTGTTGTCTTCCACAAGTAATGGTCAACGGACTGCCAGGCAAAATGAGTAGTGAAGTGTTAAACGTATTATTTGAAAGGAAATTGCCGTAAGTTTCCATCGATTGCTTTTTTCTTCTGTTTTATTTATTTATCAATAGTGTTGTTCCGTATTCACTTACGGCGGAGAATCAAATAGAGTTATTTTACCACCCAAAACTATCCAAGCAACAACCCATTTCCTTGTTGAGGTAAGTTGTGGCTCTTCAAGATTTTGTTGTAGTTATAAGCAAGTCACTATGTAGGCCTTCACAAAGAGCAAACAGAATAGAAAGAATACTTGAAGATTATCCTCGTTTGATTGCTGTAGATTATACCCATCCAGATGCTGTCAACTCCAACGCTTTATTTTATCAAAAATACCAAATTCCTTTCGTTATGGGTACGACTGGTGGTGATCGTGAACAACTTGTACAGTCTACGTTGCAATCTAATATTTATGCCGTAATAGCACCCAATATGGGAAAGCAAATAGTTGCTTTACAAACCATATTGAATAGGATGGCTCAAAACTTTCCTGGCGTTTTTCAAAACTATCGATTGCAAGTTACCGAATCTCATCAGCAAACCAAAGCAGATACTTCAGGAACTGCCAAGGAAATTATTCAATCCTTTGTGAAAATGGGTGCACATTTTGAATATAGTGAAGACTTGCGAATGATTCGAAGTCCAGTGGAACAGCAACAAGAACTGAAAATACCTCCAGAATACTTAAGTGGACATGCGTTTCATACTTATCGACTGACGAGTCCAGACAAATCAGTAGAAATAGCATTTCAACACAATGTTTTAGGAAGAAATATTTATGCACAAGGAACAGTTGATGCAGTTGTATTTTTATGGAATAAAATACAACAAAAAGCATCTAAAAAGCTATACAATATGATGGACGTATTGACCGAACAACTTCCAAACAACTAAATGATTCATTGGCTAGTCATAAAGTACATCACAAATCTTATATATATAGGAATATTCTACCTAATCATCATCGTCATCTTCGAAAAACGAACCAAAGCTCCAACCACCACTTTCATTATCTTCTTCAAACATATCGTCAGGTTCTTCAAATTTTCCTTCTTCAAAATGTGCCCATTTCGAATCTTCAGAGCTATTGTTGGAGTCTCCATCAGTCGGTGTCGTCCCAATAGATGCACTATCCTTGGAACTCGTATTGTTATCTTGGCTATTACCACTTTGTTCCTCTCCTCCTCCGCTTCCTCCTCCTGGCCATGGAAATGGCATCATAAATGGAAATGGCATAAAACTTCCATGACGACTATGCAATGAAAAATAATCAAAGTCAACAGAAACTGCAACCGCAAATAAAACTGCTCTTTCCTCAGTACTAAGACTCGTTTCAGTCGTGTTGGATTCGGTGGGATTGGTAACGCTATTCGTTTGAATAATGCCATTGTTATCTAAAACTAGTTCACTTGGAGGTCTTAAACGGACCACATATTGTGTAGCATCCGTAAACAATTCCTTTGCAAAGCCTGTGAAATCTTTGCTTACACTGCCAATCACATTTCCATATTCATCTTGTATGGGAAACTCCACAGATAGAAAACCTGCATCAATCTTTCCAAACTGTCTCTTATTTACGTATAAATCATACTTTCTTCTCCATGGATGCCAGTTCATTCGAATCTCCCCAATGGAATCTCCTTCTGGAGTTTCCACATATAGAGAACTCGTCAAAAGATAGGCTGGTCTTCTGATTACCAGAACCGGTTGACCACTAGGATCCAATATGGTGGCTTTAAAAGAACGATGCGTCCGAAGAATATTTCGAAGCAAAGACTTGCCAAGTCCATCTTCTTCTGCAATGTAGCCTGCAACTCGACCATCCGGTGTCTTTAAAGAATATTTATTGGCTTGTTCGAAACCAAAGAATATATTTCCCCACTCCAACTCTCTGCAGACAACCAAAGCGGGGTTTGCCAACAATACTTGACGTGACTCGGTAGGATTTAAAGCAGTCACTTGCTGAGTCTGTTCTGCAACGCCAGCATTCGTTGTCACAGACTCATTTCCAGATATATCTGATTTGGTTTGAATGTTTCTTTGAAAACTCAAAAAACTATTTGTTGAAACAACGGGACTCCAACTGGAAACTGGACACAACAATTGTAACTGTTTCTTGGAAGACAATATAACCTTGCTTGGTGACAATAAAGAACCACTTGCACCAACAGGAGTTATTCGAGAAAAGTTCCACTGTCTATTGAGTATGTTATACAAGTGGAAGGTTTGTCTCATCCAACGAGAAAGTATACGAGTTCTTGTTCCCATCGAGTAAATCGGTAATAACACAATACCACAATTACACAATGAAATAGCTTTAGAAAAAGTCAAATTTCAAAATTTTGTATTACTTATAAAAACATTATTACAGATATAAAAACTAGAGAAGCTTCTTGAAGATGAGAATTCTACAAAGGCTTTTTGTTCTTCTAAAATGGAGACGATTCCAAACACATTGCAAAGACTATATACATCGTTGTCTATCCATGTCATTCCAGTATAAAACTCAATGACTGTGCAAATGAAACCTCAACAGCTTATCTACCATAAAATACTATCCAAGAAGAACAATACCATATTCACAGCAACAATTGAAAATCTTCAACGCAAATCATAAACCTATCATTAAAGTATAAATATGCTATTATTGAAAAGAAAATGTTTGTCCAATAAGCTTAAATATGCTCTCTGAATATGAACAGATTAATGTGAATGGACATGCAATTGATCTTGCATCGAGAACATTGCCGAGCATTGTTATAACACAATGAGCGGCATCGGTATTCGATGCCTCTTAACTGCGTATTTCCTATTTTGAAAACAACCTACCTCATAACGTATGGAATGATCTCTTATAAGTTCCACATGATGGCAGTTCTCATAAAACAGTTTCCCTTCCCCAAGAAAACCCTTTGGAACTCGTTCAGGGTGAGGATGATGTCCTCTAGATACAAAAATAGATGAGATAAATATATTCCAAACAACTAGTCATCAACAACCTTTGTTGGCACTGCATGGTATATTCGAGACCTCCTGGATGTGTCAAGTTAAATATTCCAATACGCTGTCTATCAGTAGGAGCTATAACGATGGCAATGGCTTCTGGTAATATCCACTAGTTATGCATCGTTCAGTATCCAATAAATATGCAATATTCCAAAGTGCCAACATACTTGAAAACCCGCATGAGTATGAACATCTACAGAACTCAAAAAACATGAATGTTGAGGATGAGTATGAATCCATCCCAAAGTCATCAAATTCTTCTTATCCTATTCATATAACAAGATAAAAAATATTCAGTCCATTCATACTATTGAAATGCATTCTTTCTTCTCACCTGTAACGCAAAAAGCTCTTCTTCATTCAACATTTCACAGGAATCACTCATTCCTGTTTGTTTGGGAATAATGAGACTGGTTACTACAAGTAAGTGATTTTGAAGTACTCCAGCGAGGATACCACAGGTTTCTCTGTTATTCTTTGTGTTCTTTTTTGCCATAGACTCAAAAACAAAAAGCATTTCCTCGTGAAGTTGCATAGTCCTTGCTTTCATACCAAAACTTGACAAAGTGTTTGGTGATGTGGTCGCAGAACAAACACTTTCTTGTAGAATTGTTGGTAACAGTTCTTCTCGCATAGTACCTGCTGTCGACAAGATTTCGCAAGTATTTTGCTGTGCGTCAATCAAAGGCTTTATCTCTTCTAAACGTTTGATAGCAAGTTGTGCATACAAACGGAATTCCTAACAGAAACAGCCTTCAACTGTTTTCCAAAAAAATTGTAGCTGGTAACTACCTTGATAATGTTGGCATTTTGTACCTTGCTGTAATCTGGATGCTTCGACACAGTCTTCTGAACTAGCGTTGCAATCCGAAGCAATAAAAGTGCTTCTCGTTCCAAGTTGCCTTCACGTTGGTACTGCTTGGCATGAACATATGCTTGTTGTACAGTGTACAAGTAACGTCTCAAACTAATATATGGATTGACAGGAACTGATTCAACTCGTTCAAATAGTCTTTGCATGAATTAGAGTGCCAATAGTCTGACAAGAATACTTGACGACATTTTCTCAGTGTGTATGATTACTCTGGAATTGCGCCCATTTTGGGAGAAAAAAATCAAACGTGGCCCAAAAAGGATCTTTTTATCATTTTCAAGCTGTGAAACAAATTCCCTTTAGAGTTTCATGGAAAGAACTTGTGTTGTTGTAACTGTTGAATAGCACCCATATGAGTCATAAACGACTAGAAAGAAAATCCAGATTTAGCCAAAAGCACTCAATATGGAACCAAAATATTACCTGATGAATCAATCCTCCAATAGCTATCATAGCTAGCCGACCGTTTTTCAACTCCGACAACTGAAATCGTTTGTAAAGTTCTGGATTTTTTCCCAAACCTAATGGATCAAAGCCAAAATAGCCAGGTTCTCGTCCACTTCCTTGTAACATTTGGATCACTGCAGGAGTACTTATTATTTCAAACAAAGACGTCCAAAAGAGAATCTGTCCCATAGGTCCAGTAGCAAGGGTTTTCCAAAAGGCTTCTGCAGGGACTGACGAGCTATATATTTCGTTTGGCAAATGATACACTTCTTGAACGAACCAACCCACTACTGCTAACACTATAAACAACGATTCAGTCTTTGGACTCTATGAAACGAAGCAACAAACACACTGGCAATACGACAATGTTTGATTTCAGATTCTCTTAACCAACGCAAGTCCAGAAAAGAAGAAATATTAAGTGGATCAAATCTATCGGTAGCTCATTAAAGGCTAATTCCTTCTGAAGTTCGTAGTTGTTTTTGCTTACCCAACATCACCAACCATAGAACCATCCAACGCAGGAGGACGATCGAGAAACGGTATTGCTTTTGACTTTTGTGGAAGGCTTGCAGAAGCTCGAAGCGAACACAAGTTCCTGGCAACAGAACGACTGCCGGAACATATCTATTCCGTAAAGAAAAATGTCACTCATATTTTGTTTTCTAGCAGAGTTCAACTATTTACCTTTAACAAAGGACTGTAATATCCACCAAAGATACGAAATGCTTGAAAACTTGGAACAAACGTCAAACAGTCATGAGATACAAACATGGTTAAGAAGCAGCAATCACAATCTTTGAGAGATCGATGGAAACCCAAAGACGCATGGGAAGCCACATCTTTTTTCATCCAAATCTAATAATGGAGAGAGGTAAGCACCAAGCCTTTACAGTAGAAATTGGAGAAACATTCTTTACAAAATTATAATATATATATATATATATATATATATATATATAGACATTTATTTTCAAATTTCCAAGGTTAACAGCTTACAGTTGTACTTCTTTTGAGACTTGCCAGTCAAGCTTTATCATTCATTTTCAAATAAATGCCATCGGGCCAATTGACGCGCCATTCCGAAGCTTGGCAACTCATAAGCGCACTAGAAGACTTGTCACTTCCAGTAAAACGAATATTACAACCTGTAGAGAATGAAGACGAGATAGAATGTCTTGCATCTGAACAAGAGCTTTCGGAACGTTTAGAATGGCTTTTCTTAGATAATGAGATAGCTGAAATGCTAAGGTACCTGATAAGGAAAGTTAAGGATAACCAAATAGTGCCTCTCTTGTCTAGACAAACTGTTGATGAAGGGAATAATAGTCTCACAAGTGAACCTTTCAAGCTTTCCAGTGGAAAAGAAGAGACCATAGAGGAGACAAGGAATATAGACAGAATTCAAAAAAGACAACTGTTACTGCAACTGTTTAAAGACCGTGTCCAAGAACTGGAGAAGAAAAAAGAGCAGTTGTCGAATCTCCTATCGGTTAGTACGTACAAGTCAAAACAAACTTTACCTTTTTCAACCAATCAAGAAAGTCACAGTCTTGAAGGAAATATATCTAAGCTTGATCGTTATCTTTGCAATCTATCTAGAAGCTGTTCTTCGTTTGAATATTTTACACTTGATTTGATTGATACTTTCAAAATGCAAAGAAATACTGCGAATTTTTTGAAAGGAAGCCATGGCAATGAATGGTCAGTAAAACAGTCATTGCAACAGTTTTATACTCAAGCAAAGAAGATAGAAGTTGATATCCAAAACATGCAATCAAAGATGATCCACATGTTGACCAGTTTGCATATCATTCATGCAACCCAACAATTTCTAGTGAGACGAGATATTCAAAGCAACAATGCAATCGACCATTCTTTCAAAAGAACAAACCAACCTGAATACAAAAAGAAACAAAGAACAGACTTGGAACAACAAGTGATCCAATTGGCTATGAGGAATATTCGTTTGCAAGTTCGTCAGAAGGTTCAACGCTGTTTAGAGGAGTCCTATAAAATGATAATGAATATTAATCAGTTTTGTGAACAGCATTTATTGTATAAGAAAGTTCAGATCTGTTGCTTGAAGTTGATTCTTCGAATAGCCTCAACTCGACAATGCCTTTTGGAAGACATCCGAAGCCATTTTGAAGTATTGTGTCAGTGGTTTGAGAAACAAGCAGCAATGACGGAAGACTTGGAATGTCACCTTAGTAATTCAAACGGTGTTCAACTGACCCATATGATGGAGAAACTTTATCAGAATACTATGAATCGTATTTCTAAACTAACAGGATGTTCTATGTCGACTCTAGAGGATATCTTTCAATTTGTTCATGAATGCAAAAAAGAACTTGACGATGCCAACTATAATGAACAAAGTATAGTAAAAGACGGCATTCAACAGATGGAAGAGATAGAGAAACAAATGAAGCAACTTTTGGGAATGCTTCAAGGTGCTTACATTTGGGAACGCAGTCAACATGATGGTCAACCAAGTTATTCCCAAAGAATCAACTTGCTGGAAAATAAAACAACTTCTGTCCAACAGGACGTCGATGATATTTTAACAGCATATGCACAACAACGCGAATTCCAAAAGTCATTCAGGAAAGACAAACCGAATATGAACCGGAAATGTGTATAGGAAAGTAAACTTTGCTGTTTTTTCATCAAACCTTCTCCTTTGTGTGTTGTATTTTTCCTTGCAAATGAATAAAAACATTCTCATCCAAAGTCTTTAAACCAATTATTCGTAGTTTGTTCTACGAAAACCCCTATAGACAACTTCTTGTAGAATAATTGCAATTACTTTATTAAGGATGTCTGTAGCTTTCTTAGTAAAAATGTCAATGTTGTGATCCTATTTTTGAAATTTCACTCTAAACAGAAATGTGCAGTGTTCTGTTGTGCTCACCATTCATCTCCCCATCGAGGAGAATCTCCATTCGATCTTGGAAGTGACCACTTTTTTATTTTCCAAAGATGGCATTTGTAGGTATTACTTTCTTCAAGTTTGGTTTGAATTCAGGAAATATTCTTTCCAACCATCAACATCGTAAGAATGTGAGACTCTGTACGTTTAAAGTTTTATGGAACATGTCTGCCTCAAACGGAAGCGAATCAGCAAGTCGAAAATCCAGTACATCAGACAAACAAACACCGAAAAGCGAATCCTCCCATAAAGAAGGCCGAAAAGAAATATCGAAAACTCCAGAAGTCAAAGCTGATTCTTCAAAGACGACGACACCGGAATCTGGAAAGGCGGTTGCTCAGAAAACTTCTGTTGGTAAAGAAGTTACAAAAGAGTCAGTAGAACAGAAGAAGACTGTTTCCAATAAACCAAAGTGGTCAAAAGCTCTACCATTTATGTTGTGGCCACAGAATCTAGACGGTGAGTGAATAGTTCTGATAAGCTCAATGTCACAACATACTAACGAATATTTAGGTACTATGGCGGGTGATGGTAGGATCACTCTATTCAACTTTATTGAATATAGTCTTTCTTACTTTTCTATTCGTTAGTTGGCTTCGATCCTCTTGGTTTTACAAATGTCTTTGATGTTAAATGGTATAATAGCTATTCCAATTTTACATTATTTCGGTTACTTGATACATTTTGAACAGGATGCGTGAAGCAGAGTTGAAACATTGTCGTATTGCAATGTTAGCAGCACTTGGATTTATTGTGCAAGAGTTGTGGACGTTCCCTCATCCATACTTCTCCAAAGTTCCCCCTGTCTTGGCACATGGTGAGAAATCATTTTGTTCTACTGTAGAATCAATGTAACATTTTTGTATAGATGTGTATGTCAAAACAGGTGGCATGTCACAAATTCTATTATTTGTGATATTTTTCGAAGTTATCAGTTTGTTTGCAGTTTCTCAAATGATGGAAGGAAAAAGGGAACCTGGAGTATTTCACTTTGATCCTTTGGGTTTGGCAAAGGATCCGGAAACTTTTCGTAGATATGAATGGTCCGAGCTTAGAAATGGTAGACTGGCTATGATAGCTGTGGGTAAGTAGAGCGAGTTCTATTCAGCTTTGGGAGTAAACTTTCAAACCCATTTCATACATAGGCGGTTTCATACATCAATATTGGGTAACAAAACAAGGTATTTTCGAACAGCTTGCCAATTTTCGGCCATTATCTCCATGAGACCGATATACACTTACAGTAATGTTGTTTCCCTGTGGTTGCTAATAAAAAGTAGTTGCTTTCAACTAGAAAAGAATTGTCTTTTGGAATCCACCATTCGAAAGAAAAATGCTTCGAAGCCAAATGGTATTGGGATCGGGTTCGATCAGATCAAAGAAAAATGTTAAAAAGTCATTCCATATCACATAGACTTTTCTTATCCATTCCCATAACGCCTTTCCTCTTCTTGATTCCTTAAACAAGTTTCAAAGGCAAGCCTTCATTATTTATATCTTGTCTGCTAATATTATTTCACAGAGACTTGGTCTTCTTGTAGGATATGAAGAATCTAAAGCCTATCCTCGGAATATTGCTGTATGTATGCACTCTATTCGAACTCAGTGCAGCATATGGATACCCATCGCAAAGTACTTATTCAACTGAGTATACTCCAAGTAGTTACAATCAATACTCTCCTTATCAATATTCGTATATTCCATATCCAACATCCACTCCTTCTTACAAACAGTATGAATACCTTCCACTTTGTGCATTGGTATGTGAAGACTGTCTCCAATGCTATCAACAAGTAAGTGATTTTTCTACCAGACGTATATCGTTTATTCATGTTACTTTATCTAGTATGAATTCGTTTATCCTTGGGGACTCGATATTCTGTACTGTAAAAACTACGGAAAGTATTGTTCTTCTAAGGCATCGGACTATTCACGTGGAATGTATTCCATGTCTCAAGCTTATTCTACAGTATCTCCTATGCAATATCCACAACCTCCTATGACATATACGTATCCACCATGGTGAGTCTTTCATTCATTTCTATTTATCATATCATCACAACCACAATTAGGTATGTGGATTGTCATATTACTTGCTTTGATTGTCTCCTGGTAAGATGAATATTTATACTTGAACTTTCGAGTAATCATTTCCTCTGTTTAGTGCCTCTGGGAGTTTGGCTTTATCTATGAGTCTCCCAAACAAATAACGAATGAATATCAAAACTATGGCTATGGTTTAATGCTATATTCTCAACCGTCGCAATCATATATGCCAAGCAGTTCTATGACAAGTTCAGATAGTTCTTCATCATCATCATCAACAACAACAACAACAACAACAGTCACAAGTCAAGACGCTCCTTCAACAATCGCTCCAAGTGCTAGTGCGATGTCCTCTCCTTCTAATTTGGTTTCATTTCAACCATCAACTAATAGTCAACTGGAGGCGTCTGATGTAAGTGCAACACAACTGCCCTTCAACGTCTTTGTGGTTCCTTGCAATGGTTGTGCAACTCCAGTACCTACCCAAGCTCCAATTCCAACTGAAGCTCCCATACCAACAGAAGCTCCTGAACCTGTTTCAACAGCAATTCCTCTTACAACCGTTCAACCACTGCCTACTGGAATTGTTATTTCAAGTAACGTTCCTGAATCTTCCCAGATTCCCAGTCTTTCAACCAGTTCGACACCTTCATCGTTCTCAACTCCAACGATACTAGCTCAACCAACTTTATCTCCTATAAGTTTCAGTTCCAACCCAACTACTCAACCCATTTTTGGAACTGTTCCAACCAGTAGCGTCAGTCAACCTACAAATGTGATATTCAATGGGCCACTTTTGACGCCATCACCAACTTTCAATTCCTTTCCATCAGCTACAACTATACCAAGCTTCAGTTCAGGGGATATTTCCAATGGATTCCCATCATTCTCTGCTAATCCGACAGTCAGTCCCAGTGACTTGAGTGGAAGTACTAGTACATTTTCAGCGTTTCCTGTACCTACTTCAAGTTTTCCAGTAGAAACGACTATTTTCTTTTAAAAAATGAAAGAACCATAGACATATGCAAGAAAGAGCTGTCGATTAGTGATTGTGTTACATTCAGCAGAAAACAGTTAGTACTGTTGAAAGTCAAAGGACTTTGAATAAAGCTAAAGGTTGCATTTATTTTTCAAACAAGTATACGATAAGCTATTTTGCGCATCCAATATTTGCAGTATAGTATACAACAATGGTTCTATGTGTACTATTCAGAATAGCAGAAAATTTCCTGTTCTAAAGAAATCATAACGACTGTGCTCCATTCATATAGAACATCTCATATCAGTATGTCCAATGGAATCGGCATCCATAGAAAAATGCAAAAGTAGCTTTGAAATTGCCGTTGCACCAATCAGTGTTCATTTGGTTCTATTGTGTCTTGTAGAAAGGAAAAATGCGGTATCATGAGTTGGCTTTGAGGTTGGAAAATAACGCTTTACAATATATAAAAGCAACTCCTTTCCCAATTTATTTTTGGTATTGTGTTTTGGTACATTTTGCGAAGTCATGAACAAAGTTTCTCTCGTTTCTTTTCTATTATTTGGAGTTGTGATATATGCAGTCGCAGGACCTCTCAAAAACTCTGAAATAGCATCAAAAGTTAGAGGATATAGCAGCGCCTATAGTCCTGCCTATTCATCACCGATGTATTCTTCTCCATATGAACCTTCTTACAGTCCTACATACACAACTTATCCATGGATCCAACCTTGTGCTCAAGCTTGTGCAGGTTGTCTCTACTGCTATCAACAAGTAAGTCTATCTTGAACTTTCAGTTTTCATGCTGTTGATATTTCTCAAGTACAATTTCTATTACCCATATGGTCTTGATATTCTCTATTGCAACAACTTTGACAAGTATTGTCCATCAGGATATGTTCGACCAACTCCTTATCAATATTCCTCTTACTCTCGTGGAGCTTATAGTTCATCATCTTCCTATGCTACTCCAACCTATTCATCTTCTTATTCTACTCCGATGTATACATCTTCTTATTCAACCAACACCTACACCTCCTATGAAACTCCTCCTATGACTTATTACTATCCAGAGTGGTATTTGGAATGTTATCAATGGTGCTTTGAATGTCTCTTGTGCAACTTGGAATATGGTTTCTATTATATCCAAGAACCGACTCCCTCTCCTTATTACCCAAGTTATTCAAGTTCTTATCCAATGTACAGTAGCAGTTCAAGCTACAACAGTTATCCGTCTTATACAACCAGCGCTTATAGCTCATAAAACAAAGATGGATTTGCAGGCGAAGGGTGCCTAAAGACTATTGGTTTGTTCAGTGAACTTTTAGATTAATGAGATCAATAAACTTCTTGGGAAGTTGTTCCAAGAGCACTGTGTCGTTCAATAATCGCTGTAGTCTTTCAATCACTTCTAATTGCTTACAGGAAAAGTCGTCAAATTCGAGTTGCTAAGTGTTTTACTGCATTTCAATTACAATAGATATAGCAAGACTCCGACTCTTGTATCTTTTAGTCATCATAATACTTTTGATATGACGCATAAATGTATTACTGTGCAAAATACTTATTTTCAAAAGTTTTCATGACGTTCACGACTTCTGAACCAGTAACTCACGTGTTCAAGCCTTATACCATCAAAAGGATTTCGGCTAATGTCATCTAACTTATCAAAGATTGACAATATTTTTTAAAATGTAGCTGTTCAAAAGCTTTCATCTTGGCCCTTCTCCACTTCCAAGCCCAGCTCTCGGAGGACGAATATGTACTTGAACAGGTTGAGTCAAACCTGCTTCTTCTCGGTTAGGATGTCCCAAACTTTGGCCTTTGGACCAGCCCATTGACTGTAACATACTTCGATAACTTAGAAAAGTTCCAAGAACAGTCTATTTCCATTACATACCGATGACCAATATTATCTTCTCCAATGTCAACTGCCAAGGATCTTTCCAATTCTCTACGACCACGAGCACTGTGCGTACTTGCACTTGCCATGTTTAATGTTGCTACTTAACATTTAAAAACATATTTCAAGAATAGTCACTCAAGACTCACTTCTTTTTGGGATTTTTTTCTTGTTTTTTGTATTTATATCGCTTCCTAGTCCGACCTCATTCAAAATGGTTTCGATGGTTTCTTCTTGAGGAAACTTCCATGAAGAGACTCGGCACACTGTAACTGAACGTCGTCCTTCTTTTCCATGACTCTTACTTGGAATCCCACATGCTTCCTAGAAGAGAATATATTTCTTCATCATAACAAACAAGAATCGTAACTCTTACAGCAAATTTATGAATAGCAAGACGCAAGTGTCGATTCATACTAGGAAAAGTATATCTCTTACTTTTACCTTTTTGAAGAAAACTACGAATTCGACGAAATGACTGGAGAGCTAAATTTCGCTTAGAACCATTGGATAGTCCTCTCTTTTTCTTTCTAAACAACACAAGTTATAGAAGATATGTTTTCAAAGACAATATATTTTCATACTTGAAAGACGTCAAATTCATGGCATATTCAAGCTCATCATCTATCATTTTCGAATATAAACGCTGAAGATGCTTTTTCATACCACTTCGAGAAATGGGAAACTGAGACCAATCAAGTCCTTTCATCGTTTCTAAAGTATTCATCGACTGCTTTTTATGACTACGTCGATTCTCTTTAACAAAAGTTGCTTGTCTGTCCAAGCGTCTGAACCGCTGCTTGCTCTGTGCAAAGGGTCTTGAAAACTTTTCTTCAAAATATTTGCTATCATTGGATAAGCCATATATCAACCAATTGTCGTCTTTGGCAAAACTTTTCTCCAGTTTGTTGCGGTTTGTAACGCTAACTAGATCAAAGTCTTTTTGTCTTTCACTGCTTGGATCTGTTTCTGATCTTGTCTTCAATATTTGCTTAATTTTTTGTATCTTTTGTTTTAAATATTGAATGTATTCCAAGGCTTCCTCATCTGTCATCTGATGAATAGCTTCCGAGTCAAAACTTTCCAAAGCTTCGTCACTTTCACTAGGTACAGCCTCACAAACGTTGGAGACTTGATTGGAACAAGTATCTGACTCTTCGTAGTCTTCCCATTTGATATCAACTTTCGAAGAATCACTCAAGTCTTCTTCACTTGTATCGTTGGAAATACTCAAGTTAGGGCTTGGGGTTAGGTCTCTTTGCAATTCAGTATACTTCTCAACATCCACCACTTGCAAGGTATTTTCTCCATTCAACTCTAAATTTTCAACATAGTCTGTAACTATGTCGGAGTCTAAAGAATCACCAAAACTGCCATTTTCACTGTCCTGAGAATCTGAAAACATAGTTTCCCTTTTACTAAAGCTCACAGGTTTCATTTTATTCCCTGTATTGTATACAACATGTTCCTCAAAACGCTTTTTATATATATGACGAGTTCTTCTACCTCCTCTTCTTCGAGTCATATCGTTCCACGTTATGCTGACTAAACTAACAACGAAATCCAAATTACCGAGTCGGTAACTTTTCTCAATAGCATTTATAGATTCAGACTCATTTCTAGTTCCTTTAAGTAAAACGGCTCTTTACGAATCCTTACTTGTGCCTCATATAGAAAGTTGTGGTTTGCATTCTTGCAACTTTCGAGACATTATTCATTTGAAGAAGTATTTTATGTCATATATGACATCTATTTTTGTTTCTATTTCGAAATGAACAGGTCAAATGTTGTCAAACCATAAACAGTTTGTTAAAAGGCAAAAACAAATGTACGCAAACCGTTCCAAACACTCTTTATTCGCCTTTTCAAAGGATTCTTCGTTTCCTAATCCATCCATTACAATAACTTCTGAGGGATATAGCAAACGAATAACCACTCGACGAATTTCTTTCATAATAAACCCTAAGCAAGTTTTGCCTCAGCAATCCACTGCCAGAAATGCTTCTTTTCCAGCTTCGCATCACAAGTCTTCTTCCACCACTTGTCTCTTTGTTGACTATCCGATTCAAAGCTATCAAAATATAAGCCCATGTAGAAACAGGCTACGCAAGAAATATTAGGAGGTAGCTGTTCCAACTAGAAACAATTGTAAGTGGTTGGAAATTATCAACTGATATGTCTCACCTCCTTTTCTAGTCCGGAAATGTTTAGTGAAGGAGTCGTGTATAGTTGCCAAAGTTTTCCCAAAGAATCGTCCATCACCTTTGGCTTCACCCAATCTTCTGTGGCTTCCGCAATGGCTGAATTCTTGTCAGAAGATTTGGCCTATGGATATTCTCATTGGTCTTTTAACTAACTTTTGGGAGTGTTCTCTTGCCTTGATTGCCAAAACCCACAATGCTCCTTCCGTAGTTTGTTTATCCAATAAACCATCAATAGCAACGCATTCTCTGGCATCGTCATATCGTTCCATAAAATAATACGCTGTAGCTATCATAACTTGTCAACACAAACTCATTCAAATACTCACATAAGTACCTCTTTGAATGTTCAATGGAGGACCTGACCACTCAGGAAGATAAGGTTCGATCTCTTCCCTGATTTCATGTAAACTACTCAACTCATTCCCCAAACCGTAAATATTCAACACGGTAGCTTCATCAAACGAATCAACTGCATCTTTCCAACGGCCCATTCGAAGAAATATGGAAGCCCTATCACATCTAAGTTTTCTACTGTAAACTAAGCATTGTTATAAACACCTTCTTTCTAAAGGATCTGGCAGGTTAAGGCCACTCATAATACTCTGATTCATCTCCTCCACAGCTTGTTCAAAACGTTCATAACGCTCATATACTGTTGCTCTAAGAAAGGCTGGCCAAGGATGAGTTTCTTCATACAGTTGCGATAATTGTTCCGCTTTGTTCCATTCCAACTCAAAGGTGCCTTCCTACAACCCCTACCAGTTACCAAAGCGACAATTGGAAATAAATAAACAAAACATACCGGTAAGTTGCTGATCTCTCTGATACGAGCTAGGCGTTCTTCTTCTGAAGTCGTAGGTTGTGGTGGGAAAAGAGATAATCGAGGCTCAACGGTTCCTTCCATAGTGGGAAGGGAAAAGGAGGGAGCTCTGTTGGTACCATTCAACGAAGAGTCTGCTTGTTGTTGATCTGTTGAAACAGATTCGTTCCCTTCACCACCCAACTGTGTATCGTTGCTCTTTTCTTCTTCAGTGTTAGAAAGACAGCAGTAATTCCAAGATAAGTAACTGAAATAGTCAGCAAGATAAAAGGGTAACGGTAGAGTTGTCTTTACCGTCTGTCTTGTCTTGTAACTTTCTCCCGAAACAAAATATAAGATCTACCCTTGTTATGTAATTTGTTTCTTTGTGGAGCTCTTGCTACAACTTTAGTGGCCTTTAGACAGCCACTATGGCCGCTTAAGAAAGCGCTAACTTTGATATCCACAAAGCCCATCCAATATACCATACTCTGCCAAGCTTTAGTCGGGTCACTTAATTCGTAAAATTGGTAAGAATGAATATTTTACAAACAAATATCAAACAGATTTCAACAATAAAGCATAACGATTACTTCATTGTTAAAGATGGAAACAACAAATGTTGTCGAATAAAAGCTGCAATTATGTCTAGCAACTCATTCAGTAGAGTTTGTTTTCCAAAGTTTGTCTCGAAAGAATTCCAACTCTCAGGAATCCTTTCTATCTCTGTAAGTGGTTCTGCATAAAGTAGAAACTTTCAGATATAGCCGAAACGATGTCCAAGTTAACAAGTCCAAGTTACTAAATATAGAAATTCAATCATGCCCACTTCATCTGAATTTCGCATACTTGAGAGAACCGTTTTTCTTGTGGATTTGCCAAGATGGATCGCCTAACCGAGTTGAGAAACATGGTAAGTCCCGGGAGCGGAAGCGAAAGAGAAAACGATGATATAATACAAGCAGCTTCAAGGGTACTACGTGGAGACTTTGAAGAAGAGGGTAAGTTACTATGAGAAAATCGACGCGAATCGTAGTAAACAAAGGTTGTCAGATGAGGGTAACGACCGTCCACAAGGAGAAGAAAGCAAAAATATCTTGGACGAACTAGAGGAAGGTTTAGAGAATTTACAACATAAAATTTTCTCTCCTTTCTCTAAGAAGAAATCTTCCAAAGAGGTATATGACCTTTCTAGACTACTTGGAATATTTTGACACCTTGTTACTGAATGAAAGGATGTCGAAAGTGGCCGCTTTCAAAGTAGACAGACTACTCAATTATCAGGAAATGGAGAAAATAATGTTTTGACTTCTTTTTATGAAGATGTTGACTCAGTAAAGGCTCTTATTGAAAAACTCAAGCTACAAACAAAGGCGGTGTCACAGAAGCACAGGTATGTTTTCTCTTGCTCTATATACTCTATACTTTTTTAAAATCGACTCTAAAAGAGCTGCCTTGGAAGACCCAACTAACGCGACAAAGGTTGAGGAAGAACTTATGACGGAGACCTCTTTAGCGAGAGAACTTGCTGTTGGTATAAAACGACGGTTAGATAAAATGAAAGTGTGCTATTATCGTATTCTTTAAGAGGTGATATGACTGTATTGCCATTTTTAGGAATTACAAAGTAAAGTGGAAAGAGAAAAGGGCCAAGGATGTGCAGAAGCTCGTATTATTGCAGGTTTGAATTAGTTCAGCATTTATTGGCTGCATATATTGATTCTCTTTGTAAAAGGAACGCAAGGAGCTTTGGCAAAACGTTTTATGAATGCAATGCGTGAATTTCAGAACGTTCAAGAAGAATGTGAGAATGACATGAGAGAGCAGGTAAGATGGAAAGCTGAAATGTTTTCTCAAAGGCAAAATATTTTTATGTAGGCAGAAAGACAACTAAAAATCATCAACCCCAGAATAAGCAAAACAGAAATTGACACCGTGTTAGATGCTACAGGTTCAGGTGGCAATGCAAGTTCTGAAATACTGAGACAGCAGGTAAGTGAATAACTAAGCTTTACAATTTCTTTTTAACACTTGCTTTAAGATGCTCATGGCCCGAGATGGCGACTATAATTCCATAAGACTGGTTATGGAAGATGTTGAGGAGCGTACTAGGGCAATGCGGCAGTTGGAGGAGAATATTCAAGAGTTGAGGCAAATGTTCATAGATATGAGTGTTTTGGTTGAATCTCAGGGAGAAACCATAGACCAGATTGAAAGTAACATTAGTAGTGCAAAGGCTAGTACGAAGACTGCAGCATCTCAGTTGAGAAGTGCTAGAAAGCATCAAAAGAGGTAATGAAGAGATTTCACTTGTTGAGTTTGTACTGGTTATATTGAATCCTTTGAAAAGATACTATCGATTACTTTTCTGCCTCTTTTGCTGCTTAATTATTTTACTTATTGCTATTCTGGTCCCTATTGGAGTGGCAGTTATTCGTCCAAATATTAGAGGATAAGAAAAATTATCCATCTTTGTGGGTAGTTGTTGTAAATGGTAAGATTTGAGTAACAGAAAATTGGATTGTTATTTGAATAAATGATAGAAACAGATCCTCGGGAATTCACAGCAACCGCGATTAGTCATAATTTGAGCAAATATGGAATGGAGTGATTATATTTCTGCGTGTTCGGTTTCAGTTAATAAAGAGAATTTATCAGCCGAGAGTTTTCTAAGCAACTGCCAAGTAGTTTCTCATTCGCTTTGACAATGCAAAATATTTTTTTATATGGAAAATACCTAAACTATCGAAAGAGCTATATGACAAACATTCTTAATCTATGACTGTTAAATAGTGACCCATTTCATCAAAGGCTAGCTGAGTGAAGTGCATATTGTTCAGACAATTGAAATTCTTTGTTTCCTCATGCTAAGGGGCCACAGACATGACAAATTGTTGGTTGAGCTATCACATATAGTGTAGAACACCAAAAGTATGTCTGTCGAAGAATAGCCTTACATTTGTTCAGCGAGAATATGATACGTCCTCGATTGCTTGTGAATCTGCTACAATTATTTGAATTGTTATTTGTAAGTGGTCAAAAATAAATTGACAATGATAGTTCCGAGTGATCAATAACTGGTGCTCATTCTGTACCTCAGAATTATTTGGACCTCAATTATGTTATTCGTTGGCCCTGTAGTCTCAAGGTCTTCTACAAAAGTGTCCACTTTGTCGAGTATTCAAAAGGGAAAGGAGAATTTATGTTATTCTATTTCACGTGTAAGTTGCTTTTGTTCCATACAATGGTTCTTGAACTTAAAGAATGTTAGGAAACTGCTTCTCTCCCTAGAAAAGTGTTCCGGAAGTCATGTCTTCGTTGCTCCGACTCAGGTGCGGAAGGGTCAGTACCTCCCATAGTTTACGCCAAGTTTGCTTCCCAGAGAGCAATATTATCTTCTTCATTGACTGACTTCGAGGTTGATGAGTTAAATAAACTTTTGGAAATAGTCGGGGAGAGGAAGAGGAATCCACAACGCTTTTTACGCGCGTTACAGAATAGCCTAGTAGTGGTTACTGCTAGGCTTATTTCTGACGGAACCCTTGTTGGATTAACCAGAGCAATCACAGATGGAGCATACAATGCTACTATTGTCGAGTTATTCACAGATATAAGACTACCCAAGCCTGTCAGTACCTTTTTTGTCTTTGAATGCCTTTTAATATGGTCTTTATAGGAGATAATCAAGCGCAATATGGTTGAGAGAGTTATTAAGGAAGCGCGCAGTAAGATACCTGATTGCGGTATTGTCATGATTGCACCAGAGCAAGATGTTGCCATTTATGAGAAGATGAACTTTCAAGTCAATCCCAGAGGCATTCGGGTGATGGGCATTACGAATCATGACGAAGATTGATGGCCCTCACGATTGCTTTGATTGCGCGCCACATTCAAATGGGACGTGTCTGTCCCTTCCGCTGATCTTTGCATCATACGGACACCTCATATAGCCTTTAAAAGCTCATCTCTGTTGACGTCTTATCGCTTCATTATAAGCATTTTTACTTGGCACTAGAGAAGTTTGGTTGAAACAAACAGTTTAGTATTTTATCTAGAGAATAAGTTATCATTTTAGTTGTCTTTTTTGAACTATGCGTGAGATTGTACACTTGCAAGCTGGACAATGTGGGAACCAAATCGGTACCAAATTCTGGGAAGTTGTTTGTGACGAACACGGTCTTTCTCCTGAAGGATTCTATACTGGTGATACAAATTCGCAGCTAGACCGTATAAACGTATATTATACAGAAGCCTCTGATAAGCGCTATGTACCACGTGCAGTTCTGGTCGACTTAGAGCCAGGGACTATGGATGCCATTAAAAGTGGAAAACTAGGGAAGATGTTTCGTCCAGATAACTTCGTATATGGTCAAAGTGGTGCTGGAAATAACTGGGCCAAAGGACATTATACAGAAGGTGCTGAATTGGTTGATGCAGTTTTGGATGTTGTAAGAAAAGAAGCAGAAGCATGTGACTGTCTGCAAGGATTCCAAGTAACCCACTCCTTGGGTGGAGGTACAGGCTCCGGAATGGGAACTTTATTGATTTCAAAAATTAGAGAAGAATATCCTGACCGAATGATGGGAACATATTCAGTTTTGCCTTCTCCTAAAGTTTCGGATACGGTGGTTGAACCTTACAACTGTATTCTTTCAGTTCATCAGTTGGTCGAAAATGGTGATGAAGTGTTTTGTATAGACAATGAGGCACTTTATAATATTTGTCACAATACTTTGAAGATGAGTAACCCTTCGTACAGCGACCTCAACCAACTAGTAACTGCAGTGATGTCAGGCATTACTTGTTCGCTGCGTTTTCCCGGACAGTTAAATGCAGACTTGCGCAAATTGGCTACCAACTTGATTCCGTTTCCTCGCTTACATTTCTTCATGATTGGATTCGCTCCATTGGCTGCTCCTGGAACACAACAATATAAGTCGAGCACAGTTGCGGATCTTTGCCAACAAATATTTGATTCCCGTAATATGATGGCCGCATGTGACCCCCGGCACGGTCGTTATCTGACTGCAGCTGCATATTTCCGTGGAAAAGTGGCAACTAACGAAATTGATGACCAGCTTATGACTGTTCAAAACAAGAATGCTGCTTCCTTTGTGGAGTGGATTCCCAATAATATTAAGAGCTCTCTATGTGATATTCCTCCAAAAGGAATGCAGCGCTCTGCAACATTTATAGGAAACTCAACTGCTATTCAAGAATTGTTTAAGCGAGTTGGAGAGCAGTTCACTGCAATGTTCCGACGGAAGGCCTTTCTTCATTGGTATACTGGTGAAGGGATGGATGAAATGGAGTTTACAGAAGCTGAAAGTAATATGAATGATTTGGTTTCTGAGTATCAACAATATCAAGAGGCGACCATAGATGATGATTTTGGAGATGATGGAGATAACGATGAAGAATTTTAAGAAAAGTAGCTGTTTAAGGGTGATATACATATATTTGTTGAATAATATTGCAAAATAAACGTGAAGTGTTTGTCACGAGCTGAACATATGCAGCACCAATTGAATGGAGCCCGTCCAAAGGATTGAAACCGAATTCAGTTGGACGATTTATCTAGAAGTTTGGAACACTTGTTTATAAATGTGACGCTCCTCTCAGATGGAATGAACAATTTGAGTTGGGTGTTTCGTGGTTGCCTCGCGCTGACTGGCTTTTAAGAATGCAAATTTTTGTGAAGACTCTTACAGGGAAGACCATAACACTTGAAGTGGAGCCTTCTGATACCATTGAGAACGTCAAGTCGAAGATACAAGACAAGGAAGGAATTCCTCCTGACCAGCAACGTTTGATTTTTGCTGGTAAACAACTTGAAGACGGTCGTACCTTGTCAGACTATAATATTCAAAAGGAGTCTACACTTCACCTGGTGTTGCGTCTTAGAGGAGGAATGCAGATTTTTGTGAAAACTCTTACAGGGAAGACCATAACACTTGAAGTGGAGCCTTCTGACACCATCGAGAACGTCAAGTCGAAGATACAAGACAAGGAAGGAATTCCTCCTGACCAGCAACGTTTAATTTTTGCTGGTAAACAACTTGAAGACGGTCGTACCTTGTCAGACTATAATATTCAAAAGGAGTCTACACTTCACTTGGTGTTGCGTCTCAGAGGAGGTATGCAGATTTTTGTGAAAACTCTTACAGGGAAGACCATAACACTTGAAGTGGAGCCTTCTGATACCATTGAGAACGTCAAGTCGAAGATACAAGACAAGGAAGGAATTCCTCCTGACCAGCAACGTTTGATTTTTGCTGGTAAACAACTTGAAGACGGTCGTACCTTGTCAGATTATAATATTCAAAAGGAGTCTACACTTCACTTGGTGTTGCGTCTCAGAGGAGGAAGCTGTTGAAGTATTTGAGCTTTTGTGTTTCGCATTGCAATAAATAAATAGTATCTGTTGTTGAAACATTTTTTTGTAAGCCGTAGCAAGACTTTGATTTTGAAGCGTTTGTGGCACTAACAGGAAAGTGATGAATGTTGAGGTTATCGTAGAACTCTAGCTTCATGATATTTGGACAACACAGCGTTTTTCTTGATGTCGTAAGAAAGAAGACGAGGATAATATTCCATAGCAATGGATGAAAAAAAGGAAATCCTGTATAGTAAGCAACTTACGCGTTTAAGTTCAACGTGTCACACAACTCTTTACAGACCTTTTCATAGGACTATGCAGTTGTGGTAGCAAGCAGCACGAAATTTAATATTTTCCAACAGATTCCTTTTATTTGTGTGCTATCCAACAGAGGAGGAGTAGTCAAGATCGATGAAAATTACTTGTTTGTATCGTGTTCTTTAAAAGGCCTCCTCTTCTTCAAGGTCCATATCAAAGTCATCTTCAGCAGTAGCTTCTTGGTATTGTTGATACTCAGAAACCAAATCATTCATATTACTTTCAGCTTCTGTAAACTCCATTTCATCCATCCCTTCACCAGTATACCAATGAAGAAAGGCCTTCCGTCGGAACATTGCAGTGAACTGCTCTCCAACACGTTGAAAGAGTTCTTGTATAGATGTAGAATTGCCAACGAATGTGGCAGACTTCTTCATCCCGGAAGGAGGAATATCACACAGCGAGCTTTTGATGTTGTTTGGAATCCATTCTACAAAATAGGCAGAATTCTTGTTCTGAATATTAAACATTTGATCGTCTATATCTTGAGTCGACATATTTCCGCGGAAATATGCTGCAGCAGTTAGATAACGACCATGACGTGGATCACATGCTGCCATCATATTTTTAGAATCAAACATTTGCTGAGTGAGTTCAGAGACACTCGCAGATCGGTATTGTTGCGATCCTGGTGAACTCAATGGAGCAAATCCAATCATAAAGAAGTGAAGTCTTGGAAATGGTATCAAGTTGGTAGCCAACTTTCGTAAATCTGCGTTCAATTGCCCAGGGAAGCGTAAAGTACAAGTAATTCCCGACATTACTGCTGATACTAATTGGTTGAGGTCGCTATAACTAGGACTGCTGATTTTTAAAGTACGAAGGCAGATATCATATAGGGCTTCATTATCAATACAGAAAACTTCATCAGCATTTTCCACCAGCTGATGCACAGAAAGAGTGCAGTTGTAAGGCTCTACCACTGTGTCAGAGACCTTCGGAGAAGGAACCACTGAGTAGGTTCCCATCATTCTGTCAGGATATTCTTCACGAATTTTTGATATCAAAAGAGTTCCCAAGCCAGAACCTGTGCCTCCTCCAAGAGAATGAGTGATTTGAAAGCCTTGAAGGCAGTCACAAGCTTCTGCCTCTCGACGCACGACATCCAATACATTGTCAATTAGTTCCGCACCTTCTGTGTAGTGTCCTTTAGCCCAGTTATTTCCGGCACCACTTTGACCATACACAAAGTTGTCTGGACGAAAGAGCTTTCCATAGGGGCTAGCTTTCACAGCGTCAATTGTTCCCGGCTCCAAGTCAATTAAGACAGCACGAGGCACATAACGAGCACCTGTTGCTTCGTTGTAATACACGTTGATTCTGTCTAGTTGTGATGGAGAGTCACCTTCATACAACCCTGTTTGACTGATTCCATGTTCTTTGGAAATAACTTCCCAAAACTTAGAACCTATCTGGTTACCACATTGACCTGCCTGAATATGCACAATCTCTCTCATTTTATCTTTTTACTTTGATAGTCACCTTAGACAACAAGATACACTTGCCAAAGTTGCTGGTTCGTAAATGTTTGAATAAATCTAAAATGGAGGGAACTGTAGGGGAACTAACTAAAATGGGTTCAATTGCTTCATCATTTCAATCAATTTGGCGGGCTTGCAATTTGAAATTGGACAGCTGTCTTGAATCATTCGTTCAATCCTTTCTATGGAATTTAGTTCGCCAAAGCGGCACAATCAAGTATTCAATGTCCTTTATTGTTGTTTTGTTCAAAGACAAAGAAGTCCTTGATTACAAGATTCCTTTGGAACCCATTTTGGATTTTATATATTTTATGAATTGACTAAAAGTGGATTTAATGTTGCAGCAAATATGTGTCTCAACTATAATACAAACATTCTTATGACACGGTCGGTTCCATAGAAGGCGTTCTTCGAGTACCTATTGGATGGTGAATTGTACTGAATGTTTTCAAGATATGCAATTGAATAGAGTGGTATAGTTCTCTGTATTGTCTTTCTAAATATTCAGAATTCCTTACAAAGAAACGACTTCCTTAGCAAACTGATAACAATACACCAGCATCTAGCTTTCGCTTAAAATCGTTTATTTTTTCATTATCTTTAAGGACCTTCAACTTATCCCAGAAAGAAACAAAGTCAAAAGAACTTTCTCCTAACAAACTCATCTTGCTACCTGTCAATAATTTCTTCTTTGAATTCCAACAATTCTTCGGTTACTTCAACAATCTCCTCTGTGGTTTCTTTCTTTCCACGCACCCATTGGAACTGCTTGTCATCTTCTCCTATGGAATGTAAGTATTCCTTCCATGCATCTCTCAATTTCTTCCTTTCAGCTGCCTTTCCACTTCTTCTCATTTCCTTCAGTTCTTGGTCTTCTCTTTCATATCGTTCACGATATGGCTTCAAATTCTTTTTTATTTTCTTTTGTTGTTCTTTAGACAGTAGCCATTCAGGACGTGGTCGCCACAAAAATTGGGAAAACAAGGAAATTGTAGCCTGATAGACTTCTTTTCCATAAAATGTCCAAATGATATAACCACATTCCATTTTGTTGCGCGAATACGGAACCCACGTCGCTACAAACCTTCCTGAAGAATCCCATTCAACGTTGGTACACATAAAATGCTCCGATTCATTCATGCTTTCCTATACCCGGCTTATTCATAAACAGAGCACTTGTAGTCGAAATCATGCTTACTTGTTCATTGACATTGTAAAACTCCAGCTGACCATTCAAATTTCCCAATCCCGCAAGTACAACAAAACCATTTTGCGGTGCCCAAAAGATACGGTTCACTGGTCGTTGAGTCAAACTAAACAAATGCTTTACTTGGGTGTCTTCCATAGAATAAAATGCAACGTTAGCACGTGATGCATTGTCTCCGTAAGCTATTGTAAAACGATCACCATTCGGTTCCCAAGCAAAATCATATACCACTTCCTAATTTGTGGATCAGATACCACTCTACATAGATAATCACAAGTTGTAATTACCTTTTCCTTATATTCCAATACTTCGACAGGAATTTCTCTTTGACGAAGTCGGAAAAATTCAAAGTTCGCCAAACGACTCTTTTTCGATTTGGTAAGACGGTTTGCCTGAGCCTCTTATAGTTCATCCAAAAATATAAATTTTGAGCCATACTCACCTTGCAACAAAGATAATTTCCATTCTGTTGCCAATAAAAGTCAATATCGGCGACTGAATAGACAGCCTTCTGTCGAAGTTCCTTTCTGGAAGGCATTTCTACCAAAGTCACTTTCGCAGGGTTATTTCCTACTTCAGGTTGCCAGTACGCTATAATGGAATCAGTAGGTGACCATTGGAAATCTCTTATATGTGGAACTTTCATCGAGCGCTTATCCAACAACGTCATTTCTGGTAAGGTATAAACACTTATGGCATTTTCAACGAGTCTAGCAACCATCTCGTCCTTACACTGAAACTTAAACATTGGCCAAGCTACTTTTTCGTCATGTTTAGGACCTAAAAATCCGCGTAACTTGCGACCAGTAGCAACCTCCCAAATAATAATACACTCAGGGTCCTTGGGATTATCTCTTTCTGGATCCAAATCATTCCAAGTAACCAGATAGTTTTCACAAGGAGAAAAATCAAACTTTTTAACATGACTGTGTGGAAATCTCATCAGTCTTTCCCATTTAGGACCACCCCATATGGCTATTCCCTGAATGTGAAAAGTTATAAAATAAGTTCCTCTAGGTGACCAGTAACCATCTGCTTCCGTCCAGTTCATTCGTGAATATTCCTAGCTGTTGCTTAGTATTCTCTTACAAAAATAGTTTCTCCTCACCATTTGAGGGGGTATTCCCAAGGAATCAAACCAATAAATTTCCGTTTCTTCGTGCCGAATCATAAACTGGTCTCTTCCTCGTTCGTCTAATAACCAAGAAAACAAATTTGGACGAGACGACGGATCAGTTGGTATCTCTATTGGTAACGAAGGAGGTTCAAAAGTTTCTGGTGTATGGACTATTCTTTCCACATCCAACAAGGTCTTTACTTGTAAGGTGTGGTTCTTGTCAAGCGGATATTCGTTCAGTTGGATGACAGCTTTCAAGGCTTCTTCGGGAGTATCATAAGTAATCAACGCAAACCCTTTGGTATTCATATTCTCATCTTGAGGTACCCAAAGTGCGTCGCTTCCAATGCTTCCCACTTGTTGAAATACCTTTCTCAAGACGGTGCACAGTTTGTCATATTTGTCTGCTGCTATCTTTGGAACGTTACTAACTACAATGGCTCTAGACAATTCTCTCTGTTCTATTCGTTTTTGCTCTTCTTCTAAAAACTGCGGATCTTTCAAAGGTTCCGAAGCAGTACGAGAGGTGACGGCCAATGACATCGTCTACTTTTTGGCCCAAGAAAAATACAAAGCAATTGTTCTTTGATTTTTTGCGCCATTATGGGTTTGATCTTTACGAAACTTTACCAAAGGCTATTTGGAAAGCGCGAACTACGTATTCTCATGGTAGGTCTCGATGCAGCTGGAAAGACAACTATTTTGTATAAGCTAAAGTTGGGTGAAGTTGTTACAACGGTTCCAACGATTGGTAAGCCCTTGTTGATGGGTCCTGTTGGATTTCAAGTGACCACAACTATTCAGGCTTTAATGTCGAAACAGTTTCATACAAGAATATTAATTTTACAGTATGGGACGTTGGTGGTCAGGATAAGGTCGGTAGTAGTTGTGATGACGTGTGAGAGGGTGTTTTGCGGTATTGCTTATATCGTCGTTCTAGATTCGACCTCTTTGGAGACACTATTTTCAAAATACACAAGCACTGATTTTCGTTATAGATAGTAATGATCGTGAAAGAATTTTGGAAGCTAGAGATGAGCTGCGGAAAATGTTAGCAGAAGACGAAATGAGATCTGCTGTATTGTTGGTTTTCGCGAACAAGCAGGATTTACCCAACGCAATGACCGCAAACGAAGTTATAGACAATTTGGGGTTGAATTCTTTGAACCGAAAATGGAAGGTCCAGGCCTCGTGTGCTACAAATGGTCAAGGATTGTGGGAAGGACTGGATTGGTTGAGTCAGAATATTGCACCATGAAAAGTTGTGGATGGTATGAATAGCAACTTCAACTTGCTATTTTGGGCTCTTTTATGAATACAATACTTTCAAGCTACTGGTAAACGTTGTCTCAAGGCGAAAATTCCATCTCCTGTGCCATAACCTACTGTTCTTCCTACTGCCAAACGAGAACTTGGCGAACGAACCATGTCCGTTTGTTGATGAAACGCTGCATCTAATATAAATTTCATGGTTGTCTCAAAGCTTGCTTTTTGAATAGTGCTAATGCATCGTTGTTCCATTCCTCTGCGGTTAAAAGGTAGATAGTCTCCTTGGCAAGTCATGACGTCTGAGATCAGCGCTAAATGACGTGGATCGACTGGAATACCATAAGCTTCAAATACTTTGGCTAGTTCTATTCTTAGCGTTTCTCGAGCACTTTCAACTCCGTAATGGGTTAACATAGCATACACATCATTGGTTTGAATATGGTTCAAATCCAAATAATCATAACCATATTCCCAGATAGCTGCAAGGTTGGAGCCTTGAACCTCAAGTTTCCAGTCTTGGGCATCTTCCGAGGGAGTTATCAAGGAACAACGCTGAATTCCAGGAATATTTTGAATGCACGCCTGTTGAGCAACTGATTCAACCAACTCAAACAACATGAGACGACCCCAACTTGTAAAAGGAATCATCAAAGGAATCTTTGCCCAACGATAATGTTCCCGATCAAATATCATTTTCCTATCATACAAAAATGAGAAATTGTACAACTTTGTATACCATCTAGTCACTTACTTTTTCTCATCGTATTTTGTGGATTCTTGTGTAGAAGTTTGATTGACTTTTGGAATATCCGATTGGGGATGTTCTTCTTCTTCCTCTTGTGGTTGCTCCTCTTCGTCTCCTTCTTCCTCTTCTTCTTCCTCTTCATAGGAAGTAACATCTCTTTGTTGTCTATCTCTCTTCTCAGCGATGGTTCCGTCTTCTTCATTCCATGAAAGATCTTCTTCTTCGTCGTCTTCGTCCTCCTTATCATCTCCATTTATTTCTTCCATATCTGCTGATGTATTCATAGAAAAATTGGGTTTCTTCTTGTTGGCTTCCTTTTCTATATCTCCTCCTTCCTCTTGTATCCAGGACTTGTCTAATTCCATTAAATCACTATCCCAGTTGATGGATAAACTCTGCAATGGAATAATGGCTTTCTTAGTTTCCGCAATTTGTTTACATTCTTTCTGAATCCTCGCATAAAGCAGTGCCACGAAATGCGTCTCTATGATATGAAATAGTTCCTTTGCTGATATTCCCAGATGAGTGGCGTAGTAATGAGGCGACACCACATGTAGTTCAATCATCACCAATCTGCCTTGTGCCCTATTCCCTTTGTCTTCTATACTTATGCCTTCTAAAAAGTCTTTCAACACCAATCGATGGAAACGATCATGCAAAGACTGGATTCCATTTTGATGGGTTGACGAAAGAAAGGGGATCGTCATCAGTGGTGTCTTTGGTTGTTTACTTGCCGTCATCAACAATTCACGCAACCTTGGAATTCCTAGAGTGACATGAGCAGCTCCCATTCCTGCGAAATGAAAAGTATTTAGAGTCATTTGTGTGGAAGGTTCACCAACTCCTTGAGCTGCTATGACTCCGACTGCTTCACCGGGTGAAATAAAGGCATGCCTGTACCTGTTTTCCATAAAAGATTGGAACTGCTCTTTTGCTCGATTGTGTGGTAGCGAATCACCACATTCCTGCATAAACTGATGCAATGAATATCGAAACTTTGGAGACAATGCGTAGTCAACGGCTTGAGATGAACAACTGTGTTTGGAATGCAACGTTGATTGAAAAGCGTCCATGTTCCAAGCATGCCATTGGAAGCAAGAAGGTTTGGATAACCAACCTGTTTTACAAGGATCCAAGCCATCTTCACCATACAAGAACTAAAATATCATTGGTCGTACTTTAGAATAACAGGATTCAATGCTTACTTGAATAATAGCCTGATTTTCACTTTGTCTCACTGTATAATCATAAGCTACGTACAAATCTTCTAAACCTTTTACCAAACATCGTTGTAGATATCCTGAGCGAGCTGTCTTCACTGCTGTGTCTACCAAACCATCGCGTCCAGCCATGCAATGATAGAAATACTCATCTGGTCGAATACCCGTAAGGAATCGACTGGCAATAAATCCTCCGGATTGTGGACAAGGATCAAAAGATGCATAACAAGGTAAAGTAGCTCCACTTAAAGAACGAGGCACTCGCTTTCCTTCCAATTCTGTTTGACCCAGCTGACAAGATATTTGAGCGGTATTTACTAAAGAGCCCTAATTGCCTTGTCTTTTACAATTCCACTTTATACAACAACTTCTTACCTTGGCTCCACTACTTGTCATCAACAAGAATCCATTATGTGGAAACTTCTTTACAACTCCTTGACGATCCGAAATACACGACTTGATAACTTCTGAAGTCACCTTGCTCACTTGTTTCTTTACAATTTCGTCCAATAGGGATTCCATTTCTACTCGAGAAGGAGTATCCGACTCCATGTTTCCCAATATACGTCCATACAATAACAACAGCTGTGAATAATGAAGCTCACCACTTTCTAATTGGTTCTTCCAATCACGAGTACCTAATAGAACTGATATCGACTCTTCACTCCATAAACCTCGTTTCATCAATTGTTCTATCCATTGTTGAGTAACCAAAAATACAAATGGCATTTCACATTGTTGATGCCATTCCTTTCTCTTTCTCTCTGCCATTGGCGTAAGTAGCAAATCATCCATTCCAGTAGTATGTCCATGCATTCTTAAGAACAATGTAAATAATCTACCGAGAGCACTCAATAGACGACCCGCATCCACTGCTCCGTATATTTCATAAAATGAATGAACCAAACCATGAGCACTTGCACCAAACTGACTCTTATCCAACACTCCTCGTAATAAGTTGCCGCGTTGAATGATCACTTGGTCATCATCACCAACCATTTCCTATTCCACATGAAACTCATACTTTCGAGACATGAATATATACTTACCGATTTCAATTTGTTATTCGATTGCAAATAAAAGGGAGGACGAGAACCAATCAAAAACAATAAAATAGTGGATATCAATTGTTTTCCAGTCCATAATGGAATAGGAAACACAATAGCTGGAGTTGGAATAAACACCGTTGAGTTGTGCACGCTTTCCATTGTTCTTTCAATAGCGCCATACAAAAGTTGTTCAAACTCATCCAAACTAAGAAAAGTATCTATACTTGTTAGCAAAACTCCTCCTAAAATGTGATCTTGAATAAGACCACGAAGAGGATTTCCATTCGTAGGAGATATATAATGTCTATCGGTCAATAGCAAATGAAAAGCCTCCGATTGAGCAACGTAATCTTGTGGAAAGTGCAGGTTCATTTCGTCACCATCAAAGTCAGCGTTGTAAGATTGACAATTGGCATAATGCATACGTATAGTTCTTTCTCCAGGCAATATTCTAACTTGATGAGCCAAAATAGACACTCGATGCAACGAAGGCTGTCGATTGAATAAGACCAAATCCCCGTTTTTCATATGTCGATATACTCGAATGATGGCATTGTCATTCATTGTCTTTCGAATAGTTGTGTGAGAATCCGCCGAATGTTCATACATTTCAGGATTCATTGAATTGACACTTGTCAAAGACATTGCTTGTGCTTTTCGTTGATGTTCCGGAGCTCTAAGAAAATCAATTATATTTCCCATTCTATCTTCGATACCTGTAGCTCCAGGATATTCTGTAGAGCCACGAATAATTGATTTTCTCAAGTACTCAATGTTATAAAAAGTGATAGGCTCAGGAAAGGTAAGTTTCATTGCAAACGATTCAGGAACTCCTACTTCACAGGTTTCTAGAAAAGGGTCCGGAGATATAACGGAACGTGCAGAATGATTGACTCTTTTACCCATCATATACATACGAAAGAGGCCTTCTTTATGTTCCAATTGTTGACGAATTCCAGTTCCACTCGTTGTACCTGCATTGGGTCCCACTCCTCCTCTAGAGCAGTCATATAACTGATTGATTGCATGTTGGAGAGCGATCATTTGTTGAATAGGAAATAAAATGGAAGACGATTCTTGCTGTTCTTTCACTTGAAGAAGTTGTTGGTTGATTTGGAGAATACGAGTAAGGAAGACATTCTGAGGATGTTCCATTATCATCAACTGTTCACCTTCCGAAAATGTAGCAGGAGGTCTAAAACGACAAGGCGAAACTGCCAAACAACGGATAAAGAATATGGAATCCCCAATTTCTTGATTTTGTTGTAACTGATAAGACTCGTGGATGCCATTCATTTCCCACAAGACTTGAATACATTCTGTCTCTATTTGATATAAACGAATCAATTGCTGTTCCATTTCTATGGTTGAAATGAGTTTCTTGTTCAAAGTATTTGTTTCGTGATAAGGAGCTTCTCCATCCTTATTATCCTTTTCTCTTGATTGACTCACAAGTATATCTATCTGTTCTGATTCTTTCGACTTGTTCCGTTGAATACGAAATACTTTGGAGTCATCTCTCCTAATCACTACGGAAGATTGTCCACAATTTTGACACTTTCCTAAACCTTCATTGACTGATAGAAACTCTTCTGTAGCTTTCTTTCTCAACAAAGCACAATTGGAAGAATAACTTTCCATAGCTTTCCAAGTTGATTGTTTCTCCAAAAACTTTTTCCATTCTGCATAAGCTTCTTCACAAAGTTCCTCTTCCTTTTCCATTACTTGACTTTCTAAACGTGATCCTATATTAGATGAATATATTCCTGACACACTTCCACCTTGTACGGAGTGTTTATTCACTGCCAGTTCTTGATTCGTGTCCATCTGTTCTCCTACAAGTTGAGCATGCTGCCTCTTTTGTTCTTCAGCAGTGTTCAACATCCCCATAATCTCGTTCAATTGTTCTGCTTTTTCCCATTGATTACAATATAGAAAGCGGAGTTTCGCTATGAATAGTCTTTTTGCTCTCGTTCCTATTCGAAAGTGGTGACAATACCAACACTTGGCACGCAACACTTTTACGAGCAAGGGAAATAACACGGGATGAACTACTGGCAATGCCAATTCTATGTGTCCAAAATGTCCTGGACACTCTGCATATCCTAAGTGGCAAGTAGCACAAAGTTTTGTTACCGACCGGTCCAATACTCCCAGTGCAGGATCATATAGTCCACCTGTAACTGGTCTTTGTAAAGAATCAAAAGCCACTGGAGATGTTATTTGTCGAACACTCAATTTCCGAATATCATCAGTTTTATAAAAGGAAAAGGATATACTTTCAGTTTGGTGCAAGACATTGCGTTTAGCCGGATGAGTTGCCAAGACATCCATTTTCCACACACAATGTCGTTAGGGTTGGGAATCCTACGACGACTTTTCCCATTCAAAATAATAAGGAACATAGACTTCTCCGTTATCAGCTACTTTAAAATGATCACTTACTACGACAGAAAGACCTTGCAAGATAGGTTTCAATTCGGAAGATGCTGCTGCCAAACGATCACAACACTTTCGAAACTCTAAAAAGCTCACAACTTGATCCTCTCTTTTGAGTCGCTCTAAACGAAGAGACTTTCTAACAGCTTCAATTTGTGCTCTTTCTCTTTGCTTCTTTCGGGTCATTTGTGCCAGTGGAACGGCTCGTTCTTGAAGATACATAAGAATCTCCTTCAGTGTTGCATCTTTTGGAATAGATAAAATGCCCCATTCTGATTCTTCTTCAAAGCGTTGGATTTCTATTCGAAACATAATAGAAACATATTCTTTCAATAGATGAGAACTTGTTTCATCGAAACTTGACACAAATCGATGGTTGTCGTGTCTCATGGATTGAATATGACTCGATAATATCTTCAAGTACTCTTGAGGTTCTCTTTCCACCAAAGAATCTCCACATACTAGACGAACATTCCAAGCATGGGCCAATTCACTTTCCATTTCTAAAAACTCTTCTTTCATTTTACTTTTCTCACTACAACTCGAGAGAAATGTATCACTCTTCAATGCCTCTTCCCAACAAGAAACTCGAGCACACAATCCCAAGTGAAGAATACCACAACTATCTTGTTCAACTTTTGCACCGCCATTCAACTGAATAACTCCACCACGAATAGATATTCCATATCTCACTATCACTTGTTCGATGCAGTCTGCTAACCTCCTCAAACCCTGTACTGCCATGGAAGGTGAAACATCTTCTCCTATCTCCAATTGAATAGCATGCGCTCTACTTAACGAAGCTCTACGAACTTTGCACTCATATGCAACTCTATCCTTTAACAATGCATCTGCAGCGTGTCTCTTATTCCGTATTCTCAGTTCATATGCTTTACCTACTACGTCTCTCTTTAAAAGTTGACTCAATGACATATCTCTATGTCCTTCTCTATCCTCATGCACTCGTTGTCTAGTTATCCTCAAAAGTTGTTCGGGAAACTCAATGTTACAAGAACGAAACAAGTTGATGAGTGACCCCAACAAGTGTAGCCATTCTCGTTGAGAAGGGTCATAAACCAATGGCACCGATATTTGTTTCACTTGGGTTTCTTGATTTTCTTCTACTGGGACTTGTTTCCACTTTTGGTTTTCTTGGTTACTGGTTTGTTGTTCTGTTGTTGTTGGAATATAAAACTCGACTAGTAAAGTTTCCAGTGAAGAAGCAGATGTCTTATTCACTACCTCTTCTTTCCTATTGGACAGCATATCTATCAATACGTTCAAATTCTGTAGTGACTTTTGGTTCTTGAAAGCTATTTCTGGTTGTTGTGCAAAGCGGTCTGGATGTATTTTAGAGTACAACAGCTTTAAAGGTTTGTTCAATAATTTCATGATATCTATTTCTGGAGTGCAGTTGTTGCTATTCGATGAGCACATTCGATAGAACAGTCGAATCGTTGAACGTGGATAGTTCATCCCATGAACAGAATGGAATTTGGTCATTTTCCATTTTCAAATCGAGTGAGACCGTTTTCAAGTGAGCCTATGCAACCTTCCAACTCTACTTCTTCTCAACAAAAACTGCAAGAGAAAATGGAATATCAAAAACTTCTTGAGAACAAAGAAAATGAAGCACGTCAACAAATACTCAATATACATAGCAAAGTTATGGATGGTAGTCTCAAGTCTAAAATTTCTACATGTTCGGAAGACAACAGCAGTTTAGAAGAAGAGAGAATCGATCCTATGTTATTAAAGGAAAGAGAGGCTGCCAACTTTTTGGCTCAACATGCAGATATGGTACGAAATGGAACATGGAAAAAGATGAAACTAGAACAAGAGAAGAGAATGAGAGAAGAAAGAAAGATGAAAGAAGAAGAAAAGATGAAACAAGATGGGTTGAAAGAAGAGAATAACCAAAACTTGAATTCCAAAGGTACATTAGATATGGTTGGATTGTTCAAGAAAATGAATATTGTTGTTGTGCATTAGATACTGTCGAACCACAAGACCATGCCCATCCAAGTGTTGAGCCTTCTCGGAGAAAAATCTTGCGTTTTCTTTGTTGCACTGTTGTAGAAGAAAGTTATTGAAAACAAACCTTGTGTGTCTTTTTCGGTCAATAAAATGATTACGAGTGTCTTATTGTGAAATTGCTCCATCTACAACTAGGAAGCTCCTCCATAACTGGTAGGAACTAAAGTAGCTCTCTTCGATAATAGAAATGATTGCAACTTGCGTACTAAAATAAAAACAATAATGATCATCACAGTGGGAAGATACTTGTGGAATATGTCTTCTTCTTCCTTTTTGTCCTGTTCCTCCATCCTTTCTCCAAATATCATCCAACCTTGCTGTGAACCACAACTCCAAAACATGGAATCTTTCAAAACTGCACCCATACAAGACGAGGAAAGATTGCTACTCACATGAAAGAAACTATCAGACTAGACAACTTTTGAGTTTTTATGCGTATTCCATCATAATATACTCACAATGACATAAAAGGCTTCTCTATCATCACTTTTAGAAACGATAAAGCTATGTTCTTTGTTGGTTGTAAGAGTGTCTTGGATAATCCTAAAACTATGGTTATGTGGAAAACCCACAAACTCGAGTGATAAAGAGTGAGTTACTATTTCATCCATCTCCAAATAAGAACCTTGAAGGATGATCTCATCTGAACGAGTTGTTGGAGTCAAATACAACTGACGAACACAGGGAGATGAGCAACTCTGCAAGGGAAAACTTTCACTATTCTTATTGTTGCCTATTTGAGTTATTTGTAGTTGCCAATTACCCGACAAAGTATCGAATAACTCAACAACTACTTTACAGTAACCAATGAGAGGTAAATGAAAGAAACAAAGAGCAAGTAAGAAAATATTCCAACGCAACTGCTTTGTCCGATGAATGCCTAAATTCATTTTGTGGATATACATAGAGATAGTATTGTGGATGATCCAAGAAAGACTAGTCCAAAGATGGATAAAAAGTATTCAAACTACCCAAAAAAGGTTCCATTTTGTTCATGTTTATAAAGTCAACAAGCAACACTATTTCCAATACAGGGCAAGGACAAAACATGGGTTCTATCTTGACTTTGATAACCGTAGTAATAAAGCAAGGCAAGAAGTGCCACTGCCTCTCGATTACCACATTGAGCAGCCTTTCTATACCTTGTGCAACACTTCACAACAAATTATGAAACACAAATGGAAGCATACCATTTCTCAGCTTCACTTGGTAGTCTTTTGGGTAGTGTCAATCCTTTCAGTCGTCTCCAAAGTTGAGAGTTTTCGTCTACCAATCTTTTCCATCGTTTGCACACCCTTCTAGCAACAGCAACATCTTGTACAAACTCTAATAGTTCTAGAATTTGGGATTCAATATCTTCAGGTAGTATTGGAAGGATATTCTCTCTCTTTCGAAGTGGTTTGACGTTTCTTTTCCCATGACTCATACTTGCAGTTGGGATGAAAGACAATGAATGTCGGTGGTTATCCAAAAAACGCAGAGATGGAATATTATCAACAAAAGTCACAACATGAACTATTGTCTCTGGAAAATAAATTCAACTTGTTTTCTTCTTATCTCTCTTTATTAGTGAATCATGCACAAATGATCTTTTCCCCATTCCCTATTCTATCTCTCGTCGTCGATGGTTGCGTTTGTGGCATCCTTTTGGAACACAAGTTGGAAACTTGGTTATCGTTCACTAAAAGGTGTCAACTATTCTACTACATCCTATTCAAGGAAGCTTGCTGTTCGTCATAATTTTCAACCATGGCATACTATTCATAACAAAAGATTCGTTGATCACTCTTTAAAGCTTACTGGACCATCATCTTCTCCTATGATGATGACTTTAGGAGATGGAGCAGAGTCTTCCACTGGTTTGTATTCCAAATTCACTCTATTTCCTTGCGATTCTATGATTCTCTCTTTGGTTTATAGGAGCCTCACCTTCTCAAGTGAAACAACATTCCCCATCACTACAAAAGTTGGTTGTGTTGACTTTCTATATTGGCTGTTGGTACGCTGCCAATATATTGTTCAATATTTACAACAAACGCGTATTAAAAGTGTTTCCATTATTTGCAACCGTAACTTTGGTCCAATTTCTGATGGGTAAGTATCCACGAGGACAATATGCTTCCTACTCAATCTTTGTAGGTTCTCTAGTAGGAATTGTACTCTGGGTATCTGGATTGCATCGGTTTCAAAAGGCTTCGATGGAAGATTTGAAAAGAATTTATCCACTTGCGCTCTCCCATTTGATTGGAAATATTCTTACCAATATCAGTCTTCGACAAGTAGCTGTTTCCTTTACGCATACTATTAAAGCTGCAGAACCTTTTTTTTCGGTAATGGATGAACCAAAAACGACGAGTCGATTGACTCATTGAATAGGTTGCTTTATCGAAACTTTTTATTCCAGGGACTGTGTATACCATTTGGGTTTATCTTTCGTTGATTCCCATCGTTGGAGGTGTTACGCTGGCTTCCGTTTCTGAAGTATCGTTCAATTGGATCGGCTTTTTAACTGCCATGGCTAGTAATGTGGCATTTCAATCTAGAAATGTGTTGTCCAAAAAGTTTATGAAAGGTGTCCAATTCGATAATCTCAACCTTTTTGCATACATCTCTATATTGAGTTTTGTAACGATGCTTCCTTTTACTTTGGTGTGGGAAGCGGGTCGATGGAAAGAAATGGCACGGGTGGCTACTCACGCAAGCGGTTGGACCCTTCCTATGTTGCTATGGCGTATTGCGTTTGCTGGATTTTTGCATTTTCTTTACAACCAATTTTCTTATGTTGTTTTGAAAAGAGTCAATCCAGTGACTCATTCAGTAGGCAATACAATGAAACGAGTTGCAGTGATTGTCTCTTCCGTCATTGTTTTCAAAAATCAAGTAACTTTGCTCAACAAGATAGGGACGGCCATTGCTATTGCCGGAGTTGCTATCTATTCACAAGTAAAGAATATATCACCCAAAAAGAAAGAGTAAAGAATTCAATGGAGACACAAAGATAGAGGATCACCGGATGAGTTTTTTCGTTGCAAATGATGGAGAAAAATATATGTTTCTTATACAATATATCAAAAGTCATTGGCATCGAGAAGAGTTGTTTCTCTTTTATCATAAAAAGCCCTTTCAAAACTCTGTACAAACTGCAGACTTTGCTATTGAGATATCGTTCACATACAACGAAAACAGTGTCAATCATAATTATCTCGCTCCATCATGTTCCGTACTTCATTTTCATTCTTTACAAGTTCCGAATCCACGTCGATCATAGATTCAGCAACACCGCCTTGTTGCATACCTTCAGAGTTGTTTTCCACTAAAATGTCATTATAAGCACGCCACACATGATGCGATAACTTCTCTTTCGGCATAGACTCGTAGTTTCTCAACTTGTTACCTCCTAACTTGGATTTGACAGCTTGTCTAAATGCTTCCGCTTGCGATGGTAGTTCATAATGAAGCTCACAACCTTGCAACTCATTCTTAATATCAGGATGATATTCAAGAATTTCCCTCAAAAACAAAACTCTGATTTCATCCTTGCTTAGTTTCTTCGCTTCAAATGCAAATTCATTCCTCGGTAAAGGTTTTGCAACAATTTCATGATCAGCCTCATATAAATCTCGAAAATAAATATCTTGCAAGGCTTCTTTAGCTGAAGGTCTCTTGGTTGGATCAAACTGAAGTAAACGTTCCAGTAATGCCAACGCCTTGGGATCCGCACCTACAAATATTTCCGTGAAAGGCTTCTGTGCTCTTCTAGGAAGTGACTGTAAATATTGTTTTGTCTTGGGATTCCTAACATGCTGCAAATCTTCCATGGAAGGAGTTCCTAATATCTTGGTTATCAGATCTAATTGATGGAACCTATATATAAAGTCAGATTATTTACATCGTCTATGAAAATAATGATATAACGCATACCCATTCAAACCAGGAAAAAGCGGTCTCCCGTGATTGAGCATTTCAGCAAATATACAGCCTGCACTCCACATATCGATTGCGGTCGAATAATGTGTATAATATGACATAATGAGCTCTGGTGCACGATACCAACGAGTCGCGACATAATCGGTCCAATATACCATATCAGGTTGCGTATCAAACGCTGCCCGTGCTAATCCTAAACAAATGACATACATATCCCAAATAAAAACAACAACAGCCAAAGAAGACTTACCAAAGTCACAAATACGCAAGTCACATTCTGCATTGATCAAGATGTTGTTAGGTTTCAAGTCTCGATGAAAGACACGAGCCGTATGAAGATAATGAATACCTCTCAATAGTTGATACATCAACCAACGAATATGTTCACCAGATAATTCAATTTTTGAACGAAGCACTCTGTTAAGGTCAGTAGGCATAAGTTCAAACACTACAAAAACATCGTTAAAGTTGTCCCTAAACCAAAGGTTCAATCATACTAAACTTGAAAGGCTCTTTCTTCTTCTCACCTATCTCCGGGTAGTAATACGTCCTTGATTTTAATGATATTTTCGTGTTCCCGCAAAAAACGCAAAAACTTCAACTCCCTAAGGATCCTAACGGCTTCCGGAATTTCGTCGAAAACCTTCATAATTCGTTTGACGGCGACCTTTTCCCCAGTGGTATTATCGATGGCAGAGCAAACTATCCCATATGCACCCTCCCCTATCACATCCAAAAGAGTATACTTGTGCGCTCGAAGTGGCGGCAAAAAGAATTCAGCTTTCATCTTGGCAACTTTCTTCTGGAATTCCTCCACTGAAGTCACTTGGTCTGCGGTTCTCTCCATACCAAGTTGATACCGAATAAGTTACAACAACAATGCTTGAACAAACAGAAACAACCCAAGATACATATAGTTGTGTTCACCTTCACGGAAATGCACGAAAGACTTGAGAGCAAGTTGTACAGCTCACAGTGCCAACGACATCCCGCGAAAAAAAAATTTCCGTAAATGTACACTGAATCAGTCCCTTTCAGGCAATTCGTTCAAATCTTTCTTTGAAAGGCCAACTAAACCCATTGTCTCTTTTTAGAGTCTTCCAACATCATCCAAGTAGCCCTTGTTGAGCTGTCCCATATATGTTCGAAAAAGGACATGAACATTTACCAAAACTCTAATCAGCTGAAAGCAGTATACTACTTTCTCCATGTCTAAATGCTCGTCCATTGAACAATGTTAAAGTCCACTACATCAAAATGTTTTCAATCCAAAATGCGTACATGCCAAGACTATTTGAAATAAAGGCTTTATTACTTGTAATAGGTATAATAGTATGCAGTACAAAAATGACATCGCCAAAACATCTTACAAGATACCTATCGTCGTGTAAATGCTTCCCACACAACTTATATTCCTGCTTCTTCTCACAAAGCTATAGTCGTTTCAACGAAGAAAATACATTCAAAAGCGCCTCTCGTCCCTCCAAGTGAATCATACGCAAACGATTACAACAGAGAGAAACAGCTCGCTGTAAACTCTCTTCCCGTAACCCAGACTGACTCGATAATAGGGAAGAAGTTGTTCGCAGATCAGTTGATATGCTATCTTCAATAATACTCTTAATCACTTGAATTAAATGATACTGTGCTCTATCATCTGACCAACTTGTTATTTCAGAAAGTGATCCTTTCAGTCTTAACGGAGCTACAAAGGAAAGACCTTCTTCAAGACATTTGCAATAACTGGACAGAATCATGTCTCTCGAATGACCAATCGATACAAACCAACGATATATCTGTATGTCGAAATAAGAGTGCCCATTCTCTACAGTCCTAAGCTGAAGCCACTCAAAGTGACGTTGTTCTAAGAATTGAACCAAAAAATTCAACGGAAACACATTCATCGAGGATGAAAAGTCCTTCCCAAGTCGAACAAATAATCCCTCCAATAACTTCCAGTTTTCTCCATTAGTTGAATAAACTCTCATATCTGTAGAACTTTGTGGAAATAAGCAATCATCAATCAAACAAAGCCATAAGTGCTGAACCAATCCAATATCTTCATATTCTGCACAACGGAGTATATCCAACTCTGTCTCCCAGAGTTCCATGGGTCGAGCAATGTGATTATAAATAGTACTGAGATCCATCAAATTCTTATCTATCGACTGAATATAGGATAACGTCGGTTCTTCTATATCCGAATACGAAGGATGTCTGCGAGCCAATTCTTCTTTACACCTCACTTGTATCTTGGCAATATCCAAACAATCTTGGATTTCCTTGACCAGGATACGCTCATCCGCTGACGCTCCTCCACTCTTTGCCAACTGGAGATTGGCAAGTTGTAAGGCTTGTCCCAGCCATGAGATACGCTCATCCAAACTAAATGAAGGTGATTCTTTCGAAAGTTTCACTAGAACAGCAGCTGCTTCCTTATATCGTCCTTCATGTCCATAATACTTCCAAAGAACATCATAGCGTTGTTGTTCAAGAAGATAAGACTCAACAACTGGAGAAGCTAGACGAATCAATAAGGAAGTTCCGCGCTCACCCATTGTTAATAAATATGAACATAAACGTTTGTGAAACACTTTATCTTTCAACTGTCTCATTCTTTCAATAATAGAATCTTTCCAAGGCTCCTCGTGTCCTTCTTCTCCTTCAGAATAATAAAAGGATGCATCCGACAACAAATATCTTTGAGTCAAGGACAACAAAATTTCATAACACTCTTCCAGCTTTTCATTTTGTTGTTGGAAACGAATAATGGCAATTGACTCCAACAAGAAACCGAACAAAAGTGATATTGCACCTACAGATTCTACCTTGGCACAAATCTCCTTCCAATCTTCAATAACGGGGATAACTTTCCTAAACTCCTCAATTGCACGTTCTACTAACAAATATACTTGATTTCTGTCTTCAGACACTTGTAATAATGATCGAGCACGTGACAACAAGTCCTTGCCACTTTGCAAGCAACGTTCCTCCTTTCCAAAAAAAGATGGGCATTGAGATGATAAAAGTTCTGTCAATGATTCCACCAAGCCTTCTTCTTCCTCTTGTCCATAATATTGAAACAAAGTGGTAATAAGAGACGATGCTAATCTTCTACCAGCTTCTGATACACAAAAATCACCAAATGTGATTCTTTGTAACGAGGCTTGATAAGATTCGGTTAACGATGAAACAAGACGATGGAATTGGTTGTCGTATAATATGGTGAGCAACGATAAAGCTTCCGAAATACGACAAGCTAAATGATAAAGAGAAAGCAGTGAACGATACTCTGCTTTCTTCGCTTCCTCCATTTTCTTTCGTTGGAAAAGGTCACGATAGAGACGATCCTGTATGGAACGATTCTCATTGGTCTCCCTTTCTCCAAATGACAACCAAGAGAAAGACGAGTCAATGCCAGGTACAATGTATTTCTGAATAAACCGAGCTGTTGCCTGAACACGAATCCTTACAGCTTTCATTTCATGTGGAGTCCAACATATGGTCATATAAGCTTCACTCTCCTTCTTCACATAATGACAGTTCCAAATCCTACAAACGTCTCTAGACAATTTTGTAACTATACCGTTGTGTGCAGAAGAGAACTTGAATGCACTTGAAACACTCTTTGCAGGTCTTCCAATATCAAACTTTCTCATTGCGCCATTCTGAACAGAACGAGAAGAAGACTGCTCTATCCATTGTGGTGCACCACCAAAGGCAAAATATACTCGAACAGCTTCTTCTGCTACCTTGGGGCTTATTTTTGGGAACAACTGATTATCTTCTTGTAAAGTTGCCGAAGCAATAGATACACATAAAGCGCACAGTTCGTCCAAACCATATCGATTGATAAAAGAATTGAGATTGTTTGGTTCGTTTTCCAAAATGCGACATAAATGATCAATAGGCTGCTGACGTTCCACTTCTACTAATGCAGTGTTGGTTAAACAAAGAAAAATACTTCTTTCTTCCTCCCAAGCCAGAGTAATACTATACCCTGGGGACAAGTAAGATGTTTTCTCAGCAAAGTCCCATGCTTTGACCTGAGACAGACTTGCCTGTTCTCGTAGACTTGGGTCTACTCCAGAAACCAATTCATGCAAAGAAATTTGAGTTATTGACTCTGTATGTGTCATTTCGATATCCGATTCACTGAACAGAGATAATTTTCCAATGGAAGGTTGAATAGCAATGATGGAATCATGCATAACGTCGCGAGCATCTGCCATGAGCACGAAACCTTTGCTCCATAACGTGACATGAATGAGAGGAAGCGACGTATCTAACGCAGGGAAATGTCGATATTTCTGAGCTTTCAGAACATAGCTGCCAAGAACTGAAAGAATTACTGAATAATAAATTCTTTCACCCAATGAAGTAAAAACGACAACTTCAATTGTACTAGTTGAAGCATTGGACGAGAAAGAAGACTCTCGTTCACAGGAAGAATAAATATTAAGAAATGACCTGGGACGACTCTTGGCTTCCATTCCTCCAAGTTGGCCAATATCATCCAATACATATACATACGAGGAGCGTGATAAGCGACTGCCAGTGGAAACATGATACAAAGTCAACCATCCTTTCTCTGAAAGAGTAAACAAATAAGAATGCAATCCATCAAAGCAAATGTCAATAAGGGGATCTTCGTCTATAAATCTTCTGAAAATATCAGGAAGTAAATGTTGTGCAAGACTGAAGGAATGATTGACTTTCTGACAATAATTAGACTTCCAGCTTCTTATCCATGAAAGCGACGAATCAGAAGAAGTTCCATAGACAAATTCATAGAGACAGCCGTCACTGCCTGATAAGAAAACTCGACCCTCTGGAGTACTGCATATTCGTAACATAGTGACATAATCAGTTGATACTCGAAACTTTGTCGGAACGAGTAAGATATTGTAACTACTAGTGGCTAGTGTGCTAACATTTACACCAAATAAGAGTATTTCCACTGTGTTGGCAACAATAAGTACATAACGAAAACGCTCAGTAAAAACACCATGGCGTGGATTTGCCAAACAGACCGAAATGATTACTTGATCAGAAACGTCATAGGCTATGAAGTCACTATCTTGGTTGTAGTTCCACAAGAACAGCTTATTATCCACGGTAAACCACGCTCTTTCAATCTCAGGAAAGATACCCATAAAACATTTGGACTCCACATAAGAATATTGTTCTACCAAAGCAGGGGGAAGGGGAGTAATCTTCTTCATTATCAAGTCAGGGTATTCCTTGGTGAAGGAATATTGGGAAGCTTCTTTCCATAAAGACTTGCTTTGTAAAGTTTTGGAGACACCTTTTTCGATCCAACTTGCTGCATGATGCAACTCTACTTGACTGGTTGACTTGGTGTTGGGACTAGGGGATTCGACCATGTTGACAATCCACTTTATGACACCTAAAACCTAGAAAAGCCAGCAAACAAGAATAGGAATGGTACCAGGTATTCAATTCGTGAAAAAAACTGCAAAAAGCTTTCTTCAAGTCCTTGCTTGCCACTTTGTCTATGACTCAGTGTAAGGCACAGTCCCACATCCGAGAGCGGTGGCGCCAAATATTCAACTTGACAGAATTCTTTCAAATGACCACAGTGTCAGCTTTGCCTACTGAGAAGGCTCCTTTTGTAAATGGTTCTACTATAAGACAATACGTTGGCAAGAAGGTTTTTATTGCTGGCAAGGTCCCTTTGTTGGTTCGTTATCAAAGTAGTGGAGTGACTCGTTACGAATAGGTCATCAGTCTACGAGAAGGAACGCTGTTAGTGCAAACGAGTGACCAGCAACAGTTGCAAATATTTGGTTCTCGTTGTACTGTTGGAGAGGGTGTTCCAATATTATGTTTGGTCTTTGTGTCTCCAAACGGAACCGCGACAGAAATTCAAACGTTTCCAGCAGGAAATAACTTTGGTAAGAACAATTATTTGCAGAGAAACTCACTTATTGTTTTAGACTTGAATCTTTATGAAGAAGTGTCCAAGTTTTGTAATGGACCCTTTGCAAGCTTATTCTAATAGTTGAATATGCGATAAACGAAGAATTTTCAAGTTTATTTATGCTCATTGACCTTAGTTTCTTCCTTATCTTCCTCTTGTGAAGACTTGTCAGACTCCTTCGTAAGTTTCTCCATGAAAGTTCTAGCATTGTCATATGCTTCTTTAAACTTCTTTGCCTGCTCTGAGTTTGGAAAACGTATTGCTAAGACACACTCATCTGCCACTTCATCTGCATAGTCTATAGCGTTCCATACCCAGGACCTATCACTTCCAACATTTTCTTCAAGTTGAATATTAGGATTGACATAATGGTTCAAACATATTTTCAAAGTTTTCTCTCGACGCATCAGCAAACGTATTTTCTTAGTGTCTTTGTGTTGCAATATCTTCACATCTCCTGTGCCCCTCTCTTTCCATTGTGAACCTTGCTTATCAAACCGAAACAATTTGGATCGACTTGAAAAAATATTAACAGACATTCCACAAGTGAATAAGGAAGCTTAAGCTTACTTCTTGTACAGCACGTCTTCGTCTTCTTCGCCCGTCGTCACTTGCACTTCGTCCAAAGTAACCAAAGGCTTAAACGGAACAGAATAATCTTCTTCTAAAGTTGCTTTTTCATCTTCTTGCTCGTTTTTCTGCTCTTCCTGCTGTTCTTGGTTCTCTTCCTTAGTTGACACTGTTGACATGCTAACAAAAGCGGTCGCTTCAAAAACAATACAAATGTGTTAACGATGGCTCAACTTGTTAATTTAGGACTTTTTTTCCAAGTTGAAAGACATAAAGCATAAGCCGTAGTGTTTGTATAGTGAGTTGAACGTTTCGTTCATAGACAAACTTCTATGCAAAATACACTTTCCGTTCCATTCCAAAGTTTCCTGGTACAACTTAAACGAACTTGGGACCGTTCTTGTAAGGATGAAGAAGGGAGTGTAAGTTTTTTCTTTTTTTCATTTCGTGCTTTTCTTATTCCTCTTGTAGTCAATTTCAGTAGCAGAATTGTGTGTTGGCTTGCAGTACTTGATGGAGAAGGCTGATGAAGAAAGAGAACACAGAAGGATACCACGTGCAAATATTTTAAGGGATCCTTTCGTCCTTATCAACTTGAGGCACTTTTGTATGTTTGCTCATGGAGCCTATTCAGATACTGTGACGGACATATGTTCCAAAACGCCGTTGGTGGAAAGTGATATTGTCCAGTTCCAACCTGTTTCCAAACAAGAACAGCCAGCATATTTTTTAGCAGTAGATCACTTCACTAAAAATATCGTACTATCTATCTGTGGAACTAAGAGTTTCCAAGATGTCCTCACTGATGTCACCGTTGAGACTACAGAGTTTCTGGATGGATATGGACCAAAGGGAATGGTTGCGGCAGTATATTGGTTACAAAGTCAAGTTATGTTTACTATAATTGATGAAACGTCAAAGTATCCGAGTTACGGTCTAGTGTTTGTGGGTCATAGTTTGGGCGGTGCTGTAGCTACTTTAATGTCATTACTTGTACGAAAGACGTATGGAATTCCAGTAATTTGTTATAGCTATGCACCACCACCTTGTGTATGCTCCTCATTTGTTCCTCTTACCAAGGAATTTGGAGTCATCACTGTTATTTTAGATACCGACTTGATTCCTCGATTTAACCCGAAATCCTTGGATCTTTTGGTGGTGGAGTTGAGGACACTCGATTGGCAGCAAGTATATTTTCGCAAGTCCGAACTGCATTCAAAATTATTTGGCGTCGCAGTTAATTATCTGGGAGAAGAAACGACAAATCAACTTTCCCAACAAATTTCAAACTATTTACGAAAGGGACTACGCAAAGGTTCGCAGCAAGTCTTAGAATTGGGCAAAAATACTCTCTTAAGTAAGCTCGGTGACGATGAAAAAATAAAAAATATATCAAAGTGGCAGAAAAGAGTGACAGATATTAGTCGTTCTTATTGGTATCATTGCGAGTTGAGTACCAAAGAAATGCAGCCTCTTCAGCTTGCGGGGAATATCTGGCACATACAACGGGAAGGTAATCAGTATTTTGGTGTACAAAGTGATCAAGGAGAATACTGGAATAAAATAGAACCTTCACGCCAGATGTTACAAGATCATCGCATTTCTCAAATAGAATGGGCGTTACAGCACATGCAATTGGAAGATTGAAGCAGCAAAGGCATTTTTTCTTGAAGAAATGGCGCAATGGTTGAATCAATATGCCTCGGAACATGATTTGTTATCAATAGACTCTCCTACGACAAAGGCAAACTTACAAAATAGCTTTTCTGGCTTAGAGAAAGCAGACGACGGAGACTGTGAATGGATGCTATTGGGAACAGAACCTTACTGCAAGAGAACACTGGCAACTGCACCAGAGTGGAAAGATTTACTAAGATTGCAAGACTGTATATTCTGTGCAGCACCAAACGCGGGTCCACTAGTACGTTTCTAAAATAAAGTTTAACCTCTATTTATCTGATTCTTCAATTTCCTTTTTAGTGTTTCATTCCTGGTCATGGTTGGGGTTCTGTAGATGAACAAAGCTTGCTCTTGAAGCGCAACATCTACTTGTTTACCTGTTCTGGAAAGTTATTGACTGTGAATTCTTTACAAGCAGAAAGATTTGTATCCTCAAAGCAATCTTTTGTTACCACGAAGAGCCTTCGAGAGGCAGGTGGGTACCAACTGTTCACTCACCATTTCTCTCTCGTTACTTATACCAGACAATAGGTTTCTTGCAAGACGAATCCATGCTTTTGATATTTGAGGATGGAACTTTGGCAAGGGTCCTGCAGGATAGTCCAGTTGTTTATATCATTGGTACTATTTCCGATGTTCTCGAACAAGAAGGTGGATCTTTGGTGCATAGTGCTATCATTACCAATGGAGATTGCTTTATTGTAGAAACAACTAGGAAAAATTTTTATCTGGTGCAGGATATATTGCGAGGGAAGTTTCTAATACAGCGATTTGCTATCGACGAAAATCGAGCAAAGACAAACATTCCCACTACTTGCTATCAAGTATTAACTTTTAATCCTGCTTCAGCAACTGGTGGTTCATCTCCCAATCATGATATTCAAATTTTGGTTGGTTACGAAGATGGTGCAGTTATTTTATCCAATCTTTACGACTATCTTTTGCTTCATCAACTTGAGGGAAGATACTTTGTACGGTTTTCAGTATCTCGAGATGGACGTTGGATCGCAGGGATAGAATCGACAAAGCACTCTCTCTGGATCTTTTCTGTAGATATGAATAGAGCGGTATTGTCGGATTGGTTGCCAAGTCGCTCATTTCTCCATAGCATTGGAATGGAAGAGTTAGTCTCTGTGGATTGTAAAGACTTGCAAATTTATTGGTGTGATAGTGACGCTGTTGCGTGGTATTCTTTGTCCTACTCGTTTCTGTTATTAGTGGACATGCAAGGAAACTGTGCCTATTTATCCAGTCAAACCTGTCTCTTATATTCGGAATGCGATGGATTGCGATGGATAGAACAAGAAGGAGTTTACTGTATGTATAAGGCGTCGAAGCCTTTATATGATCTTCAAAACCTGGGCAACACAGAAGACATCACTTTGTTGTACAGTTGTTTTGAAAATTTTGAAGGACGAACGAGAGACTCGGATGAAAAACGCATTCAGTTTTATCAATTGGTTCATTTGCTTTTCTCAAAGTCTTTCAGTTTGCTGCAAATTGTGGAGACTATTCTAGATCATATGGTAGTGGAAGAATGGAATGTTACAAGACAGAAAAAGTTGCTCAAATTGGCTTCATTTTGTATTGCTTACCAAGGATCATATCAACACCATTCCAAATTAACCCAATTAGCTGATCAGCTATCCGTTGTCTGTAGAACTTTGCGTCTATTAAATTGCGTCCGACGGCAATGTGATCTCCCTATAACGTTTGCACAGTCAAGAGAGATGAGTGGAGATAAATTGGTAGATCGCATCTCTCGATATGGTTATCATGAAAAGGCGTTGAGTATTGCAATTTACTTGGGCATAGGTAAGAAGACGACAAGTCGTGTTTTTAGTTGTTTTATAGGACATTTCTAGATCCATCCATTCCACTTATTCGATGGGCCAAGCAGGAAATGTTGCAGTGTCTTCCAAAGGAAGCAGCTATGAATACCGAAATCCAAGACCGGGAACTGATGGAATCCAATGTCATGGAGAAAATTGTAAGACGTTTGGAGTATTTTATGGAAGAATATCAAATGGCGGCACCTCCATTTACTGATATTGCCCTGATAGCTTGGAAACTGGATCTTCCCAATTTGGCTATTTGGTTAACTCAGAAAGAGCAAAGAATGTATAAGAAGGTAATGCTTTTATTATGGTTACACTACTTGTAGTCAAACAGTCCATTTTTTGGCAAAGGTGCCGTTGCTTTTAATGCAGAACAAAGAACAAGATGCCTTGAAAGCAGCAGCAGAAGATGGAGATCCTGAACTTTTGCAAGGAGTTTTTATTCGCTTGAGACAACGTCACACGCCAGCCGAAATGTTCGAATTCTTTCGCTCGAACAGTGACCAGTTGAAAGACGCTATACGTTTATATGCAGCGTTTTTACGTCGCCATGCGATTTTAGAAGAGTGGAATTCATTTATGCTTTCTTTTGGGTTGAGACCATGTTTTGCCGTATGTAGAGAGTATAATTCTTAGCGTTTTAAAACTGAATGCACTTTTCTTTAGATGTTACCCCAAGCACATCTATCGTTGCAAAGGACGGCACAACGCAAAAAGACATTGGAATGGTTATCAGTGCAAATGAATCGAAGTGCCAAAAGATCTCCCTGGTTGGCTTGGTCCCTAAAGAATGAAAGTAAAATGTTGGACTTGGCCGGGGAATTGGAGCAGACGTGGAAACTGGAAGAAAGTAGTCTAAAGATTTCGAGTATTTCACATTTTCTTGTATCCGTGGCAGAACAAAGTGTACATATATCTCCGTCCGTGAGAAGAGATTGTCTTTACAGACTAAAACATCAGTTCAAGGTACAATGTATTCTGGTGATTTATTGGATGAATTATCATTTTTACGATTAGATTCCCGAACGTCGATTTATATACAATTGTTTACAAGGCATGGCAAATATTGGTGACTTTGAAGGCATGTTGATATTGGGTTCTGAACGACATCCTCCACAGACAGGATGGATGCCATTTATAGAAATATGTCTTCGCTATGGCCGCTTATCGGAGGCCAATCAATTCATCAAACTAATCAAGGTAACCAACTGGAAAAAGATAGTTCATCTACTTGGAGTACTGATTTTGCCAAGGAACCTCAGGAACGTGCTCTTGCTTTAGCTAAAGCAGGGTATGGAAAGGAAGCTGCAGAATTAGCAATGAAGTGGAAGAATCAACGTTTATTGCAGCAGATATATGAACTCATTCCTCAATCAAGTGCTTAAATAGTTGTTGTGGCATATTCGTCTAAAAATGATTGAAAAAGGAAAATGACATTTCGTCGTAAGCAAACCATTTTGAGGCGATGGATTCTTCCAAGACGGCGATGCCTTGTGCCTTTCAAACAATGGCTTTCAAACCTTTTCTAAAACAAACAAAGTATTTAGATGTTTTTCGTCTTTTGTCCTCCCGAACGCGCGTTACTTTCATCACAAGACGTTGTGTTCGTCCAGCAAGTTGTTTGGAGACGAATACCCAAACGAAGAAAATATTGGACGGAAAGGCTACAGCACAACAAATAAGAAACGAACTCAAGACAAAAGTGGATTCCTTGTATCAAAAGTATGCTATGCGTCCAGGTTTAGCAGTCATTCTTGTAGGTAATAGAAAGGATTCTCAAACATATGTCCGAAACAAGCATCGTTTTGCAAAAGAAGTTGGTTTGGAGTCGTTTACTCATGACTTGCCAGAGTCAGTAACAGAAGCACATTTGCTGGAAGTAAGTACACATCCCTTTGATCTTGGTTGGATTGTTCACTGGGAATAGTTAATCGACGAACTGAATCAAGATCCACGAGTACACGGTATTTTAGTACAGCTACCTTTACCTGCACACATATCAACCGAAAAAGTGTTACAACGTATACACGTATCCAAAGACGTCGATGGTTTTCATGCAGAAAATGTGGGACGTCTATGTACTTTGAAAAGGGAGCCTGGTATGATTCCTTGTACTCCACAAGTAAGGAAACTGTTTATGTCCATGAGATAATTTTACTAGATATCGATCGTGAATAGGGTTGTTTGGAGTTGTTGGATCGTTATGGCATACAGATTCAAGGAAAGCATGCAGTTGTATTAGGGAGAAGTAATATTGTAGGTATACCTGCTGCCATGTTGTTATTGAGAAGAAATGCCACGGTTCAAATTTGTCATTCTTATACTGAGAATCTAGCAGAGGAGGTTTCTAAAGCAGATATCTTGATTGCAGCTATTGGAAAACCGGAATGGGTATCTGGACATTGGTTGAAACCGAATAGTGTTGTTATTGATGTGGGTATCAATGCAGTGGAGGATTGGAGTACTAGTCGAGGTTATCGATTAGTTGGTGATGTTCGATGGGAAGAAGCTTATCCTAGAGTACGTTATATTACTCCTGTTCCTGGAGGAGTTGGACCCATGACCATTGCGATGTTATTGAAGAATACGGTGAAAGCTTTTGAACGACTTTCCCAATCATAGTTTGTATAGAATACTTGATTGGTTATTTCACATCTTTTAGAAAAGTATCATAAAATAGACATCTTTCGATCATTCTGCTTTGTTTCCAAAGGGATTCCATAAGACTTGTGTTGTTCTCTTCTTCCAGCCAAGCATCATTCACAATATCAGCAACTTTAGAACGTTGCCAAATACTAAAAAAGTGCTTCAAAGGACTCTCCAAAGGCTCTTCGAACGCTAACAACGCAAACATACGATAAAAGAATCTTTCTTGTTCTCCAGTCATCCACGGAATCAAAGGCGATAAATAAGAAATAGAAACTTGTACCCATTCCGATAAACAACGAGACGCGTTTGCATCTCTAAGCCATTCGATCCATCTTTGACAAGTCAATGCAAAACAACTCCAACTACCCACTTGTAAAAGACTTGGTCTGTGCTCATTTACAAAAGAAATGGCTTGTTCTATTTGGCCTTGCATAATATATTGACGAACTTTGCCACGTAGCTCTACAGAATCCTCCAATAATGCTCTGTAAGAAAGCATTCCATCCGTATTCAACTTCAAAGCTTGAAAAGTTTGTTGGTATCCACAACGCAACAAGTAATCCGCAACATATTCAAGAGAGATACCAGGTGATAAATCTATCTCTTGTATTTGTTTCCTATGAGATTCCTTCCATTCATTTCTCCAGAAATCCTTGGAAAACACAAAAGGAGACTTTGCATCATCAAGCCTACCAAAACGAAAGGAGACTTTTTCGTTGAGTCTATGTAACGATACAGAAGCATATAAATGACTCTCTACTTGAGAAAAGGCCATTCCTAACATCACTCCATTCTTTGTAAAGAATATTTGTCGTGTTTCAAAAAGATAACCACAGCCAATTACATCTCCTTGTTGATAAGGTGCGGCATAATTCATTGCTACCGAGCCATGAGTTTTTATTTTCCCATCTTGTCCTCGATAAGCAAAAGAACCAGGTTCTTCACCAATAGATTTACAAAAGTCTTGCATCCTTCTAGACAAACCAATTGCAATGGAAACATGTTCAGAGTCACAAGAAACAATTTCTACTTCAAAGTAAAAAATGTCCACTATCCCAGTTGGTATCGGTTTATCGGCTTGTATTGTTCCCACATCATAATCGTAACTTGCAGAACCTACATAACAAACAGTAAGTCTATCACTTGATACTTGTAAGAATCGAGAAACATGACGCAAATTCAACTCAGTTGGCATATTATTGTCTTGATGGTTACTCTCATCCCAGCTCCAGTCTTGTGTTTCTAAAGCAACATCTCCTAACAAACCACTTGCAATGGATCCACAAAAAGGCTCCTCATTGTGCCCATTACCATATGAAGTACTTGTATGGTTACTTTTTGCATCATGAAAGCTTTCCTCCGTGTAGAAATCAACTCTACCAGTGCTTGATATGTCAGTGTTACTCAGCACACTACTCGTAGTAGGATAATAAAGTCTCCAAGGAGCCCTCTTTCTTAACGTTTTGTTGTTTCTATCCATCACTTTGTTTCCGTTCTCAAAACTGCAAGTTGCGTTCTTTTCCAACAAACTATCCACTTTGTTGGAATCTGTTGGTATACTTTTGCTTTCAAAACCAATCCCTTGAGAATCTGACCATATTTGAGAAGCAAAAGGAATTCTGTTCAAAGAACTTTCCAAACTAGTATCCTGAATATTTTGTAGTTTTCTCAAATACGTATGGGTTGAGAAAGACATCATCAGCAAGTAAAATCGATTGGTTGATTGGACCCTTAAGTATGGCAGACAGAAAAGCTGTTCAAAAGTATTATCCTCCTGCTTACTTTGATTACTTATCCAAAGGAGGGAAGAAGAGTATTAATATGTTTCAAGGACAACATCCTCTTAGAGAAAGGGCAAGAAAACTAAAGAGCCAAGGCATACTCATCATTCGTTTTGAAATGCCTTTCAACATCTGGTGTCTCGGTTGTCATAGTCACATTGGAAAAGGTGTTCGTTATAATGCAGAAAAGAAGAAAGTTGGAATGTATTTTAGTACCACTATATGGAACTTTCGTTTCAAGTGCCACTTGTGTGATAACTATATTGAAATACAAACAGACCCAGCTAGTCGAGACTATGTTGTAGTAGCTGGAGGCAAAAGAAAGGAAGAAGGTCCTGGAGAAGGTGACAGATGGATTGAGGAATCAACGCATCAAACTGGAGACGCTTTTGAAGTTTTAGAGAAGGAACAGAATCAATTGCAAATAGCAAAGACCGAAAATGAACACATCCAAGAATTGTCCAGTTGGAAAAAGAGAAGTTATGAAGATGACTATGCCTCTTCACAAATGGTTCGAAAGAAGTTTAGAGAATGGAAGAAAGCACAAGCAGAAGAACAGAAACAAGATGAAGAATTGGCCTCACGTCTCAATTTATTTATACCTTTAGTTCCGAAAGATAAGTTAACTCCAATGGTTCCAAAACCTGCTTCCAGTGTTGCTCCTCAAATAAGGAGGATAACTTCCAGGAATTCCACTCATATTCTTCCTCGTGCCAAATATGGTTACTTTGCACAAATGCAAAGAAAGAAATATTGAAAAATTGGACAAGTTGTATAACAAATATCGAGAGAACCACAATGCACAATTCTAAAACAAAAGACAAGTTTATAAGGGACTCGTAGTTAGTTACTGGCAATGACTAGTAACAGGAAGTTGCCAAGTCGAAGCTACAGCCGATAGTAAATCAATTCCTGAAGAAGGAGCAGGAGGAGGTTTCCCACTGGAATTCATATCCATCGTATCATCATCTTGTGCATTGTAACCACTTTCTTCACCACTAAACTCATCCACTGAAACTCCATAACGTGAAGAAGAAGATTGGCGCTCCATACAATACAAATTAGGTTCACTCATACATCGTTTACCAGTACGGAATGTTTCTGAATTTCGAAACTCTCGAGATATACGCTGGAAATATTTTTGAGCATGCGTACGAACTTGGGTGCGATTCCTCGTCCCAACGTAGTTTGCTATGGCTTTCACGTCCTTATGACCATATTTTTGGATAGCTTCTAAGAACCTTTGATGTTCTTCTGGTGTCCAGTATCTAGACTGAGAACGACTTGTGTCAGTATTATTCTGGTTCCGACTTGAATCTACTTGGCAAAGTAAAGAACGTAATCGATCTATCTCTTTCCGATATTCTTCCAACTCCTTCCGCATAGACTGATTATCGCGTTCCAACTTCCATATCCAGGACTCTTTCTGACTTGCATCCATACTATTGCACCACGGATATCTCCAAAAGTTTGACTGTTGACAGTTTGCCATATCATAATTATTACTCTTGCAACCAGCTATTGTAGAATAATAAGAATAATTCTTGTCCAAAGCAAACCCCAAACCATCTTGAAGAGTAGTATCCAACATACCCATATTATTATGATTATTTGTGGAATCAACCATAGAATGGGGACGGTAGACTTGTTCCATATAGTCTGTTCCAGAGTAATTCGCTATACGATCACAAGGAAAGCTTGCCTGACTATAATTTACAGTAGATTGCATATAATTCGGAGGTAATAGACTAGCATATGAATGGTTCGTGCCTTGCCATAGAATATTCGGTTTCAAGCAATCCGTAGGGTTTGAAGTTCCAGAAAGACTCCCTTCTGGATTAATATATGCTTGGGAATGGACAGAAAGCGAATATTCCCTATTATCATTAGTTGAAAGGTACGTGGTGTAAGGATACTGTTGGGAATCCATAGTAGACATAGGAGAAGAAACAAAGAGTTTAAACTTGTTCTCCTTGCGAGGTCCCTTTCACAAAACGTTTATACCCAGTCACTTCACCCTGCTTATACCTGACAAACGAAAATAACCAAAAAAAGCGAACAATGGTTATACAATGACCCCGTAACCTCAGCAAAAAGAACCAGGCTCGACACACCTCAAACAATGATGCCACTACGACAAAAATCTTGCCAATGCACCAATACTGCAAGGAAGTTGAATTGTCTATGCGACACAAAGAAGGGCCACGCTCCTATGCCTCAATTCCTGTGTGCCCTCAAACAGGTTTCCACAGGCTGAGAATAATCAATACCTTTCAAAGTAGTTTGTGTTTTATAGTAAAACCGATAAATTTGAAATGTTTCAAGTTGAACTACTAAGAAAGGTTCAATTCTAGAGTAGTTCTGAGTGCAAAATTCTAAAAGTTGCTTGGATTGCAGCAACATTCTATAGATATTCTATTAAGAATTCTACTGCTAAAGATCAGAAAAGACTGCTATGTACGCTTATACAAGTTTATCTGTGTACTATGAGAACACTAGGAAACAGGCTATTTCACAAACATTGCCCTTTGCCCTTTCCAGCTCGAAAATACAAGATATCCTTGTGGAGATCCACATCTTTATTGCAAAGTATGAGCCACACCGAACAGAAATAGAAATGTTACTAGACAAATCTCAAAGGTTGACGACTTGTGCCTCGTCAGATGTGGCAGTTACTGCCACAAGGTGCCTTGCTTTGAAATGATCAAGAAAGCTAAATCTTTCATATCCAAGAGTCTCATCTAAAAAATATTTTTTTTGGAAATCGCATTGTTTTCGGAAACTGTATTGCATGAAGCATAACGAAAAATATTGGTTTAAGATTGTGTATTGCAGAAAAATAAGAAGTAAAAGGAGTGAGCCCTACGAACCTTAACCAGATTAAGGAAGCTTTGCTAACCACAAATAAAGCACAATAAGTATGGTTGGGAATGTAACAAGAAAAATGTCAGCTGTTTTCATTTCACTTTAGAATTCATTTCTGCCAAAAACTAGGTCTGTTAACTGCATTTCTCTCCTCCCTTTTACCTAAGGAATAATGAGACATAAAGCATTTTTGATTCCGAGCAAAAATAATCCAAACTTGAATAAGCAAAGAAGCACAATTTAATTACGGTGCGAGAATCGGAAAAGAACAGTTTGGTCAAAGATATAATCACCTCAATCAGATAAAGGCTCAAAATAATCGAATAGATTAAAAGTCAAGGCAGGAAATGGCGATTTCAGTGTCTACAAAAATCATATTCCTTTGAAACGTTGCATCCATAGTATTTGTACAATGAACAGAAGCTATCAAGAAAATAAGAAAAAAAATTATTTTTTACTTAAAATTATTTCTTTTTGCTTTGTTTTGTGAATGAAGGTTGGAAAATAATGTCTGCAGTTCATTTTTAATTTTTTCAATTGCAACGTAATGACATGAAGAGCTCTTTTACAAATTTTTAGACAAATTTTTTTAAAATTTTTTTCTGCATGATGAAAGTTGGGCAGTCAAACTTTGATATTTTAATCTATTTATTTTGAACTGCAAACAGTACCCTGGCAGCTTCATGTCAAAGGTAGTTAGCGCCCGGTATTATGAGCAACTGGATGACACTGTGAGAGTTCAGTACCGAGAACTTCTACAAACCACTCAGCAAAAAGACATTTTCTATTTGCCACAGTCACTGGCACGGTCGTGTGTTACTGAAGAGTATCGTGTTGCCGGCTCAACTACAAAGGATGATTCTTCTTCTGATGCCAAATTGCGTTTCACCGTCTCCAATCGAAAGCGCGTTTGCAGCTTTTCCTTTGACCAATATATCGTTGTGTCTCTTTGTTATCAAAAAGGAGAGAAAACTTTGCTTTCTTTTTACGTTGCAGAGAAAAACATTTTTTCACCGACTCGCAGCACGTTTTTTGATTTGACTCTATCAGAAGTTACTTTTTCTCGTTGTTTTTCTGTTGGAGGCCTTCCAAACTTTGGCTGTGGTCTAAAGCTTTTTACGTTGGATCCAAAGAGTGTCGTTGTTGTTGTCTGGGTCGACGATGAAATAGTACTTTTTATGGTCTCTGATGAGCAGTCCTCTATTTTTATCGAGAAGCAATTTTCTTTTTCATTTGGAAGTAGTGTGAGGGATATTTCCATCAATGGTCTTTATGATCCCTGGTTTGCAGCCATATGTATGAGTGGGTCTATCTATTACGGGAAATTGCTCGATCCAATGTCTACTTCAACGTGTTTGCTAGTAAAGGGGATGGCTGTTACAGAGAGGAAGCGATTCCATCTGATCCATTTCTGCTCTAGTCCCTTCTCAGCAATAATTTTAAGTGATTCTGGCAAGATGTACTTGTTGGATATGCTGAACACCAAGATGGAACAAGTCTGGTTTCTTCCTTCATTTGATGAAGGTATCGTGGATAGATTCATTTCTGTACATCGTTCAAAGTCGAATCCATTTGAATTTTATGTTCTTACTCGTTTCCACATTCGTATTTTTGATGAACGCCAACTTCGTCATCCAGTCATGTCATTTGCCCATTTTTTGATGAGTTTTCAACCCTTTTGTTTGGATGTTTATCATATGAATGGAAATGCATTACTTGTGGTTGGTTGTGAAAGGTGTGTTCGTTTATTTATCGTTCCACAAGTGGTCAACCAATGGAACATTCCACATATTTCGGAGCCCCATCATGTTCACCTCCATCTTCATAGTTTGTTTTCAGTACCGGAGAATATGAAAGGCTTTCAACTGTATCGTTCCCATAAACTATCTTTTCCTCGTCATTCCAAGAAACGTGCTCGTATGGGAGACGCAGTTTTTGTGCATTCCACTATCATGAACGACGATGTACCAAGGCTATTTTCAGTTCGAGGTGACATGCTTTATTTTTGTTCGATTGTGATGAATGAATCAAACCCAATGGAATATCTATGGCATCCCATTGGAAGTTTAGAGTTGAGTGAGGATAGAGACAAGGTGACATTGGGTAGTATTTCAGAGCAATCATCGATGTCTCTAATAGAAAATAGTATTTCTGAATGGAACAAGTAAGTGTCGTTTGGCTGCTCTTCTGTACATCTATTTATGCATTTCAAGGTCTTGTTTTCTATCCATTGTTTCACAACTATTGAGTCGTCTAAGTAATCCGTCATTTGAACTTGAAACTCATTCCATAGTTTCTTCCGAGTTGATCAGTTCCCATGTTGCAAAGATGGAGAAAGAATACAATTTACAAGTTCCTCAGTTATCTTCAGAATTGTTGAGTGATATTCTAGAAAGGTTACCAGATTCATTAGAGTTGGATGTTGATTGTTCGTCCCAAGAGAGATTTATGGATAGAAGAAAACAAGTCATTGGTTCTTTGTTGGATAGAAATACGATCGATAGAGTGAAAGATGCTATGGATGAATGTATTGTATCTTCAAAATGTTTGGAAACTATGACTTTATGGGAAAGAAACGTTCAACCGGAATATATTGTACCTACCTATATGAAATATTACGTAGTGAATGCAAAGAGTGAGAATACAGAATATGAGGAGTTTTGTATTTCAGATGAAATGAGAAAGACGGTGGAAGATGTTTGGAGTCGCTATTTTTCGGAAGCATAATTATCCAAAGGTGCCTCTTTGGAATGTCTCATTTGTTTTCACTTGTAGACAACCACCAAGTTGCTCTTATTCGAGAACAACAGAGAAGAATGTAAGCTGAGGTTTCTTACTTGATAGGCTTTTTACTTTTTCTTTAGAACAGAACAAATATCTTCTGACGTAGCAAAAGTGGAAGAGTGTACAAAGGAACTCAAGAGGCTTTATGAGGAAACACACAGTGACTTTCAACGAGCACTAGAGAAAACAAAACAAATAAAAGAGGACTTGGAGCTCATTGACCGCCTTTTGAGTAGGTTGCAAAAGACAAAAAGTGGATAAATAAAGTTTCAAGTTCTTTATATACACCCTCATAGAATACCAAAGAACAAGGGACGAGAGACTACAACTCGTTGTTGGTAACAGTCTAGAAAACTTGCTGGTTAGTTATCCAAGTTTGAATGCTTCACACAACTCCTTTTCAAGTCTTTGGCAATTCTTTTTGTGGCTACAAAATCATCTCGAACGGGCAATGGAATACTTCAAGTGGCTTGTGATCTTTCTATTCGGTTCCAGTATTCTCCTTTTCATTCCTATGTTATTCATTGCAGTAACTACTGAATCACTTGAGGAAGGACTGGTGAAAATTAGAAACAATCCTTGGGCATTAGCAGCTTTTAGTGATTTTACTGTTGGGTTTATTTTCAACTTGACGTTGATTTGTGTGAGAGAAGGTAGTGACTTGTATCAGGTGCCAGGTAGGAGGCCTTCTTATTGGAGTGCTTTCTTTTGGGTGATGTTTGCTTTATTGGTTGGCAACCCTGCAGTTCTTAGCTATGGTATATATCAACTCATAAAAGCACCCAACATAAAGGATGCTTTTTTGGTAACGATTGGTTTTGATAAAACTCCTTCTCACACCACAACAACAAAATGGCTCTATTGGCTGTTTCAGTTGGGAATGGGAGGACTACTTATCTATTACGTGGTTAGTTGTCTGATAGCTCTGAGTAGCCAATCCATAACCAGTGGCTGGGAATATATACAAAGCGATCCTTGGGCATATTTAACATTCTTTGACAACTTGCTGGGAATTTTGTTTACAAGTGTTTATATGGCAGTGTCACAACATCCAAAATGGATCCACGTGATAGGATGGTGGTTGTCGCTGTGGTTGTTGGGAAATGGCGTAACAGTAAGTAGAGTAAGCGGATGGCCAAAGTAGTGCATAAAATCAGTCTCTTAGGCTATCTTTGCGTTCCAATTGTGTTGGAGAAAATATTCTATTGGAGAATCTTTGGTGTACAGAGAATAAAAGTGATCAAATGTGGATGACTTGTAACAGATTCAATGATGCTTTATGATTCTTTTCATCACTCGTTTCCATTCTTTTCCAGTTTGTTCCATATCTTCAACGACACGCTTCCTTGTCGGTATTTCAAACAACATTTTCAATTCTTCCAAACTCTTTTGTTTCGTTTCTGGAATGAACAACAGGATAAACACAAAGTCTGCCAACGCAAATCCAGCATATAGACCAAATGTACCACTAGTACCTATACCTTGTACCAAGTAGTTGAAAGTATAAGAAATACCAAAGTTCCCCAAATAGCTGCAAAATGTTAGCAAACACATATATGAATTGCGAAGATAAAGAGGACCAACTTCTGTAGCAACTACCCAAGGAGTTAAACCCACTCCATTGGCATAAAAAAGATAATAAAAGACTACTCCAATGACAGTAATAATCAAATTGGTGCGATGATCAGAGCTTATGAAGCCTAAACCGGTCATCAACAAGGATAGAGCTAAACCTGGAAGAGTACAAAGATTAAGCTTTCTTCTGCCCACTCGATCAATCCAATATAGACCAGGTATACAAAACACTGCATTGGCAACTCCTGCTACCAAACTTACATAAATGGCATTGGTTTTGTCAAGTCCAATGCTCTCAAATACAGTTCCTATGTAGTATCCAATGGCATTGGTTCCTGAAAATTGCTGAATAAACATCATAGCACAACCAACTACACAAATCCTTCGTATAGGAGCTCGATGAATAAACTCTGTAACTAGATTCTTATTTTGTGAAAATTTCAGTTCATCTTTGACATCTTGCAACATCTTGAAAAACTCATAACGAGAATCCTCTTCAAAGCCTTGAATGCAATACCAAGACTGAAAAGACGCCTTGGGACGATTTTTCATCCAATTCCAACGAGGACTTTCTGGTAAAGCTATCATGAGAATGAATTGTAACAATGCAGGAACTATACCAGAACCCAACATAAGACGCCAATTGGCTGAAGTCGAGGCAAATGCTGCAGCCAAGATATATCCCAAACATTGACCAAGGAATAATGATAGTTGGAAAATGGCAACCAATAGTCCTCTCTGACGCTTTGGAGAACATTCTGCAATGTACATTGGAACAGTTGCATTACCACACCCTGCTCCTAAACCAACTATGATTCGTCCACACATGAGTGCAGGAAAGTTGTAAGATAGTGACTGAATCAAAGCACCACTAAAGTATAGAAATGCAGATACCAGAATGGTAGGCTTTCTTCCAAGATAAATATTAAAGGGCAAGGCTCTATACAAATTGAATAACGATATTGGAAAATCTTATGAAATGCACTTACACAGCACCACCAAACATAGCACCTAGAGCTATTCCTGAAGGAATAAGGGATTTCTCTGCAGTGTTCAAACGCAAATAGGGGTCCAAATAGAGTTGAGCTCCATTGATAGTCGTCAAGTCTAGACCCAGTAAAAAGGCACTGAGAGTAGCTACGGCAGTCAATATCACCAATGTAGCTTTCGGAGTAGCCTGAAATCCATAAAGTTTCACTTTGGGTGGGGGTCCTAGACTTGACCAAGCACTTTTGTCTCTAGACAACTGATATGCTTTGTCTTCATTCGCTTCTTCCAAGTTGACTTGCTCAAAGGGTTCATCATATTCTTCAGCATGCCCTTGTTTTGCCTCATATTTACTTGCTTCCATGTCATCTGCAAGGATAACTCTGCTTTCTGTGTCCTCAAGGCTTGAAATCACTGGACGATCCATCAGCTCATCAATTGCCTTTTCGTGTTTCCACTTGAAACATATCAATCACAATCCGTCTCTTGGACTGTCTGTTGTATCCTCCTCTCTCTCTCTCGCTCATGATTTGCCCCTCATGAGAAGCTCCACTCTCTCCTCCTTTTGCAGTGGTTTTCAATATTTCCAATAAAAATATGCATATTTGAAAATATCTATTCGGCAGCTTTATTTTCAAATTTGATTTATATTTCATTTCACAGTGTTATTTGTATCCAGAATCTGAGCCATCCGTTGCAAAACTTTTCTATTCATTTGATGAAATACAGTTTCGTTCATAAATTTTTCCATCAATTTCCTTCCATTTTCACCAATTTGTTTGCAGTGATTTTCATTTGCTCGACAATATTCGAGCTTTTCGATGAGATCAGAGCCATTCAAATATAGAGGCACAAAATGTACCCACGGTTTCAAGTCTCTGAAGAAAATAGATTCCACCGAAAAAGGATAAGGATGAAAAGGACAAGACCAAGAATACAAAGCATGAGGAAAACTACTGCTCAAATCATGGCCTTCAATGTTCAAGACATACTTGAACTGGAACAAGTTTTTTCCAGGCGAAGGTGGCTTCTTTAAATGGGCATATCTATCTTGAAATCCACCTAAAGAACTGAAACCTACATCGATATCGGAACGGTTGTAGGATAGCGCTAGTTGTACAATCTTTCTTCGATTGGTCTTTCCTGGAAACTCGTCTTTGTCTAAAATAGGGCCTGAAGCACTGCCTCTCCAAAATAGTATGTCTTTCTTATCTTCCCATCGAATAGTATCGTTACGAAAACAATGAGGAAAATGATAAGTCTTCCTAGGCCACAATGCACCACAAACAGAACCGTATCTGCGACAATGGCGAAGAAAGCAAGACTCCTCTAACACGTTGTCCGCTATGTTCATATATGAGGATACTTTTGTGAATTCTTCCCGGTATACTTCTTCATACCATGTAGCCTCTTTTACGAGAATAATAAATGGAGACTTGGGCCATCGTCGAAGTGTTGGACAGTTTCCTAGACGAAAGGATACTTGTTGTTCAATAAAGTCTTCAGGAGTTGACAGTAGCTCAAAAGACTTTAAACGAGGAAATATATTGGTCTCGTGATAGAACGTGACAACCAAACTAGTAACAAGGAATAGAAAAAAGTATAAGAGAAATCGTTTCAAACGTCCTTGAATAAAAGGCAATGTCAAATGCATATAAGAAACACGCGCCAAATTCAAAGAATGTCCCCAACATCCCTCCCTCTATTTTGCGTGTCTGATTGTAAATTGCACGATTTATCATTCTAACAAAAGAAAGGATACAGTACAATAAATAGAATGAGTACTCACAATGCTTCAATTATCTATGATTTGCGACAACTCTTTCGTCGTCAATTCAGAATCAACGAAACAAAACTTGCAAGAGAAATAAAGTTTTCTTTCATACTGAGAAAGCATGATAAACCGCTGCAGAACAGTCAAATCCCAAAAGCTGAGTAAATTGACCAACAAAGCTCTTTCTTTGAACAATCATCTACCTCCACATTCGACTAGGACAATACCTGAATATCGACAACCAAATCCAATGAAAACATCTTGTACCGTTCATAGATGCTCTCCGTTCTATATCCACTCTCACATATTTCCAAACTGATTATCTCTTCCTTCCTAACATCGCCATCATCAATACACTTTTATGATACTCCACATTCTCCTCCTCGTTACCAATACTCATCCCCATATGGAGTGTGAGTCTGCCAACTAGTAGAAAGGTATTAGATGCAGTTGAACTCAAAAACTACCAATTATCAGTGATTCGCTACCTGGACGAGGCCACCCACAAAGGCACGATGGAACAACCCGTTTCTGCTTCAATTTATCCTTTGGGAGATAACGGTCACACAGTCGCAGCCTTTCTACAATGTTGTCTCCTGATTGCAAAATAACTAAGGAACGTTGCGTTGATAATTCCACTTACGCATAAAGTGCTGACATCTTCCACTTGCTTTGAACTCTACTCATAAACAGATAATTTTGAAAGACAACCTTTAGCATCTCCTCTTTTTTTTGCTTATAGAACACGAAGCGGGCTCATCGTTCACTTCAACAAAGCCGGATAGAATAGCAAGTTACTTATCATCGACAAAAAAGTGATGAGACTCGTGTCTATCAGGTTTAGGGACACTTCATATGTAGTAGAGAATAGCCTTGTCAACGAGAGGGCCTTCCTATATTCTATCGTTTCTTGCTCTCTCATTTCATTGGTTTCGAACACAAGGTAATTGCCAATTTCTACAATCGAAGCATTTCAAGTTTTCTAAAGAACATACATAGCTATACTATAAATAAGAAAGTCAGTTTATTATAAAAATGGCAGTGTTCCTTCAGTCCCTCTTTGGAAAGAGCAACTGATGGAACAGGACACAAAGGGGGAACACTATCTGTGAGTTGATGATGATGAGCTTTCATGGGTAGAATTGAAAGCCGTATTGCTTGATATGGAACACTCATGATTATATTTTCCATCTTTCTCCAAAAAGTGTGACCACATGGCACAATCTAGCAAATAGTCACATGTTATATTCTTCTTCAATGTCGAGTTGTGCGAGCATTCCGCAACTTTTTCTAAATATGGCAAATAAGAGATCCGATTTCCTCGCTTCTCTAATATGTATGTAAACAAGGCATTGAAATGCAACAGAATACAAGTGTTGTAAGAGGTATTTGCTAACAAATTGTCGACAATCTCCAATAAGACGGTATTGGCTTCTTCATAATGCGTCAATTCAACAAGTATATCGGCGATTACGAGATGGAATTGAACCCATATAACACTTGATTCGAGTTTTAGAAGAGAGCCTTCTTCTTTTGCCTTTTCTGCCAAATAAAGTGCATTATGTGGCTGTTGAAGTTCCTTTTCTATACATGTCAATAAGTATAAACATAGAAGTTGATGAACTCTACATTGTTTCATAGAAATGATGGGTTCTTCCTGAACAGTCTGTAACGCAACAGTAATATAATCATACGCAACCGTGTAATTTCTGCTTTCAAAATAAACTTCGCCAATGAGTCGAAGTAAAACACCCTTTTCCCAACAAGGGACGCAGCATAATAGAGTATCTTTGAACAATCGGATATTTATAGAAAGAAAGTATTCAAACTTTTCTCCTTCTAAATAACTTTTATGCTGGTCGATAGATAACTCAGAATGTAAGCCTTCTTCTCCTTCAGCATGAAAGGTCTGTAGAAGATTACAACTTTCTTTCATTCTAGTTTCTGGGTCCCAAACATATTTCATTAAACAACAAGTGACTACAAAAATCCAACGGTACGTTCTACAACCCCATTCTTTGGCTATGCTCAAGGCAAGTTCAATATTCTGACCTTCCAAAGCATACAAACTTTCTGCTTGTCGATTGCAAGTGCCATAATGAAGAAACGATTCTTCATTAACTTGTTGTTGCACCAAGTTACAATAGTAGCCTACGAATCGACATTTCCATAGTTCAAGTTTTTGCCGAAAATAGTCTTTTTGAGAGTCTAAATATTCTAAAATAAAACGTTTTGCAATGGGATCCAACCCCAGTATTCCATGTGAATGAATTTGCATAACTTGTTCAACTTCCAAAGTTGTAACAAGTTTTTCTAGGGTCGAACTGTCTTTTTCTGACCAGTCTAAAATATATTGCGCTGCTTGGAAGCTAAAAGTTGCTGGAAAGAGGGAAAATGCCTTCCATGCTTCTCGATGAAGAAACGGCATTTGGATAAGAACTTTACGATAAAATAGCAACAAAGGCGATAAATGACTAGTGTCTTCTTGGAGCCATTGGACAGGATCAAGATCTGCAGCAAAATCATTCCACTCGTTCACCTCCGTTGCTTCCTCTCTGTTAGAAAGACTAAAGGAACCCTTTGAACTATTTAAATTTCGAAAGGGTTCCTTTTCATCGTCTTCCACTGCAAAATCATCATAGGCAAAAACTTTTGGGATATTGGAGGAGACGGCTTGTTCAACATCGTTGTTTTCAGGAGAAATGCGACATTGCCTGGCTTCACTAGCAGCTCCAAAACAACTCGAAAGAAGTAAAGAAGAAGCACAAGAGATAGCAGGTGAAAGAACTATCTTGTCTCCTTGTACTGGATCAGTGCTATTGCTTGTTTTCAAAGTTGTTGCTTGTTCCTTTTGCAATTGCTTTACCAATTTCTTTCTTCGATAGGAAATGTTCTGTCTTTGTCTCCTCCGTAAAATTCTCTTCTTTTGTTTTCTCTGTTCTTCTGTCAATTCCGAGTCAGAGATATTGATAAATAGGGACGGAGGTCTACCAGGTTTCGAGATACCCTTTTTCTTTCGCCGCGGTGAAATACGACAAGAGTTTCTCGTCTCTTTATCTTCCTCTATGATATCGCTATAACGAGACTCTATTTCTCGCGATTGCAGTTGGGACGAAAGCACGGCGTTCCATCCATCTGAGTTGCCTGCTGTCTCACTGCAAACAAAGAAAGACGGAATTCCCATATGACAATAATCTTGAGTACCAGGGTGGAAAGAATTCATAGCACTTTTATCCTCCTCCATAGATATAAAATGTCGCATCACAGGTTCATTGTATGATTTCTGTTGCGACATAACAGTCTTGTACAAGTTTTTCTCCACACACACCCAATTGTAGTAGCATACTACTTGTGGGAATGTGTTCCACGATCTGAAAAATAGAAGCCTAATCAGACAGCCTAGTCCCATGGACAAAAAGAAGTTGATTGGTCGATCATTCTGTTCATTCTTTTCTACTCATTCGAGGAGAGATTCTCAGGGCACGTGCACTTGTTCTGGAGCAATATTGCTGCATTCATAGTGCGGAAATAAACTCTCGACTACTGTTTTAGAGTAATAGCTTTATTGGTAAGTGAATATGATACAACAAGAGTTTATTGGCTGTGAATACAATATTTCTCAGTAACCTTGATACTAGCGACTTGCAAGTTTTGCTATCTGGTTGCTGTATTGTTCTTCGTGTAAGCACTTAGCCGAAGAATGAGAAACATAGTGTTGTTGTTTCAATTTGTTGCTGATAACCATCTTTCAACGAGAAGCTTTTGTCGTTGAGCTATCCCCGTCGTATTCAATGAACACAATAGGACAACAACTTGTCTACGTCGTCAAGCTCGATACATACTCTTCTCTTTATTCAAAGTGAAATCCATGTTGCTAGTATTAAAAAAGTGCCAAAGTAAAAAATATGAGTAAATATTTTTACGATGTGTCTCCCGTTGCCAAACCATCAAATAACATTGAACGATGGGCCGTTCAAGAGTTTCAGAGTTTGACTGGGGTGCGAAATACTTTGAGAAGAAACTCTGATAAAAATAGCCGCAACGAAAGAATGCAACCCTTGTGTCTACAATATGTAGCAGATTTTCGACGATTTGTTGAATTTTCTTGAAAATTTAGAGGATACCATTTGGATCGACACTTGAGAAGCCCTATGACTCTTTGATCATATTTCTCTGGCTATCTATAAACGTGGCAGAGAAAAAAGCACGCTTTCCTATATCGCGTTCAATAATACAGTGTGAATGTTTTTAACATAATTGTAACAAGAGCTACTGAAAAATACTCTCTAAAAAATTTCAAACAATCCTTTATAAAAATTCAAACAAACATAGAAACCAACAGGAAAAGTAATCCAACCAGATTGAGACACTCAGGTCGCAGAAGAAGCAGTTTTCATTCTTTGGAAAAGTTCTCTCTCCGTCGCCTTTGCATGAGATACGTTCAGACCCTTGTCATAGGGACAAAGTTTGTCAATTTCATTTACCGACATTCCAAAAAATCTCCTCATACTAGCAATCCCAGTCTTCCAGTGATATGAAGCTATTTCTGAGAAGCTATGTTCGAATATGAGATGTGACTGTTCAAGAGTATATCCTTTAGTCTCGGGGACAAATAAGAACACCATGATAAATCCCCATACTAAGCAACAACCATAGAAACCGTATCCTCCTTTGAGTCCCATACTACTGGATTCCATATCTGGCCAGCTGAACGCAACAACAAAGTCGAAAACATTGTACCAGAAGATAATGATCCCCATGGCTTTGGATCGAAGATGTAGTGGGAAGACTTCAGAACTGTAGACAAATGGAAGAGGCCCTAATGCAGGAGCAAATCCAAGAAGAAAGATTACGATAGCCACAATGAAGAGCCCAATCTTCACATTTTTAGAGCCGTAATTGGAAAATAAAGCCAAAACCAACGCTAGAAACATGATAGGAAATCCCGCCAAAAGTGACTTCCGTCTCCCCCACCTTTCCACGATCCAAAATACTGGCCAAGTGAACAAAAAGTCTACAAAGCCTGTCACCACACTTGCTTCTACTGAAGTCTTGGAAGTCACATGCAACAAGTTCACCAACATGTAGTCAACATAATACATGAAGACATTCACTGCTGAATATTGTTGAAATAGCATGATCATAATGCAAACCAACAAGGCTCGACGATTGCTTGCAACTGTTAAAAGTTCTTTGTAAGGATTGATCTGCTTGTTTAGAGCTCTCTCTTCTTCTACTGCTTTCTTCATCACTGCAAAATCATGCTCAGCATGTTCGGCTTCAGGCCGTAATTTCTTTAATACTATCAACGCATCCTCATATCGACCCGTTTCAATAAGCCATCTTGGTGATTCACACTGAAATAAGATTCCAGCAATAACTAGTACAGATGGAACCAATGTAGCTCCAAGCATAAGTCTCCATCCAACGGTGTCAACATTGACAAATATAGCATCGACAACATATCCTATAAATATCCCACCAGTAATTAAAAGCTGATAGATACTCACAGCACCGCCTCTAAGAATATAGGGAGTTATTTCAGATAGAAGCAAACTAATTGTTGTTGTAAGCAGTCCCATGGAAACTCCCAACAGCAATCTTCCAACGAGAAGCATTTGCCAAGATGGTGACAGAGCTTCCCAAAGTGCAGCACCTGTTGAAAGAACTGCAGCAATAAACAAGGTCTTTTTACGACCTAAAGAAGTATTCAATAGAGAAGAACTAGAAAATTCTTCAGAGCATGGTGGATTAAGAACATGAAACCTACATTAATGAACCAAATGTTCCTCCTAGTAGCGTTGCTGACGAGACTAACCCTAGTATATTAGTTCTTGTACTGATATTGAAAAGTGGTACGTAAAAAACAGTTGCGCCACTGACAAGAGCAATATCGATACCCACTATGCAAGCCGATACAGCGCACATCAAGGCGGTAGAATAGAAAGCACGTGTTTGGGTTCTCCATGGACGCTGTTTCATCTCTTCTGGAATATATTCATCATCAAAAGCACTGACTTCTCCTTCTGCCGACTTGATGCCACCACTCTCATAGTTACTAGCAACTACTTCTGGGTTAAATAAAGTATCTTCTTCAACCTTATTCATTCCTCTGTTTGCCATTTGCAACTTGTGTTTGCAATCGATGAAATCGAAGTGCAATATTTTTCAACTCTTCAAAATGACTGATGCAGAAAGAATTTCCACGTGGTGTAGAAGAGACAGCGCTTTTCTTCACATCTGAAAATATCCCAAACAATCCATTGGACTGGTTCTCGTTCTTCCCATTTTTCTTCGACGAGATAGAAATGGGGCAAAACAGTATCTCCAACGAAATGAAAGCACCCCAAATGGACCCATAGAACGGCTCTAGAAATACGATGAAATATCCACATGACCAATCCGAATCCGGTTTCTTCGAACGGTCAAAAAGAACAACTTAAGAGCAAAAAGTTTTGCTGAAAACTTCAATGATTCGTCTTCTCAAGTCCTGTGCACAACTGAGATATTGTACTAGAGCACTACAGGAAAATCTGAAAATGTCTGCGGTATCTTATATACAGCCTACAAAGCAAGAACTGAAGCAACAGAAGCTCTCAGAAGCTAATTTGAAGAAAGCGTTGGATGCTATGGAAGAAGATGGAATAGTAGTGTTGAACAACGTTGTGGACTTGGAACACCTGCACTTATTGAATCAAAAGATGTTGGAAGACTTGAAATACCTTCAGTCGAGAAAGGATGCACCTGAAAACTACAATAATAGTAACTATCAGCAAGACCCTCCACCCTTTCATCCTTATTTGTTCAGGGATATTATATTTAATGAATTTGCAATTCAAGTAACTGAAGCAGTGCTAGGGAAAGGAGTGAAACTCAACTTTTACAGTGGTAATACCGCAGTTCCTAGCACTTTGAGACAGCCAGTGCACTCAGATTCCAACTTTCAGCATCCCAATGAGCCATTTGGCTTGGTTGTGAACATACCACTCATAACAATGACGCCTGAGAATGGAAGCACAGAAATTTGGCCAGGTACGCATACATTTACGAACCTTCATCTACAGGAAGGTAAGTTGGGAGTGATCAGGCGCGATGAATTGGAAAGAAGACTTGAAATAAGCCCCCCTCTCCAACCAGTCATTTCGGCGGGAAGTCTTGTGGTCCGAGATTTGAGATTGTGGCACGCAGGAATGCCCAACAAGTCTCAGAAACCTCGCGTCATGTTGGCAATGATACACTGGGCTCCTTGGTATAAAAATAAGATGGTCATTGAAGCAACAAAGGGCACCGAAGAGTTTTTCCAGCATCCTAAACTCAAAGCTATGGTAGAGTTTAAAGATAAGGTTTTGTACCTGGATCACCCTTTTGGTAACGCCTACAACTTCCAACAAGAAGAGTAAGGTGGTTCATGTTGTTACGTCTTTTCATAATAAACTATGTCAGTAGTGAACTCGAATTTTTTTGGAATACAAGCATCGAGTCAAAGGTATTCTATAGTCACTCTACTATGCATTGAATCGTTATCCTCTTCTGATAATATTACATCAAGACACTTGCTATACAAAATGATTGCTATTCTTTATTACACTGAAGACTGAAATCGTGTCTTGGCCTTTCCTATAGGCAAAATGCTGCCAAATCATGCAAACTAGAACATAACCAATAGTGAATAAGCATTCGCCCCTTGGACTCCAATTGAAAAACGATAATGCTTATCTACCTTCGTCTTCGCTACCATCTCCTTCACTAAAGACAATAAGATTTTCTTCAATGTGATCATTATTAGAACATCCCGGATTGCTAATAAGATAACAGCTCCTCAAATACTCTGGAGAATACGAATGCTTCCCTCCGACAATACTGTCAACTGACAAGGATACTGAGGTTGAACGCAATGTACCCAACTCTATCTTGGCATACAAGGCAATATCAGCAAGTATACGGAAACAAATATCATGCAAAGAACGAAAAACAGCTTCTACATAATTCAAGTCATTTGCACTCAGTTCCTCTACTAGAGTGGAAATACAACTCTCTGTGTTATTGTATAAATTGACCAAAGAAATTGTTTTGCCTCCTGATAAGCAAACCTGTTTAGGAAGTATGTTGAATATATCTTGCTTATCTTCATACATCTTCTCGCCACTATTCTTCAGCAAGTCTATTATCTCTGGCTGTTCTTCCCACGACTTTTGAATGATAGAAATTTCAATGATCAGTTGGTTCACTTGCCTACTTACAGAATCTCGCAATGCTTCTTCCATTAGTCTCTGCGGAGTGCTTTCACCATAAAATACAATTTCCATTGGTTCTGCGTTGCAAAAAGGACACATTGAAGTAGTTCCACGTCGTCTCACCTTGTGCATTGTGATAAAACAATTTGTACATATAGGCTTATTACAGCAAGCAGTATAATTTAGAAAAGTATAGAAAGCGAAACATATTGGGCAGTCTTCACGACTTGAGTCTCTAGGTTCATCTTTTCCGTTCTCCCAAGGAGCAAGCATCTTCCTTTCTACCAGGTTCTGTACACTTTGACCTCCCAAATATGTATTTCTCTGAACAGAGCTGTTTGACATTCTATTGAAATTTGAAGTTTCATCGGAAGTTCGTGTGTTTGAACGCCGACCAGATGTAGTTTGTGAGGAACTCGACTGCCTCCTAGAAACATTCATGTTGCCGGTTCTGGTGCTTCTCCTTGTATTGTCTGCAGAGCTTGTGTTGCTTCTAGTATGTGAGCTCCCAGTTCTGGCTTGTTGTGTTACCCTCGAAGAAGTGGAACTTGGTCTAGACCCGTTTCGTGTCTGTACAGTGGAGGTTTGTGTATGAGTTCTGTTTGTTGTATGGTTGGTTTCTGTGTGGGTTCTTGGTACAAGCACTCTGTTGTTCCAGTATTGCAAACTACTCCTTCTACCATCTTCCGAAAAGTACTCTCCCAAGGGCCTACTAGGGCTGACATCCCATATACTCGAACCAGCATTACCCATTGCAGAAATTTCAGAGTTTTGTCAACTCAGTTTGGTAACATATGAAGTGGCGTGGAGAGGGATCAGGTTTCACCAGAAAACAAAGAGACGGTTGGAATGCTATGCGAATGAAAGAGGAATTTTTGTAAATGGGCGCCATTTTTGGGGAGAAAATCTCCAACCAATCAGAAAGAGACCTTCCTTTATAGTGAAAGCAGTTCAAGAAAAGGTCGTGCTATTCAAAAGTCAATGTACGTAAAGAGTAAGCAGTGCTTTCTATTCTATCTATATATGCAAAGTGGAATAGAAACATCACCATTTCACAGAAAGGTTCAAAAATGATTTGTTACAATGGGAATAGGGCGTTGCACCATTTGTTGGGTTCTGTCACAAATATTCGGTGGATACTAGGAAGAGTTGCCGCCGTATGGATAGAACACGCAAGAAACGAGTTTCCTAAACCCGTTTTGCGAAATTTCACAACATGCACGAATGGCTATCAGATATATTATCGTTATCAGTTTGAAAACAGTTCTTGTCGACTTTGCTCCTTGGTGCCGCAAAGAGGGTTTGCTTCAACTATCCACTCAAGGACCAACGAATCGGTTAGAAAATTGAAACAAGTACTTTTAGTAAACGAAAAGGGTGAAAGAGTTGGAGTGATGACCGTAAGAAGCAACTGGAAACTAGTTGTATTACAGAAACCGTAGCTTTATTAGGGAGAACAAGCATATCAATATGCGTCGAGTTCACAACAAGATTTGATGGAGGTGTCTTCAAAAGCTGCACCTCCAGTATGGAAACTGGTTGATTTGAAACAAGTTATTCGAGCTAATAGACTTCGCGAGAAGATGGAAAGAAAACAAGCTGTAGAACAAAGAAGAAAGGTAAGATGTGAGTGAGGATTTGTGTTGAAGATACTATCTTATAGTTGTTTAGTCTGAAGTGAAAGAAATACGAATTTCACCTGCCATTGATGACCATGACTTTCAGGTAAAAGTTGATAGAGCCAAGGAATTTTTGAGCTCGGGGAGACGGGTTCGTTTCTCTGTACGTTTTAGAAAGGGACAAGGAAAATATGCTGTTCGTTTGGAGTCTCTGGTGGTAAGAAGATCATGGTCTGTGTTTGTTGCAAATATTCACAGCGTTGGATAGGAGAGAATCAAAGAACAACTGAAGGACATTCCTTGCACAACAGTAGTGAAAAGGAAGCCCAGACCTCCTCCCAAAGAAGGCACTTCGACACAGAATAACAGTGATGCGTCACAACCAGAAGAGGAACAAGATCCATTCGAACTTTATATTGAGCCAACAAGTAAATAATTGTAAAAGTTTTATTATCTAGTTTTCATTTTTTTAACAGTTTACTACAACATATTCAAATTCAAGAATCTTCAAGTTGAAAATGCTTCAACTAGCAACCTAAACAATCGATCCGATAATGATAGATACAAAGAGACATTTTCAATCAGAGAATAACGGAAACCAATTGATTATTTGGACAACGTCATTCGTTGTTCTTGAGTCTCATCCTCTTCAAAAACGATAGCTGGAGGTAACATAGCAGGTGGGAAAAAAGGGAAACTAGCATAATAATAACTCGCAGGGTGATAAACGATTCTTCTCTTGGGAACTTTGCAGTTGTTTGGCATTTCTTGAGTCTTGTCAAGTCTCTTCTGATTTCCTACGGATGATGGAATCTTCGATGGAAGTCTTTCTAAACGATGTAAACACATCAGTCCTAATAACACTGGCAGATATATAATGCTAGCTTTAAACAACGGACGTGCCGCTTGTGAACTGGTTGGGTCCTTTAGCAAATCTGCACAACTATGAAGCATCCATACTCCTAACGCAGAGGATTCATATCCAAACCAAGAACTTGTCAATTTCACATGAACTGCAAGTGGTCCTAAACATAATAAGCCAAGGCAAGTGATAACGGACCAAACGGCATTTGCTCTAGGATTCGATTGCGCCAACATTTTATATCCTCCAGCACAGTAGTCCTTACAACACATCACTGCCAAAGAATGAAAATGAGGAATCTGCCATAGAAACAGATAAGCAGCCAACAAAAGAGAACCGGAGTCTCTAATATTCCCTTCACGAGCTGCTGACCAACCCATCAATGGCGGTATTGCCCCTACTACTGCTCCAACCCAAGTATTGATAGGATGAATAACTTTCAAAGGAGTATAGACTTGTGCATAAAGTACAATATTTAGCCCTCCCAAGGCTGCAGCAACACCGTGATCTGGTAATCCGAATAATAACGTGCAAACACCCGAAATACCTGTTAAAAAGGTGAATATTGCGGCGTGTCGCTTCGAAAGTAGGCCAGCGGGCAGCGGTCGTGACTTGGTTCTTTGCATCTTTGCGTCCTTCTCCATCTCTTTTATTTGGTTCCAAGCATTAGCACTCGCCGCAGATAACATTGTGCCCATAGTCAAGAAAAGAAGATTAAAAGGTTGAACCTCTCGTCCTTCTACTTGATCACCCATATAATAACCCACCATCGCAGTAAACACAACCAAAGCGGAAAGCCTATGTTTACTTAACTTTAAATATGATCTCAGGAGCAGTTTAAAGTCTTTCCAAGCTGCTGTTCCTTCGAGCTTCTTTGGAAAACTTTCATCCACAAGACCAGTTGTGAAAGGCTTGGACACAAAAGTTTTCACATTCCATAAACGTGATTGAGCAAAACACTTTTCATATGATGGAATATTCGGTTCCGACCCAAATAAAGTTGTTGCCCTTTGTCCTCCTCTCAAACGCTTGGACTGTAAGTTGTCAGTAAGTAGCACCACACCAGAATACCTTTTACTGCTTGGAAATTCTTGGCTGGTGTTTGAGCTCACAAAATTCTTCAATATCTTTGCTGAATTCAGTAGTCTTCTTTGCACTTTGTTCAACACTTTGTGAGATAGCTGATACATGGCAACATCCAAAGGATACCAACAATGAACACTCCCCAAATGGACGAAGAAAAGTTCAGTTGGGACTCGACCATTCAGCAAGCATAGACTTGGGTTAGCAATGGGAGACTTTTATGACCCGTCTTTTGCAGAAGAAGATAGTGCTGTTCATAACAAGACCACTGGTGGTTGGTCGGAAACACTTCGTCACTTTGGAGTGGAGGCAAAGAGAGCAGCAGAAAGAACCAAACAATCCATTCTCCAAAAGGTGGGGAACTTTGGTTTCTCTAACCTTGTCTTATGGCTAAAGCTTTGTTAGATGGGAAAAGTTGAAACAACCAAGAATGTTCAGTTGGACAGCGCCTTGGAAAAATATACTCAAATGGGAGCAGCACTTGACCGCCTTCGTCGAGATGCTCAAAATTCACTGGATTCTTTGCAAAATTATTGTTCTTTCCAGTCGACTTTTGCACATTCTTTAGAAGCAGCAGTCCGTTTATGTAGTTATGATGAAGCTAGGGGAAAAGACAGCTTGGAGGCAGCGAGTACCCTTTTATTGGGAGGCCAAGTCACACTGTTAGATGGTGTACTTTACGAGTCCCAGAAAAAGTTCAGAGCTTGTATATTTAAAGTTCTAGATGAAGAAAAGTTAAGAGAAAAGGATGTACAGTCACGTCTGGAAGCAAGAAAGAAGATTTTAGCGGATTATGAACGATACCGTGCAAGACTCGAATCTGAAGCCAGCCAGGAAACCTTAAAGAAACTGAACAACAAGAAACAGGAATTGGATGCCATCACAAGAGGATTAGAAGATACTCTGGAAACAGCTATTCCTCGACGAAGACTATTGGTTGAACATGTTATTACTGAGTTTCTTGAAATATCCCAAAAATTCTATCATGAGGCTTCTCGTATTTTTGATCAGATTGCAGATGGCGCCAACACTGAAAAGTTAGCCTCACTAAGTGTCTCTGGTGACAAAGAGGAGACTAGACCGAGCAGTTTATCTCAACAGAGAGTTTCTGAAGAAAGGTCGAGAAGTACGTCTCAGGGTTCAGGCTCAAATGCTACAGAAGAACCACCTATAGATAAATATTCTCAAAGAGGCGCAAGCCAAAGGCGTCCACCTAGTCCTCCTTTAGTGTTTTCTGGTGTAAGTATAGGAGCACATGAAAACTTGGTAGAAGAAGACTCGTCTTCATCCTCTGAGGAGGATACAAGTACTGGAAAGGAAATGAAAGAGCCAACAAGGTCAACTTCAGGACATATGTGGAACATTCATGATGAAAGGGAAGCCAACCTTTTAGGAAGTGACGAGGAGGAAAGAGATGATAGTCGTGGCAAGTCATTTTCTTTTAAAGCTGCTGACAATGACCAGTCGAATAGTAATCAAAAGTTCTTTGAGACACCTTCGGAATCAAGTCGGTCGAGTAGGCAACGTAGTTCATCTTTTCAAGCTGACTCACCTACTACCACTAAGAAAAATTCTTTATTTGAAGAAGAAGAAACAAAGGTTGAAGAAGATACATCGTCAGATGATGACGATGCATTATCACATCCAGCTTCTAGATCTCGCAGTTTCGATGATCTGTTGGGTGAAAGTCGTCGGAATGAAACTTTAGAAGAAGGAGACCTGTTGGGAGATTTTGATAATGCCAATACTCAAGGAGAGAAGAACGAAACAAAGAAACCTAATCCGTTTGACGACGACTTTTTATTCTCAAGTGGAGAATTCTCAAGTGCCCCACCTCAATCTACATCAGAACCGGATAGTGGTATATCTTTTAATAAGAAGGAGAATGTTGATTTGAGTAGTGGAGCAGAGTCAGAAGAGACGATTCGTGCCCGTTTAGAACCTCGAGTAGAAGCCAAGATCAATCAATGGACACTTCATGGGACAAGAAAGACCAATCTGCGCTTATTATTAAGTATGCTTCATACTGTTCTTTGGAGTGGAGCTCGTTGGAAGCCAGTTGATTTTCAGAGTTTATCTAATCCGGATAAAGTTAAAGCTGTGTATAAGAAAGCGGTATGTATGATGCAAATAGAGACATATTTTTCATTAATGATGATTCTTGTCAGATACTCATTTTACATCCCGACAAATTCCAACAAAGTGGGTACACTGTTGAGCAGAAAATGATTGCCGAACGTTGCTTTTCTATTTTACGTGAGGCACATGATTACTTTGAAGCCGAGTTAAAAGGGAAACCTATACCTAATCCTGCCAATGCTGGTGCCAGTAATGCTAGTCAGATGTATCCGAATGGTCAACAAGGAAGTTATTATCCAGCAGGTGGAATGGGACGTGGTGGTAATGCTGGATATCCTCCACCACCTCCTCCTTATGCCAACGGTGCATATTATCATCCCAATCAAGGAAATATGCCTTTTAGTGGAATGCCATCTCATGGTCCACCACCTCCACCTCCTCCGCATCCAGGTAGTGCATATGGAGCTCCTCCACCTCCTCCTCCTTATGGTTGGGATCCTAGAATGGGTCAAAGGAGATATCCACCTTATTAGTGGTTATTATTGCGTATATTTTGTTATATATACCAAGCTCTACAATTTGAATAAATGACCGACCGTATATTTGAATGAATATTAGCTATGAGGCAGGCAGGGTGCTAAAGCTTTGAGTCTATCCATAAACTCTGTCAAAGAATACTGTCCTTGTAAAGAACAGTAACGGTCACTCATAGACCGCCTCAATCCCATGACCAACAACGAACGAAGCGCAAATATACCACGTATTCTTTGCATACTACTACTTTGCATAGGAAACAAAAGAATATCATGAAAAGTACACAGCCAAGGAAAGTGTTGTATCAAAATATCCGGTTCCACATCTCTCGTAACAAAAATGGCTTCCAACTCTCCACGTTCTGCCATACGAGTAACTTGGTTAAACCCAAACACCAAAATATCACAACTTGATTCATTGCTTGCTGCTGAAAAGCTTCTTTTTCTCTTTCTTCTCTTTGAAGCAAAAGGAACTGCAAAAGCTTCCTCTAATAAACCAACAACTTGTTTTTCTTCGTTAGCCTCCAACTGTGGCCAACGAGGGAAAAAGGACGACCGAAAAACTTTCTTCGGATTCCAACTAGCAGTGTCTTCTTTCAACGACTTTGACTGCTTCAACAATGTCTTACTAGGTACCTTTTCCTTGACTCGAACAACGTTGCTTTCATCATCCATCATTGATTGTGCCAATGATGTCGAGTCCTAAACGACCCTGTAAGCGTTTCAAACAAGATAACCTACAAGAAGAAGCAATTCAGGAATGTGCTCATGATAGTAACTGGCAAGATTGTAATCTTACTAGCTATAAAATACAAGATTTTCATTCAAACTACACGTCGGCTCCAAGCCAGACCCCGAGAACGGAACAAGAAGAAGACGAGTATGAGACTGTAGAAGAGACTAGTTACCAAAGTGGAGAGCAAATTGATTGGTATGAAAACACTGATAGGAGTGAAAGTGAGAATAGCAGTGTGGAGATGGCTGTTCAAGCTTTTATAGAAGAACATAGTAACACTATGGAAAACTTGAGAGAATCTTTGATGGATATAGGCGTCTTCGTCAGTTCAGAGCAACTAGAAAAGGTTTGTGGAGTGTCCATCTTACTTGATTATGTTCATTTTATAGATTTTCATAGTTGCAAAGAGAAGATATTGCAGATTTGATAAGAGACTCCATATATAGAGAACCGATACCTACCTACCGAACCAAAAGAGAAGATTTGAAAACAATTCAAGATTTGGCTCGAATGATTGAACAAGCTAGCCATATCTTGGTTGTTAGCGGTGCAGGTATTAGTGTTAGTTGTGGTATCCCTGATTTTCGTTCATCCGGAGGCATTTATGAGCGCATTCAGGAGACATTTTCGTTACTAGATCCTCAGGAGATATTTGATTTAGATGTATTCAAGGAGACTCCGGAATTGTTTTATTCTTTTGCCAAGGAAATTATTCCAAGTACGTAAGCTAATATTTATGAGGAGGAGAGAATGAAATAGGTTATTTTATAGAAGAGTCGACTGAGCCTTCCTTATCTCATCGTTTTATTCGAGACCTCGAATGTCATCAAAAATTGTTGCGCAATTATGCACAAAATATTGATGGCTTAGAAAGCATCGCCGGAATAGGTCGAGTTGTATATTGTCATGGCTCATTTTCCACTGCACATTGTTTGCGTTGTAATGCACATTATTCTTTGGATGATATTCGACCTCATATTGTGGCAGGAAGAGTTCCTTATTGCCTGCTTTGTGGAAATCATCAAGTGAATTCAAACGCAAATATTGATGAACCATTCAATCATACTTTTTCAGAGTTGAATAGTTCTCATATGGATCATAACAACAGCACGGATGAAGAAGATGAAGACCGGATTGCTCCTAGGAATGTGATCAAACCAGATATTGTATTTTTTGGAGAATCATTGAGTGGTCAATTTTTTGATTGCTTTGAGTCGGATAGAGAAAGGGCAGATTTGTTATTGGTTATAGGAACCAGTTTACAAGTTGCACCGGTGTCCAAGATACCTTTTTGTATTTCAGCAGAAATTCCACAAGTGTTGATCAATTTGGAGCCTGTAGGTCCATCTGATTGGTGAGAGAACTAGCGTGTAAAGAATTTACATACAAATGACTAACATGTGAGATTAGGTTTGACTTGGAATTGATTGGTCCATGTGATACCATTATCCAACGTTTATATCAATTATTAGGTTGGCAACATGGTGTGAATGATGTGGAATATTTCAAGGAGGAACAAGTACAACCTCGAAGATTCCTATTCCAAAGAGACATAAAATAATGGAACTTTTTATTTTTCTGAAAAGAGAACAAATGTTTTAATTTCAAATGATTGGATGGAAAAAGAGAGTGTCCATTCTCCCTTTGTTCCGATGTTCCACGTATGCGCAACTTGTATATCATTTTCAAGAAGATTGGTTTCTATTGCCCTTTGAATATGAAGCTGAGGAGAGATAATCAACTGCGCCTCACATGGACAGCCAAAGGCTTCATAAAGACGAACACAAATGGCATTTTCCTCTCGGTGTGCTTTCTTCATCGCACTCCATAAAACATTTCCATAAGGAGAAACAATTCTCATCCATGTTTCTGAAAAACTAGAAAACGACCATTTTTGTATAGATGCCAATACATGAAATGGATATTCAATTGCTTGCCATTGCTGCAATGCTTGAGCTCGACTCCAAACACTTGCTTGAGGAAAGGCACCCTCATGTACATAGAGACCGAAAGAAAAGAAATGCTTTCCCATATCACAATGATCATCGGGACTCTTGGGACTTCTCAATAGGGACATTCTTATGATGTTCTCTTTAACTGAATAGCCATACTTGCAATCATTAAGTAACGTGATTCCAAAAGAAGGGTCAGAAAGGTCTGCAAAACGATGCCCACAAACTTCAAACTTGGCAATATCCCATGAGGTATTTCGATGAGTTGGTCTCGATATCCAACCGAACTGCGTTTCAAAAGAAGCCTCCATACTCTGCAATATACTGGTTGGAAACTCCACTCTTAAAAGCTTTCGACTTTCACTCCAATCACATTGATTACGGAATAGTAATACATCAGATAAGAGATCCAACATAACATACTGACATAAATAGCTGTGATGATATTCATATTCAAAGAGAACGACCACTCGCAATGGACCTTCCTCCAAAACCTATCCAAGCATTTTAGGATCACTGGCTTGGTAGGAAGTCTCATGTCTTACCTGGAAGACTTTCGCTGGTTGCCATTCCCAACATTTCTCTTCATGGTAGACTTCAACATCCCAGGCATCCCAAAACAGAGGAACGTCATCATATGTTACAAAGCGATTTCCATAAGTTCCCGAATGGATAGCATCTCTTTCCATTCCTTTCTTTTGAAAACTTGTTAAATGACCTCCTGTAGTCAGTTGACAACGTAAATAAGCATTCTCTATAATGATTTTATCTTCCATCTTTTGTACAGAAACACATGGAATGTGATCCCATCTTACGGGCTGACCACTCTGTATTCCAAAACTCCAGGAAAATGTATTCGAATCCTCCACTGGAATATCTTTCTTTAACAAATACATATATCTTTTATCTAAAGTTGTTTGGAATGGTATTGCTTCATCCAACAAAGTATCAGTACATATCAATTGATACGAAGACCAAGGATGACCTTCCTCCGATATCCAACTACATTTTACGGAGACATTGGAAGGATGATTTTCAATGACTTGTTGGAAAGATTCCTCCATCAAATGCTCCAACTCTCTGGAAACTTTGTCATGATGTCTAGCAGCATCTTGATAGACTTGTTGAATGCTGCTTCCTGGCAGTGTATCATGAAATTGATTGAGCAACACTAGTTTCCAAAGTTGTTCTAAATGTTCAGAAGGATAAGGCTTCTTATGAAGTAAATAAGCTATTGCGCATATGGCCTCCGTATATTTCAACAAAAATTCACATTTCCTATTACCTTGTTTGACTTTAGCTTGAGAAGTGTAAGTTCCTCGATGAAGTTCAAAATACAATTCTCCTTTCCAACGAGGATAACGGTGCCAATATTGTTGAGCGATATCAAAGAATGCTTGTGGACTGTTCATCTCAACTCGTGGAATACCAGCAACATCTTTCATTCTAGAAAGCGATTCAATCATTGCAGGACTAGGACCGCCACCGCCATCACCATGACCAAACAAAAGCAAGGAAGCATTGCAAGAGCCAATATCCTTATTGTTCGAAACAGAGCGAAGAACATCTTGCAAGTTACCCAACGAGTTGTATGTATCGGCTGGAGGAAAATGAGTTAATACACTGGACCCATCCAAACCTTCCCAAACAAAGGTGGAATGTGGAAAACGGTTAAACTATGCAAGTCAAAGATAGTCAAAAAGGGAAATAAGAAATAACCAACCAAGTTCCAAGAGAGTTTCTGGGTCATAAAATATCTCATATTGCATAAGCGCATTATTTGAGGTAATCTAAGAAAATATTGACTCCATGTCACAATAACAAGGCCTACAGCTTACTGAGAAGAATAACCAAAAGTATCGGGAAGCCAAAATATGGAAGAATGTATACCGAAATTGTCTTGAAAGAAAGAATGTCCCAGAAAAAATTGTCGAACCAACGACTCTCCGGATGGTAAATTGCAATCCATTTCAACCCAAGTACTTCCAACTGGAATGAGGCGTCCTTGTTTCACGTATGACTTGATTTCTTTCCACAGCTCTGGATACCCTTCCTTTATCCATTCCATCTGTTGCGCTTGGCTGGCAACAAAATGAAAAGAGTCATAGTGTTCCATATTTCTTATTTGAGTAGACCAACTTCTTGCACATTTACGAATAGTTTCCTCATAAGGCCACAGCCATGCTGTATCGATATGGCAATGACCACATGCAATAATGAGAGTTTGACCATCTCCATTTTTTTGTTGAAAAAACTCCTTTGCCAGTTCTCGAGCATCATTCCAAGTAGATGGATCATCTAAAACACATGTATTAACTATATCGTTCGCAATACGGAGAGCTTGCTCTTTATACGGAGAATGGAGGAAACGTGCTGCGTCTGCAAGAAAAGTTAAATCACATAACAAGTTCCAAATATATCTGTCAAACACTGCAATTGAGACTTTTTCTAGGAGAAAATATCTGTGCTGGTCAGGAGGTTCTATATCTCCACCTTGACCAACTCCGAACAGTCCGTTTGCAGCCATTTCAACGAAGAAAGTAAAGCGCTCTCTTCCCTTTGCTTTACTAGTTAATGGGTAATCTACTCTCCGACAATGACTCTTTCCTCCAACTAAGCCCTGAAGAGGAACACCTTGTTCGGTATACAAAAGAGCTTCTGCATTACAATCCCATAAGAAGTGGACTTCCTTTCCCGCCATGCTTTCTGGGATTTCCAGCTCCACACGAAACCAGTGAGTAGACCAGGAAGGTCCAAACTGTTGTCCAATATTCGCTGGTACGAAACGAGACAATTGCTTCATCTTATCAAAACTTATTCGTTCCTCGCAAGAATATACTTGTATATCTTTGATTGCCTCTACACTTTCTTCCTTCCACAAGTGTCCTAAACTCCAAGTGAACACGGGCAATAAACGGACAAAAGTGGACTTACCACACAAGTTTTGATCTCTTCTCCCTAAAGCAACGTGTCCATAAGTATTAAAGTCCTTCCAACCACAGAACAGTTCCAGTCTTTCCAAAGTAATAGACTCTTTCTTGTAACGTTGAGCCATGAAATGAATTTCAAAAGAGTGTTCGATCTTTGATCTATAGTAAAACTGAGCGTCTTCTACTTCGGACTTGAAAACAAAGATAGACCAAACAATATCATTTCTAAGTAATGGTGAGGTACCTTTCTATTTCTCTTCTTTATTCAAGTTCGAGAAAGGTTTCTTCTGAGTTGCTACAGATTCAATTTCCTTTCGAAGTGCATTTGATGAGCTATTCTCCAAACAACCAAACTCCTTCATTCGATCGAGAACTTGCATAGCCTCATCTGGTCTACCATCTTGTAACTTATTACTGGCTAAAACAAGAAAACCAGGAGTCCTAAGGCGAACATTACGTTCCTTCGCTATCCTAAATACTTCGTCTACCATATCATATGCTTTCACTTTCGCAAATCTTCGCACATATTCAGTCAACATATGAGTATTCAATGCTACGCAACCATCCAAGGAAGTGTACCACAGCTATTGAGAAAAATATTGACAAAATATTCCGACCTCAAAAAAAAACTTACTTTCTTCATACTTTCTATATCACCTTGTTTCGATAGAGCAGTCAACAAGACACTAAAACCATATATGCCTGGCTTCATTCCTACAAACCTCCAGTGTTCTATGGCTTTCACTGCTCTTTTGGGCTTTCCGAATCTAATTTCTGACTCGATCAGCTGTCTTGATACCTTGCCATGCACCGGAAGAAGCTTCTTGTGGTAGTCAAATATAAGTTCATATGCTCTATCAAATTCTTCAGGCGTTCTAACACGGTAACAATATTGTCTGAGTTTTTCATAGTGAAGAGGATATTGTCCAGGCTAAGGGTTTGGTTACCACTTGATGAAATAACAGTGAACAGTGGGCCACGGCAAAATACTTACTCGAAAAGTACGCTCTTTGATATATTCATAGAGCTCATCGTTCGTGAAATCGTCGAGAGTTTCCTTCGTTATTCTTTTCTCAAGCAACGTTTTGGACGACCTGTAAAATAGCCCAGTTGTCAAAGACGACCAAGGCTTCCTCCAAGACGGTTGTCTTAGGATTGAACGAAACATAATATCCACATTTCATGCGATGTCTCCGAAATTATGTGAATAGCTAAATAGGAAATTGACTTGCAGAAATAGTGAAGTTTTAAATTTTAGAACAAATGCTACTCAAAATATTGAAGTTTCAAGCTTTTACTTTTAGATGAACATCTTCATGGCAATGGAATGTAACTTTGCATGAATAAAGAGAATATCACTTCAGAAATTTTCTACCTTTACATATTCGCATAGTGTTTGTAAATATAACATTCTTAGTACTTGTTTGTCAAAGTATTCGAAAGTGTTGGAATGGGATTGTGGAATATATTTCAAACAATTTCCCTCGGGCTCGAACAAGTTGCGAAACTTGGTGAAGAAAACTCTGATCACCACTCAAAGGGCATTGCGAACGAGCAAAAGCCACATATTGAGGACAAGGTTGTTTCCTCTTGGACAAACAAAAGCGTAGCAGGACTTGCTTGTGACGGTAGAGAAAGAGTCAAACGGTCGTCTCCCTCAGCGATAAAGTCCGTTCAACTCGTGAAAAGAAGACGAACTCATAATAGCGAAGAAGATTCCACTTCTATACAAAGAGAATTGAACAGACAAAATCTTCCCCAAGCGAGACGTCGAAAGCTCTCCTTCCTTGAAGCTGTAAGAAGGAAACGAAACTTGAAGTTATATTCCGATAAACAAAGCAAACTACAACTCGAAAGTCAGAGGAAATGGTCTTCAGAAAAGCTGAAAGAGAATTCTCAAGAAGGACTTTTTGCTGCTAACCAGTCGAGGCCGAAACCTGAAAGCCAAAGTGCTAACAAGTCAAATTTTCGCCTGGAAGTGATAAGAAAACAGGAGAAATTATCTCTTCAAAAAGAAATAAATATGCTTAAGCAAAGAATACAACAGTTGCAGCAACAGGAAAAGAAGAAAGTAGGACTTTTGGCCATTTCCGATGATGCCGAGTCATTGTTCGAGCAAAAACTTTTACTTTCTACCACCAAATTCCTTGAAAAAGCACTATTTCACCAGGAAGCATTTCAAGGAGATGAAACGTATCAAAGGTCTGAAAATGGATTGCTTCAGTTACGTTCAAAGAGTGCTATTCATAAGAATCGTGCAATCTTCTTTGCAGAACAGGTGCGAAAGGGTTTAGAGTCTATCAGTATAAACAAAGCGGATACATCAGTTGCAGTGCACAAGCAGTTGAAGACTTTAGAAAGGCATGAAGAGAAAAATGAGCAACTCAACTCAGTTATCGAGCTATCAGATAGCAGTGATGATGAGCTTTCTGAAAATTTAACAGACGAAAATGAAGACGTAGAATTATTCAATGAGTTCTTTTCGTCTTCATCGGAGCAGTTTGTGGACGTTTCCGAAGATTATTTATCTCCAGAGGAATTGAACAGGTACTTAAAGGACAGGTTTGACCTTCCCTATGCATTTGACGAAAAAGATCCTTTATCGCCTTTGTCTCCCAAAGCTTTGACGTATTGCAAGTTCATATTGAAGGAACCTAGGAATCGATTACTAGTTTGTCGAGATGGAATGAAAATAACAAGAAATGACCTGCGTCTTCTTCTTCCAGGGAAGTGGTTAAATGATGAAGTTATTAACTTTTACATGTCACTTCTTCAAGAACGAAATGAAAGGATTGTTGCTGACAATAGCTATCCAAGGTGTCTGTTTCTTTCAAGCTTCTTTTTTATTAAACTATTATCAGGAGGTCACTATGATTATGCTGCCGTTCGAAGGTGGACCCGCCATATCAACATATTCGAATACGATAAGATCATCATACCTATTAATATAAAGAATTGTCACTGGATCTTGGCAGTGATTGACATAGAAAGAAAGTGTTTGATATGCTTTGACTCTATTGGAGGTTCCCATTTGGAAAAGTTGCAAGCACTTCGACATTGGCTGTATGATGAATATAGTACCAAACTTGGTTCAAAATTAGAAACTGGTGCATATTCTTTTGAGCAACCTGACGTTCCACGTCAGGCAAATATGGATGACTGCGGAGTTTTTTGTTGTAAATTTGCTCATTATGTATCCTCGAATTGGGAACTGACATTTTCTGCCGAGAATATGAGTTACTTCAGGTGGAGAATGATGCTTGAAATATTATGTCAACGTGTATCTTGAGACGTGTTGTTGGCATCTTATTCATTCTCCCGTGTTTTGCAAAGCTTTATATAGTTCCAGAAGACCTTTTGTAAGAAACGTCAGGTTTATAATAGCTTGTGTAAGAGGGTTAGTATAGTTCCTTGTGGATACAACTTAGAATACGATTCTTTGCAATTGCAGACAACCTTTGATTTGGCGCGCAAAGTAGACCTGCATTTTTCTTTCCTTCTTGTTACTTGAAATTTTATATTCAAAAAGAGCTGACCCAGTATAACTGACAATTTCTATATTAAAGCCCGTTTAAAGTTTTGATTGTTCCTAGTGTTTTGCTTTCTCTTTTCCGGAACCATTGTCTAGTGTAGAAAAGAAATAATGAAATTTCCCACAGGGTTCGCTTCGGACAATTCTCCTTTTTCCAAATGGATGTACGAGCTGTTGAGTCACCTCGTAAGACGGAGAATGAGTCAGAACCCTCCAAAGGTTCCTTGAGGAACGTGCAAGACTACAGCAACGAAGTTCCAAGTGAAATAGAAATAGATAAGACTGTTGTGCAGGGCAGAGAGTCCCTCTCGGAAAGTTCAAACAGTGAGTGGTCGTCTGAGTTGAACCCCAGTGTACTGGAAGAGTTTTCAAAAAACAGAAAAATTGAGTTCTTGAGCAAAACTTTCATACGTTGGATAGGATGTGCAGTGCTTCTTACTGCAAGCTTTTTACGCTTTAGTGTGCTCTCGCTTCCATATTTTCTGTTGTTCTTGTTTAGTTTCTTACATATAACGAAGAACTACTTCAAGTACTATGTGGCACAAAGGAGGTCACTAGTGCTACTCGGAGTGCTCAGTGTATATTCTTTTAGTTGCGTTATTTTTGAAGTTGTAATGGCAGCTTTGCTGGGAACTGGGAAGTATGTACCTACGACAACAACGCTACGAACCTTAGAATCCATAGGAGTTGCAGACTTTCAAAAAAGTGTCGGTACAGGCTTGAGAGGTCTTCTGCCTGACATTTTCGTATTTGTTTTTGCAGTCGCGTCGTTTGGTGTCAACTGGTTCTTATGGAAGAGAATGACTATTCTGAATTCGACCATATCGTCAGAGCCACGCAGTACACGTAATACTTTACTGCCCTCAAGTTATCCAGTGACCGACAGAAACTCTGATGACTTCGGAGAGTATGTATCGAGAAGTTTCTCTTCTAGTGTAACAGTTTTTGTCTATTACTCGTTTCTTTTGTTGGTTTCGATAACCTTTGCAAGCGTGGCGACTAGCATTACAATGCTGCTTGCAGATATTGTTCTACTAGCTTGGGTTCTTGGTCCTGTAGCCTTTGCTAGGATAAGAAATAGGTTATTGGAAGATGAGAAGCTAAAGGGAACAAAGTACTATGAACGAAGATTACTTGCACAGGTTCCTCCGTCACTTCCCGATAGAATTGTGGCCAAAATATTGTCAGCGTTCTCTTTAAAGGTTGGTTGAAACTTTTGGCATTCTTGAATTCTCATTAGCCTTGTCAGCATATGGATTTGACTTTGTTACAGATACGAGTAACTCTAGTGATTGATCTGTTGTTGCTTCTCTACGTGGTTGTTCTGTATATATTTCAATGGCCTTGGCTCTCTGGTGCATTGTCATCCAATGCCTGTCGAGTTATTGGTATCGTTCCTTTGGGACACAGCAATGCACCGCAGTGGCCTTATAATTTGACCTTTGCTCTTGCAATTTGTTGCTTTTGTACAGGTGGCTTGTTCATTGAGGGAAATTTGATAACTTTGAGTACGATATCGAGTGAAAAAGCAATCTTGGAGCAGGCCACTGATGATGGAAGAAATACTGCTGAAGAGCAGGACCCAACAGAACGTTTCTGGGATCGACTTTTTTTCAGTGAGAGTAATGTGCTTTCAATTGCATATCAAGTTGTGCCGTTTTTGTCGAATCTTAGTATTGTTATTTGGGCGCTTGTTTTTCCTGGTGCTCTTTCGACAGTTCTTCTTGTGGTTGCCGGTTGCTACTTTCTGTTTCCAAACTTGTGTAACAGGTTGGTCGCCTTCTCATCATATTTATATGTCTTAAAACTATATTTATTAGAACGAAGTGGCTGGTTTTGGTGTATATGATGTGTATCGTTGTCGCTACAAATCTCTACAATGCTATCCCCACTTCTGATATAAGCATTAATTCACAAAAGAAGGCCTTAGAAGCGGGACTGAAACGAGCGGATACGACTTTATGGGTAATGGTTATAGAAATGTCTTCAGTAATTCTTGTTGTTTTTGCAGTACGTTTATATTATCAAGTTGGGCGCCGAAGAGCATTTCTGAACAGCGAATTAAGACGACATGCTAGAAGTGAGAGTTCAGAAGTAGTCTCACCTCATATCAGATCGCGTTTGTCAAGATGGACGAAGTTTTTTGTAGAGGATCTTCTGTTGGATCAAGTTGGTCTCAAAGAGGACCATTTGATAGACTGGAGAGATAGTCAAGATGCAGACTCTATTTTGGTTTTGTTACTATGGTTTGCTGTTCCTCTAGAGGCTTGTGCCATGGTTTCATTATTTGCTTCAGCGGGCGTCATCGTAAATGCCGTTGATAGCGTCTTTCTTATTATTCTTGGAGTTGTAGGGTTGTTATACCTACTACCTGTTTCGAAGTTCCAGGTAAGGAGTAAGAATCATCACCACATAAAACAACTCACTGTGAAACTGTAGAAATGGCTTCGTTTGATTTCTTGGAATATTGCTTTGTTCTATCAAGTAGTTGTGTTGGTTATGAATGGTTGTATTTGTCGCTTTATGAGTGGGGGAGCACAATGCCATATATCAGGAGGGATTGTTGGCAGCGAGCTGTCTGCCTTGTTTGCATATGTAGTGTTCCTTTGTATCGGTAGTTTGCAGGTGTTAAGTGTCAGAATGAGATATTTGAGAAGGTTTCGCCGCACTTACTTTCCTGACGCATCCAATGATATCGTGATCGTTTCCGGAGAGAACTCGTACCGTCAGACCTTTGGGGGAGATTCGAAGCTTCCGTATTCTCTCTCAGTCATTAACGAGTTTTTCCGCTTTTCATGGCTCTATTTTTGTTATATTTTGCTAATAGCAGACGCCTTGCTTTTTCCAGCGAACTATCTTGCTTTTGCCTATCTTCTGATGGCACTTATTTTACTTGTTATCGAAATGGTGATTTCTGTTCGTATCGACTCACGCCAAGTTGTGAGACGAGTCTGGTTTGTTATCGTTCTGTTCTCGGCAGCGATTGTTGCATTGCGTTACATTGTGCGTTTTCGTTCCATTTATCTTAGCCTTAGTCCAGACACCGCTCACGCCGTGATAAGAGCTGGAATCAATGCTGGTATTGGCTTCCAAATTGGCGATGTCATCGTCTTTGTTGCTTGTGTCTTACAGGCAAGATTATTCGGAAAATATACTTTTGTTGAAAATATTTCCCTGAGAAAGAGACTGGCTAGCGATTCGATGCGTAAACAAGGATTGGTCCTGAGAGTTCTTTCTGTGTTAGCTTCATTTATATCGACGTTGTTTATTTGGAGTAGTAGACTTGTCTTAGTAGTAATGGTCCTCATAGCTTCCATTTGGCTGAGTGGAGTGTCTGCATTATCTTATGTTTATATATTTCTTTGCGTTATCATTCTGTTATTTGAAAGCGAAGCCAAGTACAATTACATATTGGAACTCAAGATGTCTTCCTTTGATTTGAAAGATAGAGCATCTGAGAACACGGAGGCAAGGGATAGAGCTTCATTTGCATCCTCATTTGAAAAGAATCAAATTTTACATGGTATAGTTTTTAGCAAGCATGTCTCTTCGGTATGGACAGCCACTTTGCTCGCCCTTTATAGCTTTGCCGTCATATGTGTTCAACTGTTTTACATTGTTTGGGTGTTTGAAGGTCATTCGACGTGGAATGCTGCATATTGGCTAGGTTTGGCTTCTGGTCCGCGTTCGGTACCCATCGGCTCGAAAAGAATGGCCGGAAACATCCTTATTCTGGTTTTTTCTGTTTTACATCGACTTGCACAGCGTAGAACATTAAAGGATATCGAAGAAAGCGCTGGTCGAGAAGCATTAGACAGTGGTATGGGGAACCCTGCTGGAGAATCAAGTTCATATAGATCTAATGTGAAATCTGTGGTGGAATCTGTTCAACATCATTCGGATACTGAAGAAAGATCTGATACTACTGTCAAGTTTGTGACAAAGGCTTCTCAGTTATTCTTCGCGTTGCATCGTTTCTGGCTATGGTGTTGTGTTGATGTTACCTTTGTCTATTTGATGATGGCAGCTGTGATTGTGAGAACTATTGTTTCTCTGATTTATACTTTCCTCGTTGCAGTGCTCCTAGTCCCTAGTAGCCATTGGACTTCACGTCGTTTTTTCTGGTTTCCAGCTTGGGTTCTTAGTGTTCTTTTAATCATTCAGTATGCTGTTAGCTTAGGCTTATGGCCTCCAGAAAGTCACATCGTACACTGGCCGTGGTTAGACCTTAGTATACCTTGGCAAAGATGGTTCTTTGTTGACATTGGTTTTCGTGGATATGATTGGAGCCTTGCTTTGACTTTTGGTGGCTTGATATTATGTGCTTTGGTACTTGACGTGGAAAGAGAAGAAAAATTGAAAAAGAAATTTGGTGGTGCAGAAGAACAAAATGATGAGCGGTCTACGATGATATTTCCGTTCTCGTCAGGAAACGGTCGAACAGTTCGATTTCTCCAATTCTTCTGTTCAATCGGGTTTGGTTACTTTGTTCTTACTTACACATTTGCTGCTGCAACTAGTCTACCAAATGTAATGTCATATATCTTTATACTATTCATTTTTATCATAATTTGGAAGTTTAAGTGGTTCGTGTTGCCTCCATACTTTTTTTGGAGGGCTCTGTTGTTTTATACATTGGTAAGTTTATTTATGCACAAGGCAATTTTTTGTTTGAACGAGTCTTCTTTTTCAGTTTGTATTATTTGTAGAACTTTTAGTTCAATTTCCCTTTTCCCTTGGTAATCCGAACACGAGTTGGGAATCTATTCTTGGCTGCTACAAAGCATACACAAAACATGGAACACAGTTTTTCAGTCTTATGCTTTTCCTGTTTGTCTTTCTGCTGCTAGAGTGCCGTATCAATGAGAGCGTACATGACAGTATTCTAAAGCCAGGAATAAAAAGGCTTCACATGAAGCGTTTTCTACTTGCAATGCAAGATTACGCAGTACGATATTTTCGAAACAGAGAATTGTTTCGAGTTTTGGATGAAGACCGAGAAGCGCGAAAAACAAGACTGCATAAGATAAAAGAAATCAGAGCAAATCGAGAGAAAAAGTTGAGAGAAGAGGAGAATGTTTTGAACCCACTGGGAGAGGAGAACATTGATTTAGATGAAATGAAACTGAAAGAAGCTGCAACTGCCCAGAAAAAGATGTCAAGTGACGACGAGTTATTTGCCATGCAACTTGCCGCTCCGGAAGCTCCCGCACCCGGAGAAGTCACTGATGCGTTACAAGGCGGTGTAAGTCAATGGAGATCTTTCAAAGAATTTGCTAGCCAAACTGCATCAACGTTGCGTTCTGGTGCGGCAACGAGATCGGTGTTATCCAGAAACTCGTTGTCACGTCCAAGTATGTCTGTTAGAGACTCAGTTCCTGTTTCAACCAGAGTTCAACAAGTAGAGCATAATTCTGTAGGAGGACCACAATCTCCATTGTATAGAACATTACATGAAAGGGAAAGTTCGCCCCAAATACCAGAAGATGATCCAAAATCATCGCCATCGAAAGTTCGAGACACAGATTCTCGAGAGAAGAAGCCAAAATTGTTTCGCATGGCCTCCACAGAAACTGCGAATGAGAATGCTTCTGTTGGCTATGGCTATGTGGATTTCTCTGCTTTGGACTCTACAAATGAACATAACCAAGGTTCTGGCTCAGTAGTGAAGAAATTAAGTCTTGATGACTCAATTGCAGCTGATAAAGAACCGGATATAGATGGAATGGACTGGATGAATGATACGGAAGCAATCCCAGCTTGGTTACAAACTCCATTTATTTCCTGGCTTACATTTTTGGTCAGCTTTTTATTCATCCACTCCGATTGGGTGGTTTATTTCTTCATGGTTTTTGCCTTTTTGATGAACCGTACTTTGCTTACTTTTGTTTATGTCATGTATTTATTCTTGTTCCTTTTTGTTGAATGGCCGCGTCCCAGAAGAATTGCCTGGATGTGTCTATTGACTTATACTGAAGCAGTAATTGTTTTCAAATTAGTAGTGCTCTTACCAGCCTTGGCGAATCCCAGTGTAGGGGTTGCAGCGAGCAGTTGCGGTGGTGTACATTATTTCTATATAGCCAATAGCAAAATCAATACTGTTACTATTTGCACTTTGGGCACAGGCGTGTTTTTCGATGTTCTTATTTTGTTTTCTACGCTGTTACGTCGTCTCTATTTATGGTCACAAGGCTTGTGGGATGTTGATATAGTAGTAGAAGAGATAACAAACAACGATTCCTTTTGTATTGAAGGAAACTCGAAGAAGGATGTTACAAAGAATGGTTCTCGTAATACTGGCCTGTTTTCTAAAGTTCTTCATCCATTTGGGGCATCGGAACGAGTGGAACAACCCAAGGAAGAAACTATATTTATAAGTGACAGTGTCGTAAATGCCGCTCTACGTGAAGGAATTTTTCTACAGCAAGATGTTTCACAGCAAAATGGGAATCACATATTATCCAGCAACTATACTGAAACTGTGAATTCTTCTGCTGGAAACGGTCCGTATATCTTAGCCCAAAATACTTCTGCAAAGGCTCGAGCTTCTTTGAAAGTTGCTAAGATTTGTTTTGGCACACATACACCACATAGTAAGCAAAAGCCCGAAGAGAAAACAAATGACAATGGAAACTCGAAAAGAGAAGCAAAATGTCCAACTCCATTCCTTGTTACCATTCAAGATTCAAATGGATTCTACATGCGTTCTGAAGTTTGGATCGAATTTACTGAAATTGCATCCACAGAAGTAAGAAAGGAAAATGAAATTTTACCTGTTGAAAATGGAGAAGAGATTGCGCCAGCAGATAAAGAAAAGGAATCTTCCTCGTTGAGTCATTCATGCTCATCTCTTTCTTATAGTAAATTCAACCTGAAAGACTCAATCCAATTTGAAACGGAGGGAAGAATCGCAGAAATGCAACAGCCAAAGAACAAAGCTGCGCAAAAACTTCGAAAGTTCATGCCTTCATTTGTATTTCAGTATTTTCAACGTATTTTATGTACGGATGGCATTAAACCCGGCGCAGACTATTATTTGCTCTCTTTCACAGTTGATTTCATTTGTCTACTATATATGCTATTCTTATTTCCGTAAGTAGTTCGTTTCCCTTTTAGTTTTGCTGTGACTTAACCTGTTGCAAGACTCATGTTTGCTCCTGCCGATGCCCGAGTGGCTGTCACTGAAACAGGTAAGAAAGTCATTGCATGTTACTCAGCGAATACTAATATCGGACAATGTTAGCATGGTGGTCGACCAATCTTATGTCCCTTAAACAGATTCTTACATTGTTGGCATTATTTGCAGGCTTAATCATGGAGCGTATATTCTATCTTCGAAGACTCATGTTGGGAAAGTTGACTTTGTATTACGCCAACGTGATCGTATTTCATTTGGTTATATTTGTCATTGGAGACTTTGATCAAAGAGCCACTTTGATTGTATTTTATGTGTTGAAGCTCATTTCTTTTGTTCTCGGAGGCCTTCAGGTAAGAAGAATACTGCAATTTTGAAATGAGTTTTCAATTGCTGAAATATTGTCCTATTCTTTTAGATTCGAGATGGTTTTCCTCCCTATACACATGGCCAATTTCTTTTAAGAAGGTTCTCAGCTTGGGGAATGTTTTTCTTTAATCTTTATTATATGACACCCTTTTTGTACGAGCTTAGAACTATTCTAGACTGGACGATGATTCCAACAAGTATGGAATGGTAAGTAGTATTTAGAGTCTATCAAGAATTCTATTGCCTATTTGAATTTTCCACTAGTTTCGACTGGATGAAATATTCCGATATTTGGATTTCTCTCTACCGAAACAAGGCAATGAATAATAACCGTGCATGGCAAAAGAGGTGGTTAGGAAAGAAGAGGATTGCATCGGTAAAATTCTGGTTAGGAGCTATGCTTGTTTTGCTGCTTTCATTTTTACTTTGGATACCATTTATTGTTTTTAGTGCGGTATGGTTATCTTTTGTTACAAACTTGGATGCATATGCCAACAAATTTTGTAGATTAACCCATTTGAAGCCTATCAACCAATAGAGAGTGGTCGTCTTTCAGTTTCGCTATCTTCTGGATCCCAATTGGAAGTTTATCAAAGTGTGGTGGTTTCTCCAACAATTGCTACTAGTGCCGAAAGGAGTTTCGCTTCGAATTTAGACGTTAGTTTGTTAGCAGATACCAATCAAGGAAAAACCTACTGGCTTCAATTCGGAGTGGACTCCAGTCAAATTTGGCAACCACCCTCGCATCGTATTTCAACACTAGAAAGTCAATTATTGTCTGGTCAGATTCAACTCCTTGCAGCTTTGTATATAGAGAGTGGTGGCGGGTATACATATCAGTATGTTTCAAGTAATGTTTTAAATGTTACCGAAAGAACCAGTTTATCCGATTCCCTCCATTCAAAGAATACTTATGGCATCCATATTCCATCATTTCTGCCAAGATACCTTGCCGTGGACTCAACCACATCTTCCTCAGGTCTTTCTGTTCTAGGAAATGGGAACAAGAATGCCTGTGTTAAGGTCGTATTTGAAAATGTTACTCGTGAGGGAGTTTTAAGTAATGGAACGTCTTTTGTGTGGAACGAAACGCAAACATATTGGCAAATTGCATCATGTAATGCGTCAGGAACAGATTGTTCCAAGTGCTCTAATGGCAACTCACTGAAAGATGAAAGTGGAGTCAGTGGCTCAGGGATATCATCCCTTATTACGGGATATGTTGTTTATGTGCGCTCAGGCTCCTCAGGAGGTGTCTTGGGCAAATTTGCAGCTGGAGGGATACTTGCCTTGGTAGTGTATATCTTCTTCTCTATTGGTGGCATGGTTCGTCGTATGTTCGAAAACGAGAAGATTGAAATTCCGTATTATTATATGCCGTTTACAGGTGAGTTGGTATATACAAGCTTTATCAGGACATCCCCGTTAATCATGACTTGTCAGATAACTTATTGTCTCTGGTGTATGATATCATTCGTGCTCGACAAGATGGTGATCTAGCAATGGAAGAATTCTTGTTTTGGGAACTGATAGATCTGTATCGCTCCCAAGAGCGACTCGTGAAGTAAGTAGGAATTTATAAATCATTAAGTTGAATTGAGCTGTCCAAAGGTGGTCCGGTGAAAGGCAACTATATCCAGAGTTTGAATGGTGGCTTCCACCGTTCCGACTTCAACGATGGACAATGTATAAGCAGGTCGACAATTAATAAAATGGCACGTAATTTTGTCAGCCATTTCAATGCCATTGTGGAATTTTTTTCGATTGGATGTGTATAGTGGAAATATTCACTTGCAATTTTTCCAATAGTACAAGGGCTCGACCATGGGCGATATCTCCCCTTCTTGCTATCAATAAAATTTCAGTGTATTTGTTTTAATCATCTCATTCATTGCTGTTAAACTTTGAAATGGCGTGTTTGAAATACTTGAGACCAAGGAGCACCTCTGTAGTTATGTTCTTTTTGGGCCATGCAATCTGGAGGCGGGCTCTAGCTTGACGTGGCAACAATCTATAGCCCGCCAATGGCAATCCATTGTCGAAGAGTGATGAGAGAAGAAAAAAGCCGTTGCAATTTGGCTTTGGCTTCAATTGGATTTTAGGGGTCACGTTGCTTCTTTTCGCTTTTTCCCTTTTTTATGTCCGACACTAGTGAGAGAACTACGTTACCGCTGTTGGGGTTTCGAGCTGTCAGAAAGAGCCCCAAAAGAAAGCGTTCAAAAAAGTATTCAGCGGAATTGGAGTGTCTGTCCCATGGTAGCTTTCCAACGGAACGAGTTGTTTTAAGCGATAGTGATATGCAAACAGCTCAGTCGTCCTCTGAGTCACTAACGGGCGCGGAATCCGAATTCTTACTCACCGAATGTTATAGTGACTCTCGAGGGTATAAAACGGAACCTGTCTCACCTAGGACACCTCCTATGTCCCCTGTAAAGGGAGAAAGAAAACTTGTTACTCCAATGGCTCCAAAGAAGAGCGTTCAAGAAAGTAGAAATGTCTCTTTTTTCGAATCTGAAGGTAATATGGGTTGGCAAAATTAGATTTTATATAACTTTCGATAGATAATGACGATGGTGGAATTTGTCATTCCTGTGGAAGGTATTGTCGATTGCGACCTTCCGTTCCTGTTTGTTTTCGTTTGAGCTGTGCAATTGAATATATGAATGTGTTAGAAGAACGATAGGAAATCAAGAAAGGAGAAAATTTTGTATATTTTCGAGAATTTCAAGGTACCTTTGAGTTGACCTGTCTTTTTTGGTAGCATTGTGCCGTTGGACAAAAGGAAATGGTGTTCCCAAGACTGGTTGTTCAAAGAGATTTATATATTTGTGTTGCATTTCCGACAGTGAAATAAGTGTTGTTGGACAACTGATCGATTCAATAACCGACCCCTGTTTTCGTCTTGTTTGGCAAAGTTCGGTGGAGATAGAAATTTTTTCAATTGTAAACTAACTGGACAGTTTTCTCATGCTTACTCCAAAAGAAACTGAAGATGCTACTCTATTGTTGAGTAAATTCTACGCACTGTATACGACTATAGATATTAGCTACACTCTCTCAGATATCTGCTTGCAACTGGGAAGACAAAGCTACCTTTTCTCCTGGCTTGAATGGAGGCAAGCCAAGATAAGGACAATTGGCACATCTAAAAGCATCGCCACGATAACACTAAGTGCACTTAGTCTTCTGAACACATTCAAACCAATAAACAAAGCTTACATTACCGCAGGCTGAATTTGGAGTCGTCTCTGCCAAACTAGCAGCGGCAACTTTCACCGAGTCTCCCGACCTTTCTGCCTTTCCACAAGTACAATTCGCACAAGGCTTCCTTCCAACTGCACAACCCGACTTTTTCCAGACGCTCTCCACTGCTTCGTCCATCTCTACAAGGGTATTTTCATCAACCAAATCCTGTTCATCAACTTGTGCTTCAGAAAGTTTTTTCCACAACTGTACAGTTTCCTCCTTTGCTCTACCAAGTTGCCCACTTCTAAGGTTTCCATTACTCATAGTTGCTACGTCTACCGAAAGGCCCACGTCATAATTGGGTTTCCTTGCGAACAGCGTCTTTTTTGCTTCCTGGGAAGAATCTTCTACAATTTCTGTAAAACCGCAAAGCTTGAGCTCCGTCCTTACAAGTGATATATTCTCTACTCCGTTGAGCTCCAACTCTAATGTTCCGTTCTTCAGCAAACACCCAAAAACTTTCTCCAAAACAGCATTCCACTGTTCATTGGATGGACTAAACTTGAAACAAAGCTTCCAACTTGATTTTTGTTGATACTCTGACGACAGAAAGTTTTCCAAGTCTTGTGGTACCTGAAATAGCAGCGCCATTATTGTCCCCAATCAATCAACACGCACAAGAAACACAAACGGCACGAATAGACGACTCAACATTGTTTATTAGAAAAAGAGTATCTCTTCAAGGAAATAATGAATCAAGCTTTGTATGTTATTTCCTTGGTAAATGTATGCAAGTTCAGAGAATTGTAATAGCCTAACAAGTACGGATAGGAACAATGTGCTCTATATTTGTTCCGCTGGTTGGATGAACCTTTTCCATCTCTTTTAGATCGATTCGTTGGAATCTCAAGTCTGCTGGCGGGCTCCATTGGTGACATGGAGCCAACCTTGGAAGAATATACTTGTCCTGTTTGTTATCAAGACTGCCAAGAAGGACTTGGCGTAGCAAAAGCTCCTTTTTGTGGCCACATATTTTGTATAACTTGTATCCTCACTTGGGCTGGTATAAGAGCCTCTTGTCCACTATGTAAGACAAGCTTTGACTTTTTGTTCGTTGGAAAGAAACAAGGGGTTGCTTCTGCTTCCAATATTTGTTGGGAGGAGAAATCATTGCAGGTTTTATTCGATGAGTTTTCAAGCTTGCTTGCACCCCTTTCCATGGAACAAGAGGGGGCAATCCAATCGTCTGTTGCTTTGCGTGCCATTTTGGAAGAGGATTCTCGCGAGAGATGGAACACTGAAGATGACTGGTTCAGTTGTGAATTGGACCAACTAGAAGAGGCAATTGATCACGAGTTGTGGGAGGAAGAGGCAATGTTGTGGTCCAAGACATCAAAGAGTATGCAGAGACAATGTGGAAATCGACCTTTTGGGGCCTCTGGTTATATTAAGAATGAACGTCTCCGTGCAAAAGCGTCTTCTCGCAGCGGCAGAGGAGAAGCCTCTTCTTCAAGTGGAACGGGTATTTATTCCAAGTGGCGCACGAGAAAGGGGACTCGTTGAGACTATCGCCAACTTTTTGTGTTGTAAATAGTCATATTTCACTTCAACGCATTGTGTCTATCTATGACATTGAAAAACGTGAAACTATCTGATAACCCAGTTTACTATGAGTCTCAAGGGAAATAGCCACTTAACGTGTTTGCACACACGAAACAAACACAGTCTTAGAGACTTCCTACTCTCGTTGTGTCTTTAGTCATTGCCGATCACAATAACGCCGGTTTCTGAGGTTTAGCCAATACTTTTTTGGTTTGAATCACTTCATCTATCATACCATACTCCAAAGCCTCTTCAGGAGTCATGAAAAAGTCCCTGTCAGTATCTTGTTCGATCTTCTCTAGAGGCTTTCCAGTATAGTCTGCCATGTAAGTATTCAATAAAGATTTGATAAAGAGTATTTCTCTCGCTTGTATTTCAATATCGGCAGCTTGTCCCTGAGCACCTCCTAAAGGCTGATGTATCATAATACGAGCGTTGGGAAGTGATTTACGCTTTCCTTTAGTACCTGCTCCCAATAAGAATGCTGCCATTGAAGCTGCTGTACCAAAACAAACAGTAGAAACATCACAAGGAATAAATTGCATAGTGTCATAAACTGCTAAACCTGCAGAAACGGAACCTCCTGGACTATTGATGTATAAAGTGATGTCTTTAGAAGGATCTTCGTTTGCCAAAAATAGCATTTGTGCTACCAAAGCATTGGCCACCTATGAAAGTTCACTACCAGTGCTAACATATCAAGGGAGAGTAATCAAACCTCATCATCTACGGCTCTACCTAATAAAAGTATTCTGTCTTTTGCTAGTCTGGAATAAATGTCCATCTGCGTATCCCCCATATAAACGGTTGGGATGGGAGCGGGCGGTTTCCTTGAAGGTTCCGTTCTATCCGGGCGATTCGGAGGTTCTGGTTCCGGTTGGCTACGAGGAACTGCAGCACAAGTTGGATTACTGTGCAAGTTGACATATTGTTTCTGACAATGGGGCGACGAGCGAGGGATCCATTTCCGAAGGGCGTAGAGTTCGTTCCTTTTCAAGCCTTTTGATATCTGAAACTGAGACTTGTTTCCTTGTGAAACCCAACTAGAAGAGCCAAAACTGGAGCAAAAGCAACAAGAGTAGTTTGTCATTCTCACCAATCAACTTTGCCACCCAACAAGCCAATGAATAACCACCAATGCAACAATCCCTGTTGGACGGTGTGGCTTGTGGATCAGAAGAGATGTTTGTCTCTCTTTCTAGTATCCACCACAAAGCATTCTTGGGTTATCCACTGGTCAAGCAAAGATATCCATGTTGTTTCTGTCACAGATTAGGCAGTCCTGTTGGTACAAGGACTGCTTCTTTTGTGGGTGTTCGTTGGTTGGTGTCCAGGTTGAATCCAAACCTGGTCAGAAAGTTAAAGTCTTCGGTTGAGAGATATCATGCATTGGGTGAAAAGCTAGCTGAACCACAAGTTTTAAAAGAACCTGTAGAATTGAAGAGAATATCCAAGTTGCGAGCGTCGTTGGAAGACTTGGTGAATAGTTATACAACGTGGGAACAATTGACAGAGGAATTAAATAGCACCAAACAACTTTTGTACGAAGAAAACGATCCTGAAATGAAACAATTGGTACAGATGGAACTCGTTGACTTGGAAAGAAGATTGGATCAAGTAGAAAGTAACCTAAAAGTGTTGTTGTTGCCAAAGGATCCTAACGACGAGCGCAACGTGATGATAGAAGTTCGAGCTGGTACTGGAGGTGACGAAGCCAACATCTGGGCGGGTGATTTAGTTAAAGTCTTTCAAAAATATGCAGAGTTGCAGAACTGGAAAGCGAGTATTGTTTCTTGTCATGAAGGAGACGCTGGTGGTTACAAAGAGTGCATATTGGAAGTGAAAGGGGAAAGAGTATATTCGAAAATGAAGTGGGAAGCTGGAGTTCATCGTGTTCAACGCATTCCTGCAACAGAGACGAGTGGAAGAATACATACGTCTACGGCAACTGTTGCAGTTATGCCGGAAGTAGATGAAGTAGAAGTTGAAATTGATCCCAAAGAGGTTGAAGTGAGTACTGCACGTTCAGGAGGAGCTGGTGGACAAAATGTAAACAAAGTGGAAACTGCGATAGATTTATTTCATAAGCCTACGGGTATTCGTATATTTTGTACAGAGGAAAGGTCCCAGTTACAGAATAAGGAACGTGCGTTTCAAATTCTTCGAGCGAAACTGTATGAAATACGTTTGAAGGAGCAGCAAGATGCTATCACAGGAATGAGACGTAGTCAAGTTGGATCAGGTGCCCGTGCAGAAAAGATTCGTACCTACAACTATAAAGACGCCCGAGTAACTGACCATCGTTTGGGTATGAATTTCTCTTTGGATAGTTTTTTACAAGGAGACTTGGAGTCCATGACTCAAGCTTGTATGATTGCAGATCAGCAACAGCGTCTTGTAGAGTCTTTGGAATCCCCCAATGTGATGGAGGAATCTTCTCCGGTGACTGGCTAACTACGACACAGATGAGGTGTCCGAGGATGAGGGACATTCTCCCATTTGAAAAAGGTTCCTCAACCGGGTGGTGGGATGGCTATGCTGTCTAATCGCTTCGTATGGTTTGACTCACAAAGGTATTAGAATTGCATAACAGAATAAAATGGTTTCGCCACACACGTCTAGAAACTTTTTGCGAGAAATCATTTCCGTGTCTCCTCGAACAGAGTTGGCTACAACTCGCTCTAGACACAACTATTCTAGAGTTCGATATTCAAAAAACAAAAACGTTCACAAAGGTAAACCTATTCTGATATTACCGCGAGTGAAGATATCTCAAAGCATATTGTTATTTTCCTAGAAAAACTCCTGGGAAATAGTTGGCTGTTGGTAAAGAACATGTACAACAAGAAACTAACTTGGTTTGTCATTATTTTGTTAGTAACATGTTTCAATGCCCTGCTAGAAAAGTTATATGCTGTTCCAAGCAATGGTATACCGGAAGAAAGTATTTTTCAAATAACAACTTCTCAAGTGGATAAGGAGATTCCTTACGAAAGCTGGTGGAGAGATGACACCGATTATGAACAACTGCAACAGCAGCTATCCAACCATCCTGGGCCATCACTTAGCCATTTGGAGACATCAACACAAGTTCAAAACCTAAATGAAAAATCGTTCAAGGCTTCACCAACACCAAGTTTCAGTCAAAAACCGAAAACCACTGCCATTAAGAAGGAGACAACGAAGAATGCGAATGAGATGAAAGCTCCAAAGAATCCATCAGCATCCTCCAAGAAGAAGGTGGAACAAGCTAAACAAAGTATGCGAGTTTCAAGTACGCCGGATGAAATCATAGATGAACCCATGTACTTTTCTTTGAATCAAACCAAAATCATGCTCATGTTGAGTAAATTTATTAAGCAATATCGAATAGAGTCAGTGGTTCATGGAAGATGCAAGACCATGCAAGAGACGATGGACATGATCAAAGTAGTTGAAAGGTACCCAAACGTGAGATTCTTAGGAATGCATCCAGATTCTCAGACAATTGACAAATATCGAAAGAAACTTGGCGAAAGCTTGAGACGGAAGTTTGTGGTGAAAGATGTGATGGACGAAATTCCCTTTGGATTTCATTTGATGTGGAATTTGGAAGGCATTCATGATCAGCCTTATGAAACTGTCTTGAGATATTTCGTGCAGTTGAAGAGGAAAAAGTACAAATATGTAGCCTTGATTCACGTTTTGTATTCTAACAACGACAAAGTAATACGAGAGAAAGGAACTTATATACCTATCAATGTGAGGGCAAAGCCATTTTCGCTTCCCATGCCACTTAGAATGGTAAAAGAAGTCGGTAAGGATCGCAACGGCCATCTTCTTCAGTTGTTGCTTTATGATATTTCACAATTACCTGACATGGAAAATGATGAATATTTAAGAGAGTTTTTATCTTGGATTGGTTGAACATCAACTGGATGGAATATTAGCCTCAATGTCTTTTGTTGCTAACATGTTTAGTATTCATATCAGAATTTCTTTTTCCCAAACGGAAGCAGTAAATACCCAAGTACTTAGTGATTTCTCCAACTACCTGAATGACTTCATACGAGACAAGTATGATATGATAAAGGAAGTAAAGATGAAGAGCCACAGCATGAGTATAAGGATAGCCTTGAAAAGTAACGTAATGAGAAAGATATATCACCATCAACCATGTCAAGTTGAGTATCAGAAAAGTGAGAGTAGGATAGGAAGTATGAGTCAAATGTGAGATAATCAAATAAAACGTATTCCTAAAGAATAGCAATCCAATAGTTACCATGTATAATAAAAAATGACCAACAAAGACTGGTTTCGCTAAATAAGCCCAACAAAAAACAGCCAAAGAATAGAGTCCAAAACTTGCAAAAGTAATCCAACAAGACTGAAGAAAAGGATGTCGATAAATAATAGTCGTAGGATGGCGCCAGATTTCAAGGCAAGAAAAGAATACTGTAGGAATAGTCAAAGGCAATGACAAGCAAAGAATCCAATGTTGAAGAGATAAACGAATACCCAACAAGTTGAGGGGTTGAAACCATAATGAAGGACCGAATAGACAAGTAGCCATGAAAATAAAGATAATGCCCATCAAACCTTCGTTAGCTCCATTTATCTGTCTTAAAGTAAGAGAACCACACAGAAACTCTTCCAATGTCGAGAAAAAGAAAGGAATCATCCCAAGAGACCAGACCAGAAATAAAGTAGCAAAGGATCTTCCCAACCTCAACGTAGCAGCTACTGCCAGTCCCAATATAGTCACATTCAAAGCATCACAGCCATGATCAAATAAGTGGCCTAGAGGACTGGAACTGTTTGTACGTCTTGCCTGTCTACCATCCAAGTTATCAAACATCATATATAAGAAAGTGGCAAGAGCTGCAGATAAGTATACTCTTTTTGGAGCTTCAGACACAAGATCGGGAGAATAGTAAAGAAGGATAACAGTACTCGACAAGGTGCACAACAAACCTGATATAGTAAGTAAGTTGGGGGCCAACCACAAGGGAATCCTTTCGACTTCTGCGTCATATAATCTCGACAATACCTTTCGATAGAGGATAGACAAGTCTCGTCCGGAAGCACAAGGCTGGTCCAAGCCTTGCAATTGTTGTGGCGTCAACTGCATATCTAAAAGGGAATGACAATGCCAATTCAATAAGACTAGGAAGCATCTTCACCATCTTTTCTATTTGCTGTTTCAATGGAATGAATGAATGGACTCGTTTGTGTGGACAATCTCGAGGAGCTCAATGAAGACCCTGCCACCAACTCTTAGTTGGATATGCTCCTTTACGTTTTCTTGTCACTCATCAAGAAAATATCCACTCGTACATATAAAATATAGCCACAATACTATTCCTTTCCCGTACAACTATTTTGGTTTCCAAAGGTTTCGCCTTCTGAAGCGTCGTCTATCTTATGTAAGAACCCAATGGGTGTTGACTATGGCAAGTGAAGGCAATCGTTTCTTCCAAATATTTCAAAAACTAACAAGTCAACCTGAGAATGATCTTCTCCGGAAATACCGCAAGATTATCACTGGCATCAATCAACTGGAAGATAAATTCAAGCTATTTTCTGATGCAGAATTGAAAGAGTTGACTCGTACTTTTAGAGACAGATTAGATGGTGGACAAGAAAAAGATAGCATCTTGGAAGAAGCTTTTGCTGTGGCAAGAGAAGTCTGTCGTAGAACGTTGGGAATCCGTCTCTATGATGTTCAACTTTTGGGTAGTTTAGTATTGTTGAATGGAAATATCGCTGAAATGGCCACTGGAGAAGGCAAAACTTATGTAACTATACCTGCAGCATATTTTGAAGCTATTCATGGAAAAGGTGGAATTTTCATTATCACAGTGAATGACTATTTGGCTAGAAGAGATGCAAACTTGGTGAGACCAGTATATGATTTTCTTGGAATATCTTTAGGAATAATAGATTCTTCAACTCCTTTTGAAGAAAAGAAGAAAGCATATAGTCAACAGATTATCTATGTGACCAATTCTGAGCTTGGCTTTGACTATTTAAGAGATCATTTGACAAAAAGTCCCGAAGGCGTAGTATTGTCATCTTGTTTTCGTTTTGGAATGATCGATGAAGTGGATTCAGTTCTTATCGATGAAGCTCGAACACCATTGATTATTTCGGATAAAGTAAAGGCACCCAAGGAATTTTATTATAGAGCTATTGATGTCGTCGGTCAGCTCAAATCAAAATATGATTATGAAGTGAAGGAAAAGGAGCAAACAGTAATATTGACGGAGCGAGGAATAGTCCGCTGTGAAAACTTATTAGAGACGGAGGATCTTTATAGTTTAGAGACGCCATGGGCATATTATGTAATCAATGCATTGAAAGCAAAAGAACTCTTTGTACGTGATAGAGATTATATTGTCGATCAAGGTCAAGTCAAGATAGTAGATACTTTTACTGGACGTACTTTAGTAGGTCGTCGTTGGAATGAAGGCCTTCATCAAAGTGTGGAAGCAAAGGAGGGTTTGGAAATAAGTGAAGAAACGCAGATTGCAGCCAAGATATCCTATCAAAGTTTCTTTAAACTATTTCATAAACTTTGTGGTATGACAGCGACTGCATCAACAGATAAGAATGAATTTCGGTCGGTTTATGGTATGGAAGTAGTTACTATTCCAACTGCATTTCCTATGATTCGCAAGGATTATCCTGATTGGGTATTTCAGACAAAGTCCTTCAAATTGGAAGCCGTTGTTGAAGAAATTGAAGAGATGTATTCTCTAGGACGGCCTGTCTTAGTAGGAACAACAAGTATCGATGCCTCGGAAGAAATTTCAACTCTTCTTAGGGATAGAAACGTTCCTCATGAAGTTTTAAACGCTCGTCCAGAAAATGCTTCGAGAGAAGCAGAAATAGTTTCTCGAGCAGGTACTCTACATGCAGTTACTATTTCAACGAACATGTCTGGAAGAGGAACGGATATTATGTTGGGAGGCAATCCATTATATATGACTAGGTCTTGTATAGGAACAATACTATTGGAATATATGAAGAGTGGGAACTTGGAATGGCTGTCGAATACCCGATGGAATATATCTAAAGACTTTATTCAATCATTGGCAGAATATTGGACAACCATAAATGGTCTTCAACATAAGCCTTCATCACACGAAGAATACTCTGATGATATGTTGTTACAGTGGAAGACATCCATCGATGATTGGTTATATATATTCCATCCTTATATGAAACCGAGTATATTAGATTCCCGTATCTCAGAGTGGTGGCCATCGTTTCTTGACATCTTTCAACAAATACAAGAAGATGTTGAAGAACAAAGAAAGAAGATAATACAATTAGGAGGTTTGTATGTGATAGGGACAGAACGTCACGAGTCTCGGCGTATTGATAATCAATTGAGAGGCCGAGCTGGTAGACAGGGTGATCCTGGTGCTAGTCGATTCTTTCTCTCATTAGAAGATCGTTTATTTCGTATATTTGGTGGTGACCGAATCAAAGGTCTTATGCAATCTCTGAGGGTTGGCAATCTTCCTATTGAAAACTCTCTGGTCACTTCTTCTTTAGACAACATTCAATCAACTGTTGAGCAATATTTTGCTGGTATGAGAATGGAGTTGTTCAAATATGATCAAGTCAGCTTTCTTCCTTGTGTTATAAGTTTGTATCACAACTAAATACTCTATAGGTGGTTGACAAACAAAGAGTTGCCATTTATATGGATAGAGACCGCATTCTTCGAGGTTCGATGGAATATCTCGTGCAAAGACTGGAAAATGATATATACCAAACTATGGAAGAGATTGTCAAAGTTCATTGGCCTTTGAATCTACCAGAAACCAAAGTGAAATGTGAACAGAAATTGAAGGAATTTTTTCCATTTGTGCAATGGAATGAGAATACTATTCAGGATATCACTTTACAGGAAGAATTTGTTCAAAATTGGAAGAATAGATTGTTTCATTCCAGTTGGTTGAATGATATTCCTTTATTTCAAACATCTCCAAAGTCATCTATTGAAACCATCCTTCGTTTTATCTATTTACAACAAATAGACTATTTATGGATGGATCATTTGAAACGTCTAGAATTAATATTTCAAGTAATTGGCTTACAAGTATATCGACAAACTGATCCCTTTTTAGAGTACCAAAGGCAAGCTTATGATAGGTTTCAAGAGCTGATTGCGGATATTAGAAAAACTTCCATTTATTCTATTACTCATTATAAACCTAAATAGTAGATTGAATGGTAAAACCTCTTATGTTTCTCTGAATACACAACATCAAAGACTATGATCTGTTGTTATTGAAGACTCGGAAGAACGTTTCAGAGCTTGACGATACCATCGACGATGAATTTTGATGACTCTAAGAGGATATTCGAGTATTTCCGCTGTAAAATCGGGTGCATAGATTTCATCTAACAAAGCTCGAATGCCTAATAACGTCCATGGACCAACTTCTGAAACAAAGCCTTCAGAACCCGCAGTTATCTTGAGTTTACCATAAATAATCAAAATAGCTTCCACCGCAGGAACTCCTCTTTTAAAAACCAAATGAGCAACACGATTGGAGGGACTCGTTACTCGAAACTCTTCCGTGTCCTCATGAAATTCTACCACTTGACAACTTTCCAACATGTGAATAAGAACATCATAACTTATATGACTGGAAGAAAATGCAGAAATATTGTGACTCAAATAACTTGCCACAACAAGAACCTCATTGTGTGATAAACGATCCTCTAAATGAGCTCCAGGATCAAACATTTTCAACACTTCCATATCAATCTTTCTCTTTCTCCAAACTTTCTCTTCCGTTGCATTATTTGGATAAACCTAAACATCTTGAGTATTCCTATCACAACATGACAGAACCAACCGACGTACATCTGTTTCATCTACAATTTCACTCCCAATGATTTCTTCAATCACATCCTCCAAAGTCACTATTCCAATATTTTGATAAAAGGGATCTGTAGGTCCTTCATTATTTACTTTATATATAACTGCCAAGTGACCACGACCACTCTTAAACTCTTTCAACATGACGTCCAATGTTGTTTCATGAAATACAAACTGAATTTCTCTGTGAAAGAAAGACAAAACAGTCTTCAGAGATATATCATCGTCTGGGTCAATGAGTACCAAATCTTTGGTAAAAAGTATTCCAATGATATTCTCCTTTGTTCCTGAATAAACCGGAATTCTAGAGTGCCCCGATTGGAATATCAAAGTCAAAGTCTTAAAATTGAGATGTGAATTTTCATCCAACATGAAGACTTTTTCTAAAGGTGTCATGATTTCTTCTACATTCTTTTGTGCAAACTCCAAGGCACTGCCTAATAATTCAGTCTCTTCTGGTGAGAGACCAGGAACATTTCCATCATTTACATCTTCCAAATTAGGTCCATGCATCTTTACAAGAGACTTTAATTGACGTTTAGAATATCTATGTAAAGGCTCCCTTCCCAAAAACCAGTCTAGAATCCTGGAAGTGGGATAACTCAACGGAAAAAATAACACAATGAAAATCCGAACAATAGGAACTGTATAATAGCCAACTTTGAGGCCATAACGGTGACATACAGACTGAGGTATAATTTCTCCCAAGACTAGAATAGCCAAAGTTGAAACCACAAAGCCTAAAATGCCACCTATAATATCTGCCCATAAAATGGATAAACCAGAGTTCACCGCAGTGTTACCGATAAGTAGAGTACAAAGTAGTAAGTTTCCTTTCTTTCTAACGGGATATATTCTTTTTGCACATTTTGCTTCTTCTTGGTTTTCTGACTCTTGCGCCAACTGAAGGTCTACGAGGTCCAAAGACATGAGTCCCAACGTCAGTCCAGCAAATAAACCCGATAAAAAGACAAGACAGATTGCTATGACAATTCTCCACCATTCCACAATCATTAGTTTGAACTACTTGAATACTATTGTGGATGAGTATGACAACATAGGAAACGACATGCAATCCATTTGAAAAAGCATTTCAGGAATCGCAATGCAATGGAGTAAAACTGAAAACAAAGGAATGGGCCTCTTTGCTACCCAACCCTATAAAGTTGGAGACATTATTCTTGTGGAAGAGGCTTATTCATGGGTAACTCTTCAAGACAATAGTCTAAATATTTGTCATACCTGCTTTCATTGCAGTGAGGCTTTAAAGAAGTGTAGCCGTTGTATGTTCCTACACAGTGCACCGAAAACAGTTTAAGTATGTGTAATTAGGCAAGTTTGCGAGATATTGCGGACTGGATTGCCAAAAGAAGGCTTGGAAAGAAAACAACCATCAATGGGAATGCAGAGCTATTGCTTGTTCAGTTAATAGGAAAACTCCAAGTATTGTTCGCTTGGCAGCTCTCGTTTTGTTCCGAGCTTTGGCTACAAACGGACAAGATAGGAAAATCTTGGAACGGTGTCGCTCGTTTCCTTATTGGAGTAGTGATGGTGGTGAGTTTCTATCAGGCCATAGTCTGTATGGTTGGGTTGAAGATCTTCGCCACTTCATGAGGCTTAGTTGTTATCCTCAGAAAGAACTTTCGGAATTACTGGAAGACAACTTTGTAATGTCTTTGATACGATTGTTAGAGATGAACGCACACACTATTTTCGATAGTGAGTTGAATACTTTGGGCGTTGGTTTCTTTCCTAAAGCTTCTTTGATGAATCATGATTGTCGACCCAATTCTGTTGCGTTATTTACTGGAGGTTTGTTCTTATTCTCGAAACACAAAATCGATAGTTTGTACTTATCTTTTCAAGGTTTTCATAATACCTCAGGCAAACCTGTATCGATACATATTCGTTGTGTTCGTCCCATCGAAGCCGGTGAAGAGATAGTTATTAGCTATTTGGATGTTTGTTTATCATGGATGGATCGGTTGGAATGGCTTAAAGAACACTATCAGTTTGAATGCTGCTGTTCCCGTTGTAAAGAAGAATCCTCATTGACTATTCAACAATATGGTGAGAAGTTGGTGGAATTGAAATCAGATTTGAAAACTATCAATCATTTAATAGTCCTTTCAGAACAAGAGGAACTTGGCAACAACAACCTATCGAGAAGTTTTGAATGTATCCATTGGGTATTGGAACAAAGACCTTTTTCTTCTGTGTGATATGACCAAAAGTTTGTTTAGGCTTGGGACAAATGTCGTCAATGTATTCAAAAGTTATATCCCAATTCTCCAATATTTCATTGGAAACAAATACAAATAGCATCTCGGATGGGTTATTTATGTATTGTATTGGAAAAGTATTCTCAAGCGACAGATTACTTGGAATTGTATATTGAACTGCTGAGAGATAAACCTGAGTTTGCTTACTTTCCGACGGTGGCTCTCGAAATGTTGAAACTGGGCAAGTTGTACGCTTATTTAGGGAATTTGTCTGCAGCAAAGAGATACTTGGAAAAGGCAAAGCAGATTTATACAAACCTTCTTGTGAAAGAGGATCCACTTTATTACAAATGTGAGGAGGAACTGTACAAAGTTGTTGTTGAGTATGATTGGATGGTACAACAAACAGGACTGTGTTGATAGGCAACCTGGAGTCTTTGAGTTTCCATGGCATCCCAACACTTAATTTGGATTCCCATGAAGCTGTGTAAAGAATGTTGCAAAGTGTCTTCATTCAAACATAAAGTGAATAGAATAACGGTTGGATGCAAATATAAATGAGAAGGGTACAACAGCTGTGAGTTGTGAAAACATAACTTGAGAGTCTTCAACAGACGGCAAATAATGTGGAGCATAACAGTTGAGCTAATTTTGTGCCAGAAAATATGCAACATGAATCTTTGAAAAGTTTGTCACAATTTTTTGCTTTGAAGTAGGTGCAAAACAATCAAGTACTCGAAGCTTTACAAGTACCAAAGAGTCTTTATAAAATACTTTCAGAGTGATAGATAGATAAAACGTCAAGAAAAGGAGTACGCTGTGGTGTTCTATCGTAATTGGTTAATTGAAACCTTTGGTTATTACTCCATAAAACTCGTACAAAGTTAGAGTGAAGTCAACTTCAAAGATAGATATCAGCACCGTTAAAAGCTACGAGGAACCACTTGTAAGAATTTCTCATTTATTATTATATTTCACCACACCCATCTGAAGCATCTATGCAAATCATACGAGCTTTACATTCTCTTCTTCATGAAGGTAATAGGCACCCGCGTTACTGGAATTATGAGCCGTAAAACAAAACAACGTACTAGGCCGTTATCAGTCTCTGTCGTCTTGAGAATCATCTTTGAGTTCATATGCTGATAGGAGCTAATAGTATCTCACAAGCACATAACGATTATTGAAAGACTCGCAATCTATTCTTTGTAGAAGCGCAGTCATTGTTCACAGTATAGTCAACTTCATCTCTTCCGTACTTAAATTTGGAAACAAAGACTTAAGGCTAGAAAGTCTTCGGATGCTGCTGGATTTCTGGTTTATAGTGCAGTATAGGCATGAAGAAAGGAAATTTATATAATTATGCGGATGGTTGTATTTTCCATCTATTTTATCAGCAGTTCTTTGCTTTCCATGAACTTGGAAGAGTGAAACAACTTCATTTGGAACAAATAGAAATGTTGTTTCCAATAACCTGGCCGAGCTACCAAAGAAGTCTCAAGTCCATGCAACGAACCACACCGCAACTTGAGACTCAAGAATAATACTTTGACTGGAATTTCTGTTAGCCAGGAACTATTCAAATGACTATTTGCACATCAAACGATCCTATGTTCATCGTAAAGACTTCATATTGCTCGCATGGAATACTTTTAGAAGCTCAAGTGCTGTGAACAAGCTTTGGAAAAAATCTATGATTCATCAAGTGCCTTATAGCAGTTTGGAGTTGGTTTACTCTTCCATGGGAGCTACTCTAATATCTTCAACATCCACCTGAAATGAACTACTAGGTACACATTTAAAGCTTTACAAATTGCAGAGACGAAATATACTAAGAGCCAATGAATTCTACGGATTGAAGCAAGTCGAAGCTCATTGTTACTTGAACTTTGGATATTTCTGAAGAAATACTGTTTCTTTTCAAGATAGTCTTATAGAGGTTATGCTGCCAGACTTGATATTTTTTGAAACAACTTATCTGCAGAAACTTTCAACAGCTGTTCTATTTTTTGCTTTCTATTTATGCAGAGCTTTCGTTCGTTATATGTATTTTAGTTGCATTACAAATAGCCTGTATCCAAAGCAATCGTCCAATGTCTTTATTTCGATTCTATTCTTCTACATTCAAAGGATAGCACAAGCTCCTTCCGTCGCATAACGCCGATTTCCCGGTACCATCAAAGTGCGAAGCATTTGAATGAAAAACTGTGAATCATTCTGTTTTAATTTCGCTATATCACAAGAATGGTCAAATAACTCACTTCTGTGCCACTCATTTCTTGTGGTCTTATTAGGATTTCATTTAACTTGTCCATATTGCACTTTACTTGTTTCTCCATTTCAGCTTCATCGATATTATGATGCCAGTCACTAGGCTTCCACAACTTGATATCATTGTCGATACCACTTGTCGCTATTAGAGGTTGACACGGATGTGGCTAAATACAGGAATAGGATATCCATTCAGCAGCGTTCAGAACACAAATAAAAACATACCAAAACACAATTAACTGCATCCGAGTCTGCCCTATAGGAGCCCAATAACATACCACTATCCAAACTCCAAACATAAAAACAGCCTAAGATATTAAAACAGTAAATAAAAAACCACTCTGTAACTTATACCATCGTCACTTCCAGACAACACACACGGAAACTTTCCTGAAATAAAATTGACTTCTTTGATATCCGTATTCACACTCAAATGTCCTAGGAACCTCTTATGATATCCCAATGAACGGTTTGTACAATAAGAAGTTGGTAGTTCAGCCAAGATGGCACCTTCTTTCGCAGACTGAGCAGATAGATAAACAGGATGCACCATTCTTTCGTCTTCTTCTTCTTCAAGTCTGTTTGCTACTATTTCATGCAAATGTTCGGCAACTTCCTATAATTACACGTTGAATGTCTTCATCTCACTTATAAAGCAAGGCATACGTTGCTAAACTTTTGAGACAATCTGTGCAATTTCTGCATTATGCTTCCAATCCAATATTGCATAAACTCATAAATATGCTTTTGAGTCCATAGTTGCTTATCATGAGAAAGTCTCATTCCAACAGATGACCACCATTGTTCCAAAGGAAATATCTCGTCTAACTTGTCAAGTTCATTTGAAAGCTTTCCTTGCTCCACTTGAATTCTTCCTAGAATACTATTGACCTTCTCCTGACATTCCACCGAAATCAAACAAATAGAATAGTAATAACTGAGAAATACAAACCTCCATTTCATTGCTAACAGAGCGTATAAATCTGAAGTGAAGATGAATATATCGAACATCCAGAAACCTCCAACAAAAGGAACGAATAATAGAAGCAGAAATAAGAGGAGGAGATTGATCTATTTGGGTTGAATTCTGTTCATCGGAAAAACTTCTCATGTCAGCACATGCAGCATCGATATCACCTGGCCATCCTCTAAAGCAATAAAGAATCCACCTACACAGTATCAGCAAGTGCAAACCAATAGGTCCAAACGTCCGCTTACCGACAAAGCACAAGTTGGTTCCAATGATAAATATCGCAAGCTTTTGAGAACCACGAGAGAGCTTTGTTCAGTTGATCCTATACAACTATTTGAATATTTTCATGTCGTGTTGACTACTTTTACACACCTTATTGAAATATTCATATGCCACAAGAACAAAGTGAAACATACGATAGAAATTTCTTAAAGTTTGATTTCTTTCCAAACCAAAATTGAATTGCTCTTTCATGGAATCTTGATTTGTCATATGTTGAGTAGAAAATACATAAACGCCTTCATAACAATATGACGCCGCAATTGCGGTACCTGTTTCATTGAAACACGAGAAAGTACTAAAAGGAAGTTTTCGATTCCTCAAATGTGACTAAAATATAATGAAAATAACAAGAATGTACTACTTGGCAGTTTCCTTACTGGACAGAATGTCGCTTTGGGTGTACCAAAAAACATTCTTCTATCGTAAACATAAATATAAGGATCTAAAGCAAATCAACAAAGTGCATCAAATACATCAGGTTAAGCAACTTACTGTTGCAACTAACGACTAACTCAAAAGGAAAGTTAGGATTCAGCATGGCGCTTTTAATCGAGGTACGGGAAATCTATGAAACGACGATATGAATACTAACTAGACGACAAAACATAAACCTTCATACAAACCTCTACAACCTTTTTAGGATCCTCAGGTGTTCGAAGGTCTATCTGATACACTCTGCCATCTTCTGAAGCACTAAATATTAGGTTAGGGTTTCGTTTCTCCACATCAATGGTCTTCACACGATCTTCGTGCATCTCGAAAAGTTTTTCCATCCCTCCATCTAGGGACGTTACTCTAACAGTACAATCCATTGCACCGCTTGCCAGTAATCTGTCATTGGTGCAGGGAATAAACCTCAACTTGAAAGGTACAATAAAAACTGTGTTTAGCAAGTATGTGACAACTTACTCCAAAAATATTTCTGTCATGTCCAGTTTCAATTTGGTGTCTCAAGGTCTTTTCAGCAACGTCCCATACAAGTAACCGACAATCATCTGAACCTGACAGCAGCAGAGAGCCTTCCTCATTAAAGGACAATCTATTGACACAACCTCTATGGCCATCCAAGGAAGCTACGTTTTCCAACTTTTGAAAGAACGATACGTGGCTCTTTTATTTTCTGTGAATTTTGTGGTCAGCAAAAACAGAACATATACTTACGAGTATATTGTCCAATTCCCAGAAACTTTTCTTAGAGACAAGATGTTCTCTATAGTCAATCAACTTAGATAAAGAGGTTGCACAAGGAACAAGATTCATTGACGTTCTACGGCCTTCCAAGTCCAACGAATGGTTGTAGATTGCATTTCTCTTTGCATTCCAAGTGAACTTGAGAGTTGTTTTCTTCAAACTATCTTGGTTTGTGAGAATTGAAGGATATCAAATATAACATATTCGTTGGCATGTTCTGTGACAATCCTCAAGTGACTCTAATGATTTGGGTTGCTTCCAATGTCTTTACATCTTCAGGAGAAATGCTGTTTCTAAGACTGCAATGTCTTTGAATTTGCTGACTTGAATCTACTACATATACTACGAAGGAAATTGGATGCAACCAACTCTGTAAAGTCTATTCTTTTGCAAAAGTTGAATTGTCTTTCATCGTCGTTTCGTTACATCTTGAATATGACAAAGGATACTTTCAAAACTTTCAAAAGAGGATTCACTATGAGTGCAAAAGAGGAGAATTTCTGCAGTTGGGCATCTCCTCGTGATCATGTCATTGGGCTGCCAGTTTCGTTACAAAGTCTTGAGACAAGAAGACGCCACAGAAGCTACTAGACAGCTGGAATTGGACGTCATTGCAGGTTTACAGTCCCAACCAAAACATCTTTCGTCTACCTACTTTTATGACCAAGAAGGAAGTGGTAAGTTGTATAAAGAACGTTGTATAGATGATGGACAAGAGTAAAACATGTTTTAAGCATTGTATCAGCAAATAACCGAATTGGACGAATATTATTTGACTCGTTGTGAATTTGAAATATTAAAGACTCACGGAAAAAGTATATGTGATCGTTATTTTGGACATGGCCAACCTGTCAACTTGGTAGAGTTGGGAGCAGGCGATGGAAGGAAAACCAGAGTCTTATTAAAAGAGTTGTTGGAAGCTCAAGTAGATTTCCAATATGTACCTATTGATATTTCAGAGTCTGCCATGAAGGAACTTGTGATGGGTTTGAAGAGTGAGTTTCAAGATAGTCATTTGCAGTGTTTTGGGTTGGTTGGAGACTACAAGGATGGGCTGCAATGGCTATCTTCCCAACAACACTTTAGAAAGAACTTTGTTCTATTTTTGGGTTCTTCTATTGGCAATTTTACTAGAGAAAATGCCATTCGTTTTCTACGTGGATTGGCTCAGATATTGAGAGATGGAGATGAATTATTATTAGGAGCTGATTTGTTGAAAGATCCTATGATAATGACCCGAGCATATATGGATTCTAAGCAAGTGACTAGACGTTTCAATCTTAATTTATTGAAACGTATCAATCGTGAGTTGAAAGCAGACTTTGATTGTAATGAGTGGTATCATTATGCATTCTATCGAAGTGATATTCAGGCAGTGGAAAGTCAACTCATTTCCAAAGTCCCTCAACAAGTGTATTTGGGTTCATCAGGATTACGTTTTTCATTGGAAGCATTTGAGCCTATTCATACTGAATATTCTCACAAGTATCTTTTACAAGATTTGAAACAAATAGCTGCTTATTCTGGTATGCAGTGTTGTGAGTTTTTATTTGATGAAAACAAGTGGTTTGTGGATTGTATTTGGAAAGTGGATTGTCATAACTCTGCTTCAAAGTCATCCAATGACCAACAGCACCAATATAGTTAAGATATTAAGAATGATCAAAGGAACTAGTTGCAAGTAAATGTGTTTTGTTTTGGAGGAAGGGAGGGAAGGGGTGTTATACCATACCTCTCATAATCACACGAAAAGCGTACAATAGTCTACTTATTTGTGCCTTTACACTGTTGGGTTCCAATCTAGTTTGTTCATAACTCCATCCTACTTTAGATAAAAAGCGTTCTTCATTCAGAATAGCTAAAGCGTTGGAAGTCAATAAAGTAGCTAAAATCAGCGATCCCAATGTCAACGTCATGAAGAGGAATCGCTTTCTTGCATGAACGAATCGAATATTTTCTTGGTATAATAACTCAACCCTAATATTCCTACTATGACTGCTATATATTTCAATATTGTTATCCATGAAAGATGATGTTGTTTCATATTTTGTATACCGGCACCCAACACAACTACTTGAAATAAAAAGGGTATAATACCCAGAATAGTGGCTATCATATAGTCACGAAAAGAAATGGGAGACAAGGCAATCAAATAGTTATTGATAAAAGAAGGAATAGGCGACAATCTTTTCATATATATATATATGAGAAGAGTAATCATAGAAAATGTTCTTACCTAGAAAACAATGCTATTCGCCATCCTTGTTGAGCTATTGCAGACATCCATTTCTGTGCTTGTGGATATTGTTCAAGTTTTTTCCGAGTCCAACGATATAAAATACTTTTGGCTAATAAAAAAGATACCATAGCTGCCAATACTTTGGAAGTATACATACAAATAAGAGCATAATATATGTTCATAGACGCTCCAGCTGCCAATTCTATAGCAACTGTACCAGGAAAACAACCAATAACTGCTATTGTATGAATAAAAAAGAAAAGCATAAAACGAATAGGTAACTCAAGGGATGGAATGCACTGCAAACTACTTTTCATATCAAACCTACCATAATAGTATTCAACAACTATACAATTGCTATATGACCAACTTTCAACTTGCCTAGGTAGTATAATCAGCCACCCAATATTATTATGACTATGATGAAGATGGTTGTTGTTATCATAAAGGGTAGTTGCTAGATATATCAAATATCCTATGTTGATGTTTCACTCGACAACAAAAAGAGTAAGAGAGAGAGAGACTTACCCAACAACAGCAACAACAGAATAGCTATTCCTATCTTTATTCCTTTTGAATACTTTTTGTTCGAATTGGAAAATTGTTGTCGAAAGAATAAATCATAAAGTGGTTTCTCTTCTTTCTTACAAACAAGTTGCGTAATAGAATGAGAACATAAACGCCTATTGCAACCACCAACATAAAGGTTGTGAATAGAACAACTCGTATATTTTCTATTCCCATTTTTCCAATAGTATCTATGAGTGTGTTGATGAGTCGTTGATACAACTATTTGTCTTTGAAAACCACAAAGATGACTGTTCTTCTCCATAAGCAAGAGGAATTCTTATGGAATGGCAGAGTTGTGATCATTCCATCTTTTTGGTTTGGAAAAGAAGAAACAGTTTATTGTTTACTAGTCTATATCCTTTTATTGGTTATTTATCTCTTGGTTGGATATATTGGGGAATGATATCCAAGTTGGGTTTGTCCACACAAAAGAGGTTGTTGGGTCCTGCTTCGAAAGTAGTAAAGACTTGTCGCACTAAAAAACCCCATTCGAATGGCTCTAAATATTATGCTATAGTTGGAGGTAAGAATGGGTTTATAGGAGTAGTGGATAGTTGGGATACTTGTGGGAGCCTTGTTCGTTATGTAAGAAACGCAAGATATAAGAGTTTTACTAACAAAGAAGCAGCAGAAGAATTTGTTCGACAAGTTTCAGGAGGGTTGGGAACAAACCTGTCTTCTTCTCCCCAATTAACACAAAGAGAAACTTTTACTTGTGCCTACTCACAAGAGAAAGAACAAGGAAAGGCAATATTTCGATTGTACACAGATGGTGCCTGTGTCTCTAATGGAACTTGTGGTGCAAAGGCAGGATATGGAGTTTATTTTGGTGATGGAGATCCAAGAAATATTAGTAGACCCTTATTAGGTCAAGTACAAACCAATCAACGTGCAGAGTTGAGTGCTATGATAGCTGCTTTGGAGAGTTTGTACAAGGAATCCATCATTCAGGATTCAGAAGCTCAAGTATTTATATACACGGATTCCAGATATGTAAAGAATATTCTAACTGCAGGTTGGTTGGAGCAGTGGAAACGTAACAATTGGAAGAGAAAAGTGGGAGAGTTGAAGAATTTGGATCTTGTTCAACGTTTGGACTATTTATGGAACAAGTTACATCAAGAAAGTAAAGCTAAAATAGAAATAGTTTGGGTAAAAGGACATGATGGATTGAAAGGCAATGAAGAAGCCGATAGATTAGCAACTCTGGGCATTGATCAAAAGAAGACAAATCCAGAATATGTATCCTAAATAGGATATCTTTCGAAGGGTCAACATTGAAAGTAACCAATTCTTCTTAGTTACGGTGAATAACATAAAAAGTGGCTCCATTCTCAAGTTTCTTTTCACAATAACTCTGAGAAAATATTTGCCATGATCAACTCTTATTCCACTCTTTCCACCCAATGGAAACATGAGAAATAACTTTGTTGATACAAACTCACTGCAAAAGCAACTCTTTCTTTATCCACAAAGGAATACAAAGGTTGCTCTAGTACAGGACTATTGACTATCCAATGATACAAAAGAAAAGATACGACCAAATATTTCTTCTTTCATCAAATAATCATCTAAAGAAGATTCAACAACCCTACTAGGCTCTATAAATAGATCATCTCTATTCATATGTTTCCCACATATCATACAATTTGACCTCGAGTACTCTTTAATAACATTCCAATGAGACCATCAAAATGGGTTGTCTTCACTATACGAGAATAGTCACTGCATTGTTGAATGTCTTGTTCCATCAATTCACTTAACTTTATCCACACAAGGCATAGTCTAAAGAAACACATTTCTTACCACAGTTGAAAGTCTTTGTCCCGGCAATCATTCAAACTGTCTAGTTGTTGTATACAATACATTTCATATCAAAGAATATATCCATAAAATATCAACTCTTTTCGCCAATCACAACTCTTATCCAAACTAATTGGAGCAAGTGCTTCCATTGCTTTAGCGCTGTTGAAGCTCTTAACAAGCCAGTGACCATTTCAGGACATCCAATTATATTACAATCAACATCCAAATACTGTGTAACAAGAGCTTCCAATAGATGTTCAAAAGGTTTCCATAGCACAGCGTTCCCTGCAGCAATGGCACCACAAGAGGCTGTAAAAGTCATAATACAACTTTCCGTACACTTGAGAACAGTGGGAAAATTCCAAACTCCAAATATCAATATAGCTCTTAGTGGCTTCAGACGTACTTGTTGCAAGTCAAGAGCAAAAGCAGGCTCTCTAACATAGTCTAGCAATCACCCACTAGCTTTTCTTTCAGGTTCAAGATATTTAAGTATTTCTCAATATCACTCCAGTGATTGATGGCTGTAGTAACTTACAAGGCTGTTTGACTAGGATGTCTCTTCCAATCCTCGTAAACTACTCTCCGGTTATTTAAATAATAAAGCCAAATGCTGGTGTTGCTTCCTTTCGAAGAAATGCTTCATTTTTGGCTTGTGTAATAGCAGACTTAAGTTTCTGGGACTAGATATAGTCTCAAACTAAATTGAGGACTATTGTGTTCCACAAGTTTTTCTCTTGAAAACAAGTAGTGCACGAATTGCAAAACAACAGACATATTGAAGAGAAAACTCGATCATTGCGATTGGCGGTGCAATTCCTTCTATGGATTGTCAGCTGACAACTGACGACCAGAAACTGAGTGAATGGAAAAAGTTTCGTTTAGACTCGGATAAGAATGATTGGATTGATCAAGTGGATATTTCCGGTGCCAAGTCTTTATATGAGAAGGAAGCTCAAGACAGACCACTGAGAGTACTGGTATTGTATGGTTCTTTAAGGCAACGGTCATTCTCTCGTTGTTGTGCTTATGAAGCAGCCAGATTGTTGGATAAATTGGGTGCAGACGTACGAGTTTTTGATCCCAAAGAGTTGCCTGTAAAAGGTCAAGTGGAGGAAACTCATCACAAAGTCCAAGAGTTGAGAGAATTGGCTCTTTGGTCGGAAGCGCAGTTTTGGTGTTCACCTGAAATGCACGGAAACGTAACGGGTTGTTTTAAAAATCAAATTGATTGGATACCACTTAGTTTAGGCTCCGTACGTCCTACGCAAGGTCGTACTTTGGCTATATGCCAAGTGAATGGAGGCTCGCAATCTTTTAATGCAGTGAATACATTGCGAATATTGGGAAGGTGGATGCGTATGTTTACTATTCCAAACCAGTCTTCTATTCCCAAAGCTTGGCAAGAGTTTGATGAATGTAACAGAATGAAACCGAGTCCTTTGAGAGACCGATTGGTAGATGTAGTAGAAGAGCTAGTTAAGTTTTCATTGTTGTTGAGAGACAATTCTTCCTTTTTAGTGGATAGATATAGTGAAAGGAAAGAGAAAGGAGACTTTGGAAGATTGTTATCTCAAGAAGAAAAAGAAAAATTGCGCAAGAACGATGTTTTGGTTAGTCAAACGAATGAAAGTCATCAATAGCATTTGTATATTTCTTTATATGTGCATTTTAAATATTTTTGTTTGCATTGAAAGTGTAATGTGCGACCAGCTTTCATTGACAACTAGAATCGAAGATTCACTGGCACTTTAGAAAAATAATACATTGGGCTTTTCTTTTTCATAAAGAGCGACTTGAACTCTTACGATATTCTATTCTCTATTTGTCTCAAAGGTTGTACTTGTCACGAGCATTCAATACTTACAATTCTTTAGTAGTTTGAATCCAACTAGAGAGAAAAGAGTAGTTGCTATTCATATATACTTGAATTGTCATTCCTGATAACTTTTCATCTTGTTTAGGAGAGAAGCATATTTATTCCATAACATTTGTAACGCAGCGCTATCATTTCAAGCACCTCTTGTCATTCTTATCTCTCAAAATAATTCAACTTTGCATCAACTTATTATAATGCCATTTTGAATATGACCTAAAATAGGATGCTCCTTCCAAGTCTGTTGAATGAAACAGATCCCTTTTTGCTACAAATCTTGTTTGAACAACTTACAAGCATTGGTAAAGTTCGTTGATAGACTTTGAAGATTTGGGTCGTACTACTTCCAAAACAGAACTGTCGTTCACTGATTGAGATGATTGCATCATCAGCACTGTTTGTTTCTTTTATGTATCTCTGCTAGAAAATGAGATGTGTTGAAAGACAAGTCGAAATTATGTTTTAGCTCCTTTCACTATCTCTTGATCCGTCGAAGATTGAGTCTAACTTCATCTCCTGTTTTCCCTTCAACGATCATGACACAAGATATCCAAAATTGTTTATATAAGAACTGTCTTCAAACATTTTGTTACATTCCAAATAACCGTTTCTGTATTTAAGAAGTTATATTTTGATAGCTATTGTAGTGAAGCAAATGTAATTTCACCAGAATACTTGTAGCAAGTACTGGACTCTTCACGGGTTTCCATAGAAGAATGGCCTTCTAGCATGTTGCTATCTTTTGTATATTCAGGAAATAGATGAATTATTTCACAAAGGGAAAACTAGAAATCTCAGCAATGATTGAAATTTCTGTTTCTCAGCCAACTTTTCAGAATGGAAGAGTGAAAAACTCCAACAGCAGGTACTTTACTGAAATATAGCTGTTACTGATATTTGATTTATAAAATGGAGATACCTATTTACATATTGGTGATTTGTGCTTGAATGCAAGTCAAGATGGACATTTCAAAAACATTGTTGGTCAAAACAAAGAACTTTTTTTCTCGTTGAATTCGTTTGATGAATTTCACTTGTTTATAGTTATCAAAATGTACTTTGGACCCTTTTCACAGCTACCTCGTTTGGTTTTCATCGCATTCTTCAAACATCATTGTCAATCACAGCACTTTCTTGCTTTAGACATATGCAAGTGAGAACTAAAGCAATTATTAGACTTGTACATTTCAAAATCAGTAGATGAAAAAAAGGGACTTCAACTCGAAGTTTTTTCAGCTTTTGCAGTGCAAACTGTATATTGTAAATTGGATAGGATCACATCAGTGATGTCAAGAACAGCAGATTCAAGTTTGTGTGAATGACAGGGGAAATCAAAGTTCCTTGAACAGATACAAGTTGGGAAACCTCTCTCGATTTTGTTGCCCTTAGCCTTGGAAGCAATGTTCTGCTTTTGAGGTCATGTGGTTGAAGATTATTCCAGAAAGAGCGACAAGAACGCTTTTCTCTTTTGTCGGATGGTGTTCTCGAGATTACTAATCAACGAAGACTGTCTTTTCGTATCCTCTACACATGGAACGAACACAAGACAGAACGTTGCAATGACCATTTCTTCATTTGTATATCGCGACTGCAGTTGAAGACTTTTGTTGAACGTTTTGAGATGTCATAAGGATCCAGGTTGCAATGCCGTTTCTGCTCGTCTGGATAACTGACGTCAAAGGGTATAAAGGAGATATCAAATATCGAACTTTATTTCTAGTGAAACTGGAAACAAAATACTTGAAAACACAGAGGACTTTAAAGATATCTTTTAGGGGTTCGGTCTATTCTTTGTGCAACGTCAATTGTACATTTGGATATCAGATTGTTACTTACCGCAACTGACAATAAAACAAAAATTTTTCTATTTCTCTTATGGGAACAGTTGCCGGGATCCGGTATACTGCTTTGAAAAGGTAATCTGGCTTCTTCCCCTATTTAACCAAACGGACAAATTTTCAGTGCAGAAATATTAGAAATTTGTAAAGTAACGTGATTCAATTCATTCCCATGGACACATTGGAAGTGCTTCAGAATTTGGAGAAACTTGCAAGAATCCAAAAGACAATTTTTTTATCTACTTACCTTCCGTCAAGAATCATTTCACATCCTGTTGTTATTCAACGAAATCTATTGGTGCAAGAAGTTTGCAAGGAATCTCGTCCCAGTTGGCTAATATGGAAAAGGGTGCAGCTACAACAAAGCCGGAACTTGAAGAGGAGATACAATGTATTCGAGTTGACTCAGAGTTAGGCAAGGAAGAGTCCAATTCATATTTGGAAGAGATGGACGAAGAAATTGATCGACTAGAGAAAGAGTTAGATGGTCAAAAGAAAACATTTGCAAAATTTACTTTGTGGAAAAAACCTCAGACTTTCATGGTAGCTGTGGCACTTTTTGCGAGCACTGGAGGACTGCTATACGGCATCGATTGGAGTCTCATTAGTGGCGCCAATTTGTACTTTCCAACTGACCTTCATTTAAGTAGCTCCCAAGAGTCTCAAGTTGTAAGTTTTATGCCGCTAGGAGGCGTTTTTGGTGGACTCATGTAAGAAATGTAATTGTCCTTACTTTCTTCACTTGTCACTAAATTATACTAAAACTAGACTCTATCCACTTAATGAAATATTTGGGAGAAAATATACAATTATATTTGCCTGTATCATGTATACAATTGGAGCCGTCATTGAAGCCGCTTCTCAATCATATGGTATGCTTATTTCAGGTCGACTGATTCTTGGTACTGGAGTCGGCATAGAACTTGCTCCCTATGTATGTTGCGGAATGTTCTACTCGTCGATGGAGGGGTGGTTTAGTGTCGCTGTATCAGTGAATGATAGACCTTGGGCTACTTTTCGGTTACATCGATGCAGCGATCTTTGCTAATGTTTCTGGAAATTGGCGCTATATACTTGGCTCCTCGTTGTTGTTTTCCAGTATCCTTTTGTTTGGAATGCTATTCTTTCCTGAGAGCCCTCGATGGTTAATGAGGAAAGGACGAAAATGTGATGCTTATAGAGTCTGGAAACAAATTCGGGGGTTCTCGTCCATCGATGAGAAAGAAGAGTTTTTTGCGATGGAAAAGTTGGTTACAGAAGAACGTGAAGAGGCAGAAAAGAGAATTGTATGGTTTGACTTGAGCGTCCTCGGTGTCGTAGAGCGGCAATTATTTCTATTGTCTTTATGATATGGGTAGAATTCTCAGGAATCAATAAGCTACTATGAAAGCACTCTTCTAGAAAAGTCGGGCTTGTCACCTCAAAAAGCTCTCTATGCAAGTATGGAACCTGGGGGAGTTTATTTCTTGGCAACATTCCCAGCTGTCTTTCTAATGGATCGATGGGGAAGACGTGCAATGATTCTCACTTTGCTTCCAGGTATTATTATTGGATGCCTGATAACTGGATTCTCTTTTCTAGCTTCGTCTCTTTCTGTTAGAGAAGGTATCTATTTATGGGGTGTTTGCCTTTATTTCTTTTGGGCTTCATGTCTCGGTCCAACTGCCTGGGTAATCGCATCTGAAGTGTTTCCAACATATCTCCGGAGTCATGGAATTTTACTCCATTCAGTGGTGAACATGTTTGGCAATTTCGCCACGGCATATCCTTTTACGAAAATGTTGCATTCGTTGACTCCCACGGGATTATTTTGTGGTTTCTATGCTTGTTGTGTTCTGTGGATATTTTCTCTGATATTTATTCCTGAAACAAAAGGTAGAACCCTGGAACAAATTAAAAGCATTTACTCCCAAAGCATGTTTGAAATTGCGAAGATCAATATAAAAAACAGCATAGAAGCTGCCAAAAATCTCGTTCACTTTCGTTGGGACCTAGTTTGGGAATATACTCCAGACTACATGCTGTCCAAGTTGGCTCAGAAAAGTGAGAGAACCAGAATAGTTTTCTTGAACACTCGCTTGAGGTTTGCTTTACATGATGTCTGCTTGCTGAATAAAAATGCATGCACTATCTTTCTTTTGAATCGCAGATACTTGTATCCTTAGTGTACTCTGAATTCGCAAAATTGGGCAAGAATTGGCAAAGAGAAAATGAAGAAAACACAATAAAAAAAAAGAATATACTCTTCCAAGTCGTTCGAGTCTATTCAAACTTCTTTCATATTCACAGTAAGCTGAATTGCAAAATATGATTCCTTCCATTCCTTTTGTTGCGTAACTGGAAAAGGAATCCAGCCATGACCCTATCCCAATCAATGAATCAGTAACTGTGAAAGAAAGGACCATTTCATACTGGGCTCATTATTATCATTTGTAAAATCAAAAGCATTTTAGCTGAGATTGTGTTTCACAGCAAAACTCGCGCCAAATAGAGGTGTTATTTGTCGATAAGAGACAATTCCGAGACTCACAGCTCAAGAATAGAAGAATACTTGAAGTGTTGTAAGTATTCCAAATGTCAATTTGATAACCAAACAACCAGCATCAGATAGTAAGTGCTTCTACCCAACTTTATTCTCCATGAACCACAACAAAGTGATCAATTCAGTAAAAGAAAACTAGTTAAACTCCTTTGTAATTCCCATGAGCAGTTTTGTAAGTATAGAAGGATCTCTTATGCCTAACTCCAGTAAAGAATCTTCATTCATTCTGGAAAGCGAGATTCTACCAAATCTTGATATTTTGCTGTAGCAAACAGAAAACTCTTCCTCAGAAAGACCACAACGTTCTCTTAAAAAAGTATTCCAATCAAATGAGGAACTCATAGAACTTGATGCAGTTACATTTTCTTCGCCTCTCGTATCTTCCACTTTCATAAGATTTGTATCTGCAAGTGAACGCACCGGTAAAATATATTCATTGGACATGGACTCGAAGATTGATTTGCACCATTCTGAAAACTCTTCCCTAAACTCTCCGCGACTCGCCACACCAATTTTATTCGACGCTTCAACATTTTCTTTTCCTAAGAATTGTTCAAGATTACTTTGGGAAACAATGACAAGTTGCAATCTTAAAAGTGAACGACTGATTGCTTCATTGCTCTGAGAAACATTTTCATTCGTCAAGTAGTTGATATCCTCAACAATATTGCTTTCATTATCAGGAAATAGTACAGACTGATCGTAATGAGTGCAAACCACCACAAACTGAAAACAAAGTTGAATAGGCGAACAAGGAAGGTTATTCAAAACCTTGACGACTCCCTTGAAAAACTTGTCGGCTTCTTTGTCAACATGTCTCCTTGAAAGTTCGCTTTCGTAATAAAATTTGAATTGAAATCCAACAACATAACGTGTTTGTCCATTCTGAAGTACAAAATATGCATCAGGACCACTAGAATTGCTATCTTTAGGAATAAAAATACCACAATGTTGCAAATGTTTTCGATAATAATCATCAAATGAAAAAGAGACATCTTTCAAGATTGGTAGAGTATAAGGTACAGTTGATTCCTTCGAATATGAAACATTGTCATGTTCAATTAAAGAACCTTTAAAAATTCCTGGAATAACAGAATGCACAATACAAGAGGAATTAGAGTAAAGACTTGTTAATAATCGAAATCGAAAGATATTCATAAATACAAATTCAAAGAAAACTCCTTTTGCCATTGAAGTGTCCGGAATATATCCAAAATTTGACAAAGGCAAAAGCTTTGTTACTTCACGCAAGAACGGATTTCCACTATGAGCTTTCAATATAAACTCACAACAACCAATCTTGAATTGACTATTCGAACCAAGGACTTCAGTTTCAATGAATTCAGAGTAAAACCCAAAACTTGCAACCAAGTCTATCAAATAAGTCTTCGTCCCACAAAGAGTAATTGCAAAGTCATTTGGAAAAACAGTTCCAAGCTGATGATTTAAAAGTACAAATTGATATCTAAGAAGAGTGGAGGAATCTACTCTCTCCGGAACAATAAAAGTTGCTGAATGTCTCTCTACATCCCCAAAGACGCTGTCCAACAAACTTTCCATATTGCTATCATTGATAATAGGATAAGCTACCGTTTTCACTTTAGCTAAGAGTGCTAGTAACGTGTTTTTTAGAATCAATGGAATTCCTCCAGTCTTCCTCTTTAACAATTCTACAAAGCGATCTTGCAAGTCATCTGAACATAAAAACCAATCCTTCAACTTCTTGTCACCATGGATGAAAAGGTTCAAATAATCTTCAATATTCTTGAGGTTAAAAGGATTCAACTGCAACATACGCAGGACCACTTTACTCGAACGAGCATCACTCAAACGAGCTGAGATTTCTGCGGTACGACCAGCCAAATACAAAATTACTTTTCCCGTATCAAGAAAAGGACGTATCTCCCGGAAGAAATTGCGAAAAGGGACATATTTCGGATCGTGTTCTTCAACTTGCATCTCAGTAAGTTCGCCATAGTGTTTGCTAAGAGCACTTATTTCACTCAGTTCATCAATCATCAAAAAGAAATATTGCTTCTGAAAATGTTGAAGAAGGTACCCGATAAAGGCAGAAAGTGTCGGCTGTTCCATTGCTGCGTCAGTGAATCTAACGGTTTCGTTTGTAGTTTTGCCATTGCCCTCGGCAGCTGCCCAAGCTATATTGAACGACAAGGCTTTACGAAACTCAGGATACGGAGCGTCAGGAAAAGAGGTTCCCAGTTTCAAGACAACTGACAATGTGTTTTCTGCAAAGTGTTTCCAAGAGATTTGCGGAGCACTCTGGAGGGAGGCATCGGAACAAGTGTCTAGTTGTTGAAAAACTTCTTCGTTGGAACGTTCACGTTGAGCAAAGATATTTAAATAAGCCAAGAACTGTTGTCCTAGAAAAGTTTTGCCTGCTCCGTAGATATGGGGGGCAAAACAGCACGCCGGACGAGTTAACAAAGTTCCACCATATTCCGTTGTCGTAAACTGGGAGAGGAAAGTCTCTATGATGGCCTTTATATCCTCTTCTCTGTCAATTTGTGGTTCTATCACACGAAACATATTCAAAGACTCGAAACAACCTTCAAATGGTTTTGTCAAATTACAAAGCAATCGATGATTTGTCATTATTTTCAGGTGTGGAAATGAGTGTAGTAGTTGAAGAGTTTCTAGTTAGTTATGAAGTTGAATTAGGAACATTAGTTGCTTTAATTTCAATTGGCTTCTTTTTCAATTTGTTAATTGGAGTTTTATTTTCAACCTTGAGCTCCAATTGTTCAATTGCTTTCATAAACTCCAAGGAACTTTTCTTCTGGTTGTTTGGACAACAAGATAAAGTAACATGTGCTACATAGCAAAACTTTCAATTGGAGAAAGAAACCATATTTTAGAACAACGATTCAGAAAGAGCAAATTCCTATCGCTGTGGTTTAAAACACAACTGAGAAGAGACATATGTGTTCTGATAGTGTACTAAATAGACTTTATAGAATATAGTCATATTGCAATTGGCATATGTCACTAAACTATTTGGACTCTTTTTAACTATTGCTTTGAACATAAGAATGTTTCAGTATATTTCCTTATAAGCAAAGCCCTCAGAATACTTTTAGTTTAGAGAAAGGCTGTTCCATCAATACTTTGGTTCATCCTTGAACATTCTTCTATCTAGCCGACTTTGTATAAAGGCATCATGGAAACTTTCTACCTGATATTCTGGCTCATAACTACATGTCTCTAGTTTGAGTGGATCTGGTAAAAACGAAAATTATGTAGAGCTGGCCAAACCAAATAAAGACACACGTTCTTCCAAAGTTTCTTTTTTCATAATAGTATGAATCGATTCTAATCAAAGCTGCTGCTGATGTTTTTATTTCGAATCGATTGTTTATCTAATTCAGCTTCTTGTTTTCAGAATGGATCACCATTGGCTTTATCTTCTCTTCGTATAAAATATGAAGCAAATACTTGCGACTCGACATAAGACACAATATTCAAGGTTGCATATTTATCCCAACCTTTGGTGATATAATAAAACTTGAGAAATGCTGTTCTTCTCAATGGTTTGTACAATATCATTTCCATTCTTCCAATAGAACTCGAAAACTTTCAGGGAATCCTTTTCTACAAGCAAATTCGACATAGAATGGAACTAAAGAACTGCTTTTGGCCTCCCTAAAAGAGAAGGAAGTAAAATAAACAATAGTTACACATAGTCGCCAATCAACAGCTTCCGAATCCAATAAACAGAAGTCTACAATGCCACAGGAATCATCTTCTTGAAATATGATTGTGAATTCCTGATTCAAAATCCAATAAAGTATGCTCTTTAATTGAGATTCGCCTGTTACTTCTCTCTGTTTCAAGTTATCTCGACTCCTCTTCTTACTACGTCGTTGGCAACTTTTGGAAAGTTTCGTTGAGTTTTGGTCGCTTTCTGTCCTACTTATTGATAAACTAGCTGACTCTGAGTTATTGGGTGCATCGTCCTTGCGGGAACGAGGCAAAAAGATATTTTCGATAGCAGCATAGCCATAATTATGATTGTAGAATGAAGATACTGAAACTTGAAACAAATATAGATGCCACTGAGTGCCAACAAAATCGACATTAATATAGTCAAATCGAGGATATCGTTTAGCCAATCATATCCAACAGGAACAAGTCAACTTCTTCACTGGTGGATCAAATATTAGTGGACGAGGTGTTGAAATTGCGACTTTTCCTAATAACGATGAAAACAGTTGTTCCTTTTCACAGGTATAACATAGAACGAACTTCTTTGTTATTTATATTCTCAAACGATGATTGAAATATTTCATGTTGAGATGTAAATTTTAAGAAAAACGTTGTCTAGTTTTTTTAGATACTGAGCATTATAACGTCTACCCCATTCATTATAATAATACTTTTAGTTTGAAAGATTAGAGATATTATAAAAAGAAGGGAAGATGTAAATCTATTTCATAGAAAATTGGACTATAATTCATCCTCCCAAAGACACAACTTATCCACAAGGCCGCTATATTTCAAGCTGTCAATTTCATGGACAACTCGATTTCTGTTGGTTTGCTTGATGTGATGTCGAAATACATTAACAGTTTGATTGTTCTCGTAGACATTAGGAAACTTTTCTTTAGGATGTCGAGGCAACAAGATAGTGCGACAATTAAAACATAGCTAAAGTTCAACTTTAGCTTGTTTCACATCTTGTGCAAGTAGTTTGGAAGTATTTTAAAAATACCTCATTCATTTGTTGCTTTTCCTCTATTCTTGCACTATATGACTGTTTTACTAGGGCAGACAAGATTTGAAGTAACTCTTGACAACTCAGTTAGGTTTCTCTACTATTCAAATGCTCTTAGCTTTTCCAGAATTGTCTATAGTTGACTTTTGATATTTGGAGTGTACCATTTTTGAAGTTTTCAAGACTTTTTCAGTGTGTATAAAGAGTAATGGAAACTAGAGTACATGTTGTTGACTGTTGTTGGATTGTTTTATTTGTCAAGATCAATTCACGGAGCGTTGTCTTTATATTGTTACTTATTATGTGAGTTTCAATAATATGATGTCATTGAGAGTTTTCCTAGACGGGCTGACAAAGTAGATAGAGTCAATAATTGATCCTACATTTCTTTGCAATTCAGTTATATACTCTATGGATTATGAAACACTTGTTCTGTAAATAAGTTGATTTAAAAGATGAATATTTGTTTTTTATCAACATAATTGTCTTCAAAATGACAACTTCTGTGTCTTTGCTGACAGGTACTTGGTTCTCTTTGTGATCGATTATTTCTCCTCCAACAATTTCATTAGCAAAGAATCATTTATCTGACAGACTTTAAGAGCTTCCTGAATACTTTCTGAATGATCGTTTGGCTGAAAAGCATGTCTCCAAGTTTGAAACAATGTGATTCTATACAACTGGAGATACCCAATAAAGACGCTCTCCAAAGCTGGGTACTTGAAATTGAGGTTGTGTGCTGATTTTCATCCAACGTGCTAAAAATGACTTTGTTTAGGATATATACATCTTCTATTATTGTAAACCAATCATCCATATCAGACTTTCTGCTTCCACAATGATTCATCATTGGCTTGCCAGTCAAGCAAATAAAATATTCAAAACATATCATTTATCATAGTCTTTGTAAATCGTAAAGCTCAAAACAACTCTGCTTCCATCAAAGGATCGTAAAACATCACTTTTCCTTTTCCAATAAAACTCGAAATCTCTCAGAAAAGCCTTCACTACAAAGAAACTCAATATAGTCTGGTACTGATAAACTACCTTTGGCCTCCTTAAATGGTAATGGAGTAACATAGACAATACTTATGCAGTGTCGCCAATCAACACCTTTGGAATCCAATAAACGAAAATCTACAATCCTTCCAGAATCATCTTCTTCTAACGTGATGGTAAACTCTTCATTCAGAATCAAACCAATTAAGCTTAGTAACTGAGGCTTATCTGATACTCTTACTCCTCTCCTGTTCTTATTACGTTTTTGGCCACTTTGGGAACTTGCCATTGATTTTTGTTTGCTCTTTGACCTACTAGTTGATAAGTTCGCCGATTCTGAAGTATTCCATGCATCTTTCTTGAAAGAAGGTGGCAAAAAGGAGTTTTCGATAGCAGCAGAGTCACGATTATGACTATAAAATGAAGATATCGATACTTGAAAAAAGTATATATGCCATTGGGAATTCACAATATCCACAAAAATATAGTCAAATCGAGAATGTCGTTCTTCCAGTAATATCCAACAGGAATGAGTAAACTTGTTCATGGGAGGATCAAATTCATCTCCAATCAACCGAACCCAGCTATTACAAGATAAACTCAAGTTTCTATAGGGTTTGCTATCGGAACGGATAGTCACTTCTTCTGTTCTATTGATGAACCACAAAAAGAATAATTTTTCAAAAGTTTGCCCTCTTGTGCCCGGATCACTTCGATAACGTTCAAACAATTCAGCCAAGTAATTCTCAGAAGCATATCTTTTAAGGAAAGAGGATAACAAGATGTCACGTGCAACGCTGTTATAAAAGCGTAAGTAGACTTCGTCAACCACAACTAATAAACCTCGATCTCGATATGCTCCGTCTGCAACCGTAATATTGGGTTTATTCCTATCCATGAATAGCTTATAAAGCATAGAATCAAATTCGCTCTTTTCTCTTTCAGACCTAAGTCCATCAAGATAGTCATTGTGGCTTCTTGTCATTTCAGAATATAAATTCGAGGATAAGCGTGTCTTTAGAGTTTCGAAATTAGCATCAGGACGAGTTTTGGCAAGATTTACCATTTTGGCTATCATTCTAGGAACTAACCCAGTAAGTTCGACCATTTCATCTGAATGTTGACGAAGAATGGGTGGATAATCAGGTAAATCTTGCCACAAGTCAAACTCTTTGAAACTTAAAGGCTCCAAATAGTGTTTAACATTTTCATAACCACTAGGCAAATTATCTTCAAATTGATGATGCTGTGAACCTGCAATAAGAACTCCACAATAAGGCTACTCAAGTAAATGAAAAAGTTATTATAAAAAAAGAAAAAGCCATTACTTACTGTATTCATCATTGCCAATTTGGTATAAAGGCGAAAGAAATTTGGCCACGTCTTTGTTTTATTGCCAAACTCGCTCCACAACGCATTATGTTCATCTACAATCAACATATTGCGTGGTGCAAGCAGCATCATAAAGCGACGAATAGCGAAAGCAAGATTCAAATCTTTGCTTTTGATACAAAAATATATCACATGCTTAAGAGGAGCGCCGTTCAAAACCTCGTAGTCCCGTGACTGAAAACTCCTCAACTCGTCTAGAATGGAGGAATTCATGAATAGCAGCATTTTCAAGTAAAGAGGTACCACTTCAGTTATCACCCTATCGTCCCCTAACCAGGCCTCTGCGTTTCCAATATACTGCAGTGGAATCCTGCAATACCGGGAGAAAACAGCGGCCAAGTAGAGATCTACACTCTTTCCTAGACCACATGCTGCAGAAATAACAATTTGTCGGCGTGGAAGGCTGGTACCTTTTGCATCAAGACTTTCAATGTGTCTATTCCACCTCTTGATAAACTCTTCTCTCAGAAAGATTCTTGAGATGTTCCCAACACCTTTTTCCACTGGGAAATCTTCGGGAAACTGCTTGGGAACAAGCAACGATGCTATCTCTTCAAAAGTATCTTCTCCAACTTTGAAAACTTGACCTCCTACTTGTACCTTCTCTCCAACAACTGACGCGACAGTTTTGAACAAACACTCTTGTTGAAGATCAGGTAGGTTTGTCAACCATACATTGCTAAACTTTTCGTCAATTTTTAGACCATCGTGAAATATTTCTTCGTATCTAACAGACTCTCCGGACATATTGAAAGAAGTTTCACTTGTCATCCTTTGAGACGGCGGGCCAATCAATCAACAATCCCAAATCAAACCAACACACTTTGTTTATATCATTTGTGAGAAAGAATATCTCAACTTGAAGTAACGTCAACCTTGATAAACATGTTTTATAGTAGCATAATTTCTTTCAATGACTTAGAGATCAACTAAAATCAACAGTGCTTTTGATAAGGAAAATCTAAAAGCTGTGAAACTTTAATGCTTGTTTTCAACTCTTCCTGTTTCAGTTGTTCCATTCTTTGTTATCTACGAAACAACAAGAGAAAGATTCAATTCGACTCAATTTTTCCTTTCCAGACTGACAGTTTGTCTTACCTAATCACCTATTTTTGACTATGCGCGAACGATAAACACAAATGACATCAATTATGCAAAGTGACATGGTGTAAAGGCTATGGTTTCGTTCAAAATTTCCTATTACTTTATGAAAGAGGCAATGGACCACACAAATTTATCAGAGCTCGCAACTTTCGTTACTTGCTGCAAGAAAAAAAGTCTCATTCGAAAGTTAGTGATAGTATGATGTTCACAATTCTGAGCTATAGGTATTGAGAAGTTTATTGCTCCTCCTTTGGGAACCCAAGTTTCAAAGATTGAACAAGTACGTTTGTCTTTATGTTTTGAAATATATTTGGACACTGTCACAATTTTAGCTTTGTTGCCACAGTGAAGTTTTTACCACAATTGTTTTGGATCTTATGTTTTCAGAGTAATTCTGAGATGATTAGAATGGAAATTCAAGCCGAGTTGGTAATTTGAAATCTTGTTTTGTGTCTTGCTAAAGTACTTTGTATACTTTAAAAGTACCTCATTGAGTTGTTGTTGCTTTCTTCTGTTGTGGCATTCTACAAGGTTTTGTTAGAGCAAACTAGATTTTATCTTTGGAAGCAACGATTGTACAACGCACTGGGGCTTATCTATTCTTGGAATCCTTTCAGGATGGTCGGCTGTTGACTGCTGAATTTTGTGACACTATATATTATCGTTGACTTTGCTAAAGTCACCGTCTGCTTCAAAGTACACCTTCCAGAAAATCTCAGTCAAAGTTGCTAGTATTAGTTACCGTCCATATGTCTAGGAATTCTTGATCCTTGTTTCACAAAAATAAAACACAGGGTAGAATTTTATTCAGCAACATAAGGATTGATTCACATTCCTCACTACAGTCTTCTATGATAGCATTCTAGGATATGGGAAAAACTCCCTTCTTGTCAACTGTAATCAGCACTCTTTTGGAGTCATTTAACCCAACCACATGTATAGCTGGAATTGTTGAAAACGTTCGATTCACAAAACGTAACCGAGTGTTTACAATTCAAACAATTTGGACGCTCACCATCTTAAAACTCAACGTGTTCTGTTTGGGCTTGTGAGATCAAAGGACAACTCCTTGTCAACAACGAGTCAAATCCAGTTCTACCGAATCTCCAGTTACTTTCTCGTTACTTTCACTTGGTTAAGAAATCTGAATTATCGAGTACAACAGTGAGTCTGATTCAACTCAATGGGCTGACTTTTCACTGACAGTCTGTAAACGAATTCCAACGATACAACTCCCTAACACAAAAAGAATAGAGCTTCAACAGTCTTTTAACTCTCTATTCAAGGTTCTTTTGGAAATTTCTCTACAAGTATATAAGAAACGATATAGTTTGTACCTTTTAAAGGCACCCTTTCATACCACTTCTTTTCTAAGCTCTTCCAAACGTTCTTTCATTAGACTTGATTGGTTGAGAACAGGAGCTAAATAGTTGTTTTATGCAACCCGCTTCAAAGTGGATAAAGTCTGTTTATGAAAACTTTTTTGAGTACCAACGAGAAATATCTTAAGAATGTACTAGAGAGTTTTCTTCTTTTGAATGCTGTTTAAACCTGAGTTTGTTTTGGTCGTAACTTTATAGCCACTAGGTTCGAAACTTGTGGTTGATTACTCGACATCAGAGTTCAAAAGAGACTTATCTGCAGAAAAATTGTCAAGGGAGAGGTTTATTACGATCGTACAAGGGAAATTGTTTGGAAAGAACTACCATAGCTTTGCACATTCTTCGTCCTTTAGATAAAAACAGTGTAAAAGAGGACACTTTTGTTGTTGTAGTAGTAGTAGTAATATCATCGGTACCTTCAACCTGAGCGAGTTGTATATACATACCTATGGAAAAGTTTATTTTACTAAGATTAGCCAAAACATGATTGAACCAAATTGAAGTTTTGGTTAATATCCAAAGTATTTTCAAAAGCAAAGCAGAGGACAAGGTATTATGTGCGAAACCAAGCCTTGGTCACTACGATATGATGGACCAGTGTATATTGAATTGATAAAGTGCAGAGATCTTGATAAATATGTATTTGAAAAAAATTGTCTGGTAAAAGAATGAATGATTAGGATAAGGAAACAAGATTGTCCAAGAATATATCAAACTTCGAGAACATATCCATGTTTAAAGCTGCTTTGGAAGATAGTTTGAATCCGAATTTGAAAACACAATTCATTGAGTTTGGTCAATTACACGTGCTCTATCTTTTCATTTCAGTTGTTTTATCGATATTCATGATATGTATAGATTGTTTGCAAAGAAATGAGCATGGTAAAAGAAAGATGACTCGTTCAAATAGATACTACTCAAAAATTATTAACTTGAATTATTCTGTTGATTGATAAATTTTATTCAAAAGATCAAGAGTTCTAAAGAAAGTTGTTGGTTTTTAGGACTTTGTATACTCAAAAGACAATCAATCAACCGTTTCTTTTCATTCTACTTCACTTGTCAGTAAAACTCTTCTCCTCTTAAAACTCTTTCTGGTAAAAATTTGAAGCTTTGGCAGTATGTAAGAGAGTATAGAACAGAAAGAGGATACATTCATTTTTATTTCTCGAATAGTGAAAAGTTGCAAAAGTAACAACAAAAAAAGGCCAAGAGATTGCACAATAGAGATAATTATACTATACAAGGAGAAGCTACTTAATTCAATTATTTTTAAAAAGTCAAAATTGAACAAGACAGTTATTTCATAAGAGTACATGACGCTATGCCATTATGGACAGTTTTCATATATAGCTTTTATACAAAATAGAAAGAGTCAACAACTGATTCTTTATTTTCGCAATACAATTATACAAAAATAGAATATGCGACACTTGGTCTATGTATTCAAGCAAATTGAGAAAATTGACTGGATTCTTTATCAACATATTTGTAGGTAACATACAAATTATATACATGTGTCACTTCCAGTATGTACTTAAACGTTTTGTTGATAATAGAAATACTCGACCATAATGTATAAACTCTGATCTGCACAAGTCTAAAAAGTCTTTGATGCTGGTAACACAAAATTCACAGTCCTCCAAGTTGCAAACAGTTCAGAAAGACATTGATCAGCACAAGTGTTCACTCTACTTGTCGAAATTTCTCTATGACAACTTGGCGACTGTACACCCAATCGTTCCAAGTTGTGGGAAACACGCCCTTCTTCTTGAAAGTGGTGGATTATACTGTCTTGAAATGATTACTATCGACTAGAGCTGAATGTTCTCCAAATCAACTTGAAGCCAGTAAATCTTCAAGGTAAATAACAAAGGTGAGTTTATCTCACTATACAATGGCGGGCTTTACTCTCAGGGGTATGTCAACGATCATTCTAACACAACGGTTCTCTTCAAATAATGCAACGTTAGAGAATCAATAGTATTCTAGGTAAACCTTTGAGTGGAAGGTTCCCTTGGAAAGTTTTCACTAGGTACACATGAAACTATATGGCGTGTGCACTTTTTACTCAAAGAGCTCTTCAACGTTACTTTGCCCAATCTCTCTTTGTGATTGTTTTGCTCAACTGTGGCTGTAGTTGCTTTGAGAGTCCTAACAGAAGTGGACAAAATTGTTCCTTTTTATGAAAATATAACTAGTTGAATTTAGAGGAGAACTTTTTAGTACGAAAAAAACTTTGAAGTTTTATGACTTTGCACTTTTTGAAATACCAGCCAAGGCCCGGTTTGGTTTGTTCGTTTCCTGTCAACGACTTGGCTTGAACCTCAAAGTCGCTTTCAAGTTCTTGTCGAATGCAGCGTAGGTACTGCTCGAGAATTTGCTGATCTTTTGTTTTTGGTCTGTTTGAAGACGTTGATCCTGCGGAGTAGTGGGGAACCAGTCGGCACAAAGGCTCCAAATAGTCTTTGACCTTGAATCCTTGTCCCACTCTAGTCTTCCAATGTAACTTGGTTTTTCCAATTGATTTGTACTAGTAATTGTTGTCCTGTGAACAACAGATGAGGACTCTCTCTTGTGGAACAACTACCAAGATCGTTTGTAACGATCGGAGTATATTCTGAGATGAGTCTCTTTGGCTCTTCACAAAAACGATTCTTGTCATTGTCAGTTTTTGTCTATTGAGAATCTATTGTCCAAGTGGAGAGGGGAGATTGGCTCGTGGCAACTCAACTGTGCAGTTCAACTGTGAGTTGCTGTTTCGAAAACGGACGTGAACAGAGTTTGTACACCCACTTTGAAGCATCTTTACGTCGTTGTTTGCTAATCTTACTTGACGAGGTCACATGAAGGATGCAAATTCGAAACAAGACTTGGAAGAAAAAGAGTGTCTGATGGGAAAAACTTTCACAAAAGAGAGGCTTCGCAACTCGTCGGCATAGTGTATGTTTGGAATAGCTACCTTAGTCTTTTGTGCTCAAGTCTATAAATACTCAGCAGTTGACAGTTTGTGAGACACAGTTTTGGAAAGGATATTGTTTGAATAGTATTACTGTTGGCACTTAAATAGCCCTGTCTTTCTATTGGGAAATCACAACCAGCTATGCAACGTACAATTCTATAAAAAGGCTGACAAGCACAAAGTATACAAACTGACAACTGTCCACGAAATTATGAATACATTGCTCATTTTAGACAGCGATTCGTTCAGCGTATTAAATTATTTTACTGAGCAACATTCCTAGATATTTGCAAGATATTCCAGGATCTTCCTACGTTACAAAGCAAAATTGAGCAAGACATGAATATTTTATTCTTGATGTCCTGTTTACTTGAACGATCGATCTTCATACTGTGGGTACGGTTGCTAAAATTTTATTATCGTAGAAGTCTAGCGTCCGTGAATGAATACACGCTGAATTTCGTGACTAGTTAATTATACAAGAACTCTATACAACCTTTGGATTGTCATAATGATAAAAATGTCTGAAAGGCAAGGAATTTTTTCTATTCAATTGATAATAAAAAATGTACACTACACGTAATTTCATTTATAGACAAATTACCTTGTCATTTATATACAAACGAGAAAGACTTTTAGCCAAGAAAGAAAGACAAACACCAATTGCAATACACAGCACAAAAAAGACCATAATACAAGGAAAATAAATTGATAATATCTAAGAAATCGAATCTTGGCAATTTGCATATGCTTTAACAAAATCCAGGAAAGGCGAGAAACTCAACGTTTAGCCACTTTGAGTCACAAAAGTGTAAACAGAGAGACTTCAAAGGATCAACGCAAATTTTTAAAAAAAGGCAAAGACTAGAATTGACCATTCAAGGTTTGCCATTCAGCTAATCAGAATTATTCATAATTGGACAGAGCTGGGGCCAATGCAGTAGAGCTATCACCCAACGCCAAAAAAGAAAGTTTCTCGTATCGCTTCATAAGAAAAACTTTATTATGAAGAACAACTATACAAAAATGCTTCTAAGACCACAGTTTAAAAGAAAAGTTTCAAACAACCCAATATCAATCAAAACAATAAATAGAGATGCAATCCAATTGACATGAGAAGCTTTATTTATCACAGAAACTTATTGAAGACAACATGTACTTGTGAGAGTTCCACATAGAATATTCAAATGAAAAGAGAAAAAAACTTAAAAATTTCTGGCAACAACAATATTAGCTCAAAACAAACTACTCTGCCAAAACAAGGACAAACACAATCAAATTTCTAAATTACAGGGTATCTAAGAGAAGAAAAAGTTTACGAATTTTATACAACCCAGTGCCGAATCAAAACAATTAGGAAAACATATAAAAGCGGACCATACAAAAAGTTCAGAATAAAATACATTAAAACTATAAAGTTGTCTATGATACACAATGCTGAAATCATTTCCAATTACACTGTGATGTGAAAGAGGAAAGAGATTAACATCAAAAACACCAAAAGTAGTAACTGGAAAATATTACATATTCAAAAACCATACACACTCAACAAGAAGAAATGGAATTTTACAAAGAAACCTCTATTCTTTACAAGAGACTAAATTAGAAAGTGATATCTATGAAAACAACATTAGCAAATAATATATAGAACCTTAGAAGATTGTGTTGCAATTGAAAACCTTGTTGCATTGTAGATTTTACTAGGCTGAATTAGGATCCAAGCTGGGTCGTTGGGAAATCCAGTAAGAAGCTATTTGAGTTCACATGAGGGTTCATTGATTCATTTCCCCGTATTTTCCTCTATTGCCTTGGCTGTCATGGGCTGTGTTTTGTTCTACGAAGCCAATTCTCGACAAAATTGAAAAATTTTTTGGAAATTTTTTTAAAGCAGATATTTCTGGAAAAAAGTTGTAGAAATTGGTTTGTATACACTAATTTTTGTTTTCTTGTTTCATATGAACTTTTTCACGATTAGCCAAGAGTAAGCTCCAACTGTCTAAAAAATGGCTAGAGTGCTATTTATTTGTAAATATAAAAATGACTAGTGGTGGGTCGAAATCAACAGAAATGAGGGAGTAAAAGAATCGAACTTACCAAGCTCTTCTTTCATACTCCATTGTCCTCTGGAAAAGTTGAGGAAAGACCGACGATTGATTCAAAATCTCCATGGTACATTTTTGCATACATGACATAGTTGGAAATTTTTGAGCCAGTTTGCAAGTACACTAGAATATTTACAAGTAGAGCTTCTCCTGCAACTTCGCAAGTGTCACAGTATTTCAAGTTGTGTCACTAACATAGACATCTAGTCTCAATCTTGCTCTTGCTTCCTATTAAAGCATAGAAATGAATTTGTGCCTCTGTACAACACATTCTTTTGATTTCGATTGACCAAGTATCGATTTGGACGCTAGATAAGTATGAAAAGCAAAACGCATTGAAAGTTCTTATGGAAATCATGGAAGAAATTGAATTTCGATTGGAGGTGTTCCCAAACAAAGAGTTCCAAATAGAAAATTCTAGAGAAAAGAGCTAGAAAGAAGCCAAAATGTTATGCAATGCATAGTAAAAGACTAAAAAAGTATTAAAAGCTAAGAGAGCAAGGAAGGAGAAATTGATTGTAGAGAAAAAGAGTGAGAGTACAATATGACCAATAATGAAAAATGCCACTCAGTGATATAATTTTCTAATAGTTATAGCGCAAAGTATAGACCAGGTAGATATAAAGCAAGAAGAAAGAGGAAGAACAGTAGACATGATGGAACATTTACGTCGTCATTGTTAACTGTTTCGTTCAGTTGAAGGCTTTTTTTATGGCATATTTATGGTTTGGATTACTTTTGGGTCAATATGTATACCATCAACAAAGCAGCATTATAGTATACGAGATACTCACAGAATAAAATAAGGAGTATACAATGATCCCAAGAAAGTAAAAGCTGTTTTGCCAAATTGCTAAGTAAAAGATAAGACAGCATAAAGAAACCATAAGGCAAAACAAGTTTGTACTTTTCAAGCCACTGTCAGTGAATCGAAAAGGGCTCTGATACGGGAGATGCAAGAAACGGAGCCAATTTAGTTTAGCAACATTTCAAATACATAGTGAATTATGTTAGCTCCAAACAAATGAAAATGTTTCCCGAAAACAAGTACTAGAGAAAATTCATGAAAGTCAAAAGCGGTACAAGTGCACGAGTATGCTAGGGGATGAAGATTTCATAGGCGACGATGAATTGCCACGAATGGATCAACAAACAAAACGAAACTTCAAAACTACCAAATATGAAAGCAACAAGGCAAGTCAAAATATGTGAATCATTCAATAATTCTTTGCTTTATAACGTTGGTTTCACGAGAACATAATTCATTGAAGGAAAGCGCATGACGTATGTCAGAGGATATTAGACAATTCTTTTTTTGTTAGAGCGTTGTAACGTTTCTTTCTTTCGTACACATATAGACTAATAAATGAACGATACAGATAGCGATTTTGAAAATAACCCATAGAGAAAAGAAAGACAGCAAAAGAAATAGAATCTCTAGAAAGTTGAAGAATTCTCATATACTACTTGTCTTTATTGAATAAGTATATCTGTAATTGTTTCCGTCAACGGACATTGATCGATAATGCAAAAGATAGTAAGAAGAAGTGTCCAAAATGCATGTTCAACGAAAAACCTGCTATATTCTCAGTCGGAAACAATTCAGTACTTTTGTCAAATTGAACTACTTAAAAGGAATTTTATATATTTAAGGAGAGAAACAAAAACAACAGGATGATTTCAAAGAACAAGAATAAAAATACAACAAACTCATGGAGGAAAAGTGCTCTTGAGAGATATGTCTCTCTACAAGCTGTCATTCGAAGCATAGTCAAACTGACATAATCCAAGTTGCTATAGAACAACATTGAATTTTTGTGGCTAGATTGCTAGCGGTATAATTCATTTGAGACTTCTTTATGGCAAAAATGTAGCTTGCTTTATCTTCCTTATATGTATCAACACTGCCATTCGAGTATAACATAATGCGAGAATATAAAATGGAACAGGTGTATCCAGTTACCATAAGAAAGCAAAAATAGTTTTTACAAAAAAAGGTGTCTGATAAAAGATGCCACATAGTAACAACCAACAGTTACAAGGTTATACTCCTCAAAAAAATTGTCACTTTTCGATATCGAAAACGACTTTGGTGAAATAAATTCATGCAAAGCGGTAGCTGTAAAGATTACCAGATTTACATTTCGCAGTATATCAAATTCACAACCAAATTGCTCAGCTCCTAAAGAAAAATTAAAAATTTCAATAAAAATCAAAGAAATGGAACCATTGAATATCGCTTACATACAATACAAATACAACTGTGGGGTAATTCCAAAAAATTTCGAAGGAAGAATTACTTTGTCACTCGAGATAAATTAGCAAAATCACAAAAATCTTCAAAAATGTTGACACAATTTGACAAGTATGTAACCCAATCTAAACCGCTTACTTTTATACTCTATTACATTCTTTTCGGACGACCTAGTGAATTGAGAAAAACACATGTTTTTTAGAAAACGGAATGAAAAATCGTGTCTTTTCAAATAAAAAAAAGTTGAACTGTTTTTCTAAAATTATCTAGGGTTCATTAGAAGAGCGATAAAAATATCGTGTCAAATAGAGTCTATAGAAAAAGAAAGAATTTAAGGAGGTCGGCCCAAGTGAAAAAATTGAAGAATTTCAATACATTATTTGTCCTTTATGGGCATCAGTATTTCTAGTTGTTCTCAGAGGTAAACAGTAGGTCATAATGCAAAATTTAGTTAAAAAAATAGTAGAACAAATCTGCATATACAAAAAATCAACGTATTCTCACCTCGAACATTTTAGTACATAGGTGAAATAGAACCTAGAAAAGCTTCATTACACATTATTAGGGTTATAAGACATAAGACACAAAAGGAAAACAGACAGTAGTACTAGAAGAAAATGGAGCAAAAAGCTGAATTTTTTAAATTGTGAACTAAGTGTCTATACGACGATTGAATCTCCTAATTCAATCATTCTTAGAAAACGACAATTGAGCAAGAATCTAGGGCATAGTAATATTCACACTGAAAAACCAACAAATTGATTCTCAGTTTGGCATTGTTGAGAATAGATAAAAGGCGGCTCGAAAAGTTTACCAAAACACAATGGTTTGCCTTTGAAAATCCAAGAATACCATAAGCATTGTATACTTTTTGCTAAATATGTATAGCGACACTATATTTCAAGTTAAGGGTACTTACAGAATGAAACAAGCAGTACCTTTAGGCAGTCAGAAAGTAAAAACTACCTACCAAATGTTTACATTTTCAATAACACTGCAACGTAGAATACAACAAAGTGACCAAATTACGCGACTTAAATTTTTGCAAAGAGAGATTTTTCACGACGATTTTCATAGGGTAAGGTTCAACCATAAGTGTCTTGGTAAAACGATCGAAACAGAAGTTTCGAAACTATCCAAATTGAACTCTTATTATTATGTATGCACTGAAGATAGCAACGATCTTAATAAGAAGCATCAATAAAGAAATATCAATATCGTTACTAAGTAGTACCCATACAAACCTATATGAAAAGAGAAATTTATGAGAAACATTACTGTGTCATTAATGCATAAAAAAGTTGAAGAATTTATAAAATTTATGACAATATTAAAAGAAAGAAGAAAACGATTACAGCAGTTCAGTTTCAGTTCTATTATATTGGCATCATGGAAAGGTATTGAAGAGAAGTTTATGCAATACATCAAAGGGGAATAGGCAATCTTTGCATTGTAAGGGCTACACTTGTTTCTAAAGTTTATCAAAAAAAACAATACAAATACCAATTTTATAAGAAAGCCATAGTATAATAAGAATTTTGAGAAATAGAAACTTGAGAATACATTGAAGAATTTCCATATACTACATGTTTCTTACATCATCAGTACCTTGAACCTGTTCTCGTCCTGCAGATATTTGTCGATCGTGTGAAACGAAGTAAAAAAGTTACAGCAAATTGCTCACAGAGAAAAAAATAGAATACTTTTGATGAAAGTGAATTTAGTAACTATATGACATTAAAGTACAGAAGAAAAAATACTTTTTTTTCTCATTGGAGGAAAAGTAGAAAAAAGGAGGACAATCCTTGAAGACAACAATGAACGCAGCAAAAAACAAAGAAATGAAAATGTTAATAGTGTCAGATTGCTCTACTGTTGCAACGACTTGTTCACGTACATTGCTCGCGCCTTACACTTATGACACCAGAAGGGTACCATTTAAACGAAACACTTAAATTCTCGGAACAATACAAAAGAAGCAAAGATTTGTGAACTCCAAAAAAATTTGAACTAAACAAAGAATGTAACAACTAAGTCTAGTTTCCAATCCAAAAAAAGCTTGAACAAAGTGTAACTGAAAGGAAAACAAACTTGGTCAGTAGCACAACGAGCATAAAAAACGAAACAATACGTAACTATTCTTTAGCAAAAAATAAGAAAACAGACATAAACAATTTACTCTGCCCACTCCTACTTTGAGACTACTAGAGTGCAACGAATTGAAAAACTAGGAATGTCCTGAATGAAAGCAATAAGCATTTTCTCCCTATTTCCTTTTCATTAGGCTTCATTAGGGCATCATTTCTAGTTAAATATGCATATTTACATAGAAGTCCAAATACTATAGGAAGGTATTAACAGGGTCAATCAAGGTAAATCCATCCATTACCAGAAACCAAAAGGATCTTACACCAAATAGATTTGGCACAAATACGACAAAGCAAAAATAACATAATGTGAGAAATCCATAAATTCACTGTGCCACTCGGTCAATCAAGTACGACGGTAATAATGCTAACAACAAGAAAAAGGAACCATTGAAGAAAAATGCTCACAATTTCTAAAAGCTCAGAATTTCGAATTACTGCGAAGCAACAGAGAAATTCCTTAAAAAGGCTTTAAAAAATAGCATCTTAAAATTTTCAATAAATTCCCAGGTTTTCCAGTAACAAACAAAAAATACAAACGTACACAAAGATAGCTCACAAGGCAAGTCATTTCATCACTGGCAAAACAAGCAACACAGTTTGAGAATAATTATTTTCACCAGACTAAAAGAAAAAGTAAAGGCGTTGGTAGAACCAATTCACTTTCTTTCTCTAATGCATTGTGATGACCGAGAACCTAATAAATTTTCAAATGCGGATGTTTTGGTCCAGGGCAGTGGGAGCTTTTTTATCAGGGTTTAATAAGTCTTATTAAGGTTTATTGCTGTTTTTAACCAACGTCACATACTATAGAAAAATATTAACAGGATAAATAAAGGCATATTCATCCATTATAAGAAAGCTCGAGTATCCCTTACACAACAAATAAGGCTTCAACGAAGAACAAAGAAAACTGATATGAAATCAAAGCTTTGGAAATGAATTTACAACTTGGTCGATGAAAGACGCCAATGTCAAAATAACAGTTCCTACAAAAAGGTGTACATTTGAGCAAACCGCTTAAAATTTTCAATCAACAAAAGACAACAGAAAAATGCCTAAACAAAAAAGGGCGACCAATATTTACGAGTAAAATGTAAACATTCTCTTTACGATTGAAGCATTCTCGTAATAAAACTCAAAAAGAAACAAAACCAAAAAGAGCTCATAAAAGAAGTCATGCCTTTTAGAAAAAGGAATGAAAAGTCGTGTGGTTTCAAATAAAAAAAATTGCTTTTCTGAAATTATCTACGGTTCATTAGAAGAGCAATAAAAATATCGTCTCGAATAGAGTCTATGAAAAAAGAAAGAATTTAGGGAGGTCGACCCAAGTGAAAAAATTGTACAATTTCAATACATTATTGGTCCTTTATGGCATCAGTACTTCTAGTTGTTCTCAAAGGTAAACAGTAGGTGGCAATGCAAAATTTAGTAAAAAGAAAAGTTGAACAAATCTCATATAGAAAAAATCAATATATTGTCACCTCGAACAATTTTTGCATATGTGAAATAGAGCCTAGGAAAACTTCATTACACATTCAAGGGTTATAAGACATAAAACACAAAAGAAAAACAGACAGTAGTACTAGAAGAGAAATGATCAAACAAGTGAACTTTGTAAAATGTGAACAAAGAGCCTAAACGACAATTGAATCTTCTAGCTCATTCATTCTTAAAAAGTAACAATTGAACAAAAATCTGTGACATAAGAGTGCAGACTGACAAGCCGACAAAGAGATTCAGAATTTGACATTGTAGAGAATAGATACAAGGCGGCTCGAAAAGTTTACCAAAAGACAAAGTATTGCTTTCGAGAATCTAAGAATAGCATAAGCACTGTTTATTTTTTGCTAAATATGTATACTGACACTATGTTTCAAGTAAGGCTACTCAAAGAATGAAGCAAGCAGTGTCTCAAGAGCATCAAAAAGCAGAAACGACTTACCAAATGGTTAAATTTTCGATAGCATTGCACCGTAGAATACAATAAAATGACCAAATAACAATACTTAGAATTTTGCTATATAAGACAAATTTCTAAAAACGATTCTAATAAGGTGAGGGTCAACCATGAAGATCTTGGCGAAACCATTGAAACAAAAATTTCGAAATTATCCATATCCAAAGCTTATTATTATGTATGCACTGAAGACATCAGCGATCTTAATAAGAAAAATCAATAAACAAAGAACATCATCGCTACAATGTAGTACCTATATGAAAAGGCGAATTCAACGAAAAAGCTACTATGTCACCAAGGCATAAAAATTTTAAAATTTCAAAAACTTGTTACAACAGTTAAAAAAAAAGAAAAAGATTTCAGCATTTCATTTTCAGTTCTATTGCATTGGCATTATAAAACGGTATAGAAGAGAAGTTTTTGCAATATATCAAAGGGGAATAGGCAATTTTTGTATTACCATTTTACGACTTTCTTTATACGGTTTACTAAAGGAACAATACCAAAACCAATTTTAGAAAAAAGCCATAAGAAAAACGTTCAGAGAAATAAAAACTTGAGAATATATTGAAGAATTTTTATGTACCACTTGTTCTTTACATCATCGGCACCATGAATCTGTCCTCGTCAGGCAGATATTCCTCAACCTTGTGAAACGAATTAAAAAAGTTACAGCAATCTGCTCACAGAGAAAAAAAATACAATACCTTTGATGAAAGGGAATTTAGCAACTATATCACAAAGAAATACAGAAGAAAAAATGTTTTTTTTCTCATTGGAGGAAAAGTAGTAAAAAGGAGTGACAATCCATGAAAACAACAATGAAAGCAGCAAAATACAAAGAAACGAAAATGTTGCATAATGGAAAATTCTTCTAATTTTGCGACGACTTGTTCGCGTACATTTCTTGCACTTTAAACGTCACCAGAAGGGTACCATTTGAACGAACCACCTGGAATCTCAAAACGATACAAAAGTAGCAGAAAATTGTGCATTTTTAATAAAATTTGAACTAAAGAAGGAAGTAAAAAACTAACTATAGTTTTCAATCCAAAAAAAAACAAAATGTAGCTGACATGAAACAAAACTTGGTCAGTAGCACAGCAAGCATAAAAAATAAAACAATCGTAACTATTCTTTGGCAAAAAAACATAAATAAGAAACCGGACATAAACAATTCACTCTGCCCACTCCAACTTTGAGACTACGAGAGCTCAGTGAATTGAAAAACTAGGTACGTCCAGGCTGAAAGCAATAAGTATTTTTTCCTCATTTTGGTTTTATAATACTTCATTAGGGTATACTTTCAAGTTAAATATGCATACTTGTCAAAAAGTTCAAATACCATTGGAAGATATTAACAGGGTGATTCAAGGAAAATTCATCCAATATAAGAAAGCAAAAGGATACTTCACCAATTATCTTCGGCACAAACAAAACACGAAGCAAAATATCATAATATGAAAAAAAAACAATTAATTTGCAATGAGTCAATCAAGAACGAAGGTAATGATGCTAGCGATAACAAAAAAGCAACCATTCAATAAAAATGCTCACAATTTCTAAACAGCTCAAAATTTCGAACTATTGCAAAACAACAGAGAAATTCCTTAACTCAAAAAGGCCGCGAACTAAAAATAGTATCCGAAAATTTTTCTTAGTACCCGTATCAAACAACAAATACAAACATACGCAGAAATGGCACACAAGGCAAGTCATATGATCGTTGGCAAAACAAGTAGCACAGTTTGAGAATTAATTACTTTTACGAAACTAAAAGCAAAAGTAAAGGTCTTGGTAGAACCAATTCGTTTTTTTTTCTTCAATGAATTGAGATTTCCAAAAACCTGATAAATCATAAAATGCGAATGACCCGGAACAGGACAATAGGAATTTTTTTAGGGTTCATTAATTTTCTTAATTTTATTACTGTTTCAAACAAAAGTCACATGCCATAGAAAGAAACTAACAGGTTAGAAAAAGGAACATTCATCCAACAGAATCAAGCAAAAGGATCCTTCACCCAATGAATACGGCTTCACAAGAATAAGTAAAAAGCAATAAAAAAAGCTTTAATAAATGGCTCTGCAACAAAATCAATGAAAAACAAGTGTTTGAAGCAACAATCATCCCAAAAAAATTTTTAGTCACGCAAACTGCTTCAAATCTTAAATTAACACAACACGACGTAAAATTGCCTAAACAAATGAAGGACAAACATAAGTTAAAAGCAAACTAAAAACTTATTCTTCTCGGTTCCAAATATTCATGCAATATACCTCAAATACAAATATAAGGAAAGAATATCCCACAAGAAAAGTCGCCAGGACGCACCAAACACTCAGTAAAATTTGTGACTCAACTTACTATACTAGACTAAAAGCAAATGTAAGAGGCTTGTTAGAATTAAGAAACATTCGTTTAAAATGCAATTAAAAGAAAAAATGCAGTAAATTGAAAAAAATATATCTAGGCTGGCAGAAGGGAGTGGGCATTTTTCTTTCCTATTCAGGCTTTACTGAAGGATTATTATTGGGTATATAAAAATGCCTCAACAAAAGAAGGACAATTACCAGTTAAAAGCAAAATATAGACTTTCTCTATTCGCCTCCAAGTATTTATGCAATATACCTCAAAATACAAATATAAGAAAAAAATATCGCACAAGAAAAGTCCCCAGGACGCCAAAAAAAACCCAGTAAAATTTGTAACTCATTGTACTAGACTGAAAAGAAGTAAGAGCCTAGATACAATCAAGGGACTTCCGTTTGAAATACAACAAAGAGAAAAAAATGCAGTAAATTTTAAAATATATGTAGGCCGACAGGAGGAAGTTGGCATTTTTCTTTCTTATTTAGGGTTTACTGAGGGATTAATATTAGGGTTTATTAGGGTTTATTAGGGTTTATTAGGGTTTATTAGGGTTTATTTAGGGTTTATTTAGGGTTTATTTAGGGTTTATTAGGGTTTATTTAGGGTTTATTAGGGTTTATTAGGGTTTATTAGGGTTTATTAGGGTTTATTAGGGTTTATTAGGGTTTATTAGGGTTTATTAGGGTTTATTTAGGGTTTATTAGGGTTTATTTAGGGTTTATTAGGGTTTATTAGGGTTTATTTAGGGTTTATTTAGGGTTTATTAGGGTTTATTAGGGTTTATTAGGGTTTATTTAGGGTTTATTAGGGTTTATTAGGGTTTATTAGGGTTTATTAGGGTTTATTAGGGTTTATTAGGGTTTATTAGGGTTTATTAGGGTTTATTAGGGTTTATTAGGGTTTATTAGGGTTTATTTAGGGTTTATTAGGGTTTATTTAGGGTTTATTAGGGTTTATTAGGGTTTATTAGGGTTTATTAGGGTTTATTTAGGGTTT
>BQMJ01000052.1:0-190936 GCA_025991245.1 Galdieria partita
CCTAATAAACCCTAATAAACCCTAATAAACCCTAATAAACCCTAATAAACCCTAATAAACCCTAATAAACCCTAATAAACCCTAATAAACCCTAAATAAACCCTAAATAAACCCTAATAAACCCTAATAAACCCTAATAAACCCTAAATAAACCCTAATAAACCCTAATAAACCCTAATAAACCCTAATAAACCCTAAATAAACCCTAATAAACCCTAATAAACCCTAATAAACCCTAATAAACCCTAATAAACCCTAAATAACCAATAAACCCTAATAAACCCTAATAAACCCTAATAAACCCTAATAAACCCTAAATAAACCCTAAATAAACCCTAATAAACCCTAAATAAACCCTAATAAACCCTAAATAAACCCTAATAAACCCTAATAAACCCTAAATAAACCCTAATAAACCCTAATAAACCCTAAATAAACCCTAAATAAACCCTAATAAACCCTATAAACCCTAATAAACCCTAATAAACCCTATAAACCCGAATAAAACCTAATAAAACCTAATAAAACCTAATAGTAAACCACAAGTAGACAGGTAACCCTCAGTAAAATCTGAATAAGAAGGAAAAATGAATACTCCCTTCGGCCAGGCTACACATATTTTGCAATTCATTTAGCTTTTTTTCATATATGCATTCGAGGATCCTCTTAATTCTATCATGCTTTTTACCGTTGCTTCTAATGTATTGAGGTTTGTCGCAAATTTCCTATGAGTATTTTGAAGATGACGTTGTGACTTCTTTTATTTGCTCTTTTTGGTTATGTTTGTATTTGAGTCTTCTTGCGAGATTATTGGAAATGTAAAGAAAATGTTTACATTTTACTTTTAATCAGTGGTTGTCCTTTTGGGTTTAGGCATTTTTCTGTTGTTTTGTGTTGATTAAAAATTTTAAGCGATTCACTTAAATGCAGTTTTTTTTGTTGTAACTGTTACTTTGACATTGTCGCCTTTTAAGGACCAAGTTTTAAAGGAAATTATTAAAGCTTTTATTGCACATCGTTTTTCTTCGTTCTTAGTTAAAGCTCTATATATTGTATAAAGGATCCTCGAGCTTTCTTATTATGGATGAATGTTCCTTTATTCATCCAAGTAATATTTTTCTATAGTATGTGATTTTGGATAAAACTAGTAATAAACCTTAATAAGACTTAATAAACCCTGATAAGAAAGTTCCCATTGCCCTGTACTAGACCATTCGTATTTGAACATTTATCCAGGTCTTGGTCATCTCAATGCATTGGGAAAGAAAGCGAATTGGTTCTATCAAGACCTTTACTTTCGCTTTTAGTTTCGTAAAAATAATGAATTCTCAAACTGTGCTACTTTTTTGCCAGCGATCAAATGACTTGCCTTGTGGGCTATTGCTGCGTATGTTTGTATCTCTTGGTTGCTACGGGTATTTAGGTAAAATTTTAGGATGCTATTTTTAATTCAAAGCCCTTTCTAGCTAGGGAATTTCTCTGTTGCTTCGCACTAATTCGAAATTGTGAACTTTTTCGAAATGATGAGCATTTTTCTTCAATGGTTCCTTTTTCTTGTTGTTAGCATTATTACCTTCGTTCTTAATTGAACGAGTGGTACAGTAAATAAATATTCTTTTTTTCACATTGTGATACTTCGCTTTACCTGTTATTTGTGCCGAATGTATTTAGTAAGAAGTCCTTTTGGTTTCTGGTAATGGACGAATTTACCTTCATTGACCCTGTTAATACCTTCCTATAGTATTTGAACTTTTATGTAAATATGCATATTTAACTAGAAATTATACCCTAATCAAGCATAATAAAACAGAAAGAAGGGAATAATGTGTATTGCTTTCAGCCAAGAAATGCCTATTTTTTGATTCATTGCACTCTAGTAGTATCAAAGTAGGAGTGTGCAGAGTTAAGTGTTTATGTCTGGTTTCTTATTTATGTTTTTTGCCAAAGAATAGTTACGTCTTTTTTTTTTTTTATGCTCGTTGTGCTTCTGACCAAGGTTGGTTTCCTGTACGTTACACTTTGTTTAAGCTTTTTTTGGATTGGAAACTAGACTCAGTTGTTACATTCCTCATTTAGTTCAGATTTTCTTTGGAGTTCACAAATTTTTGCTTCTTTTGTGTTGTTTCGAGAATTTAAGTGATTCGTTTGAATGGTACCCTTCTGGTGTCATAAGTGTAAGACGCGAGCATGTACGTGAACAAGCCGTTGCAACAGTAAAGCAATCTGACACTATTAACATTTTCATTTCTTTGTTTTTTACTGCTTTCATTGTTGTTTTCAAGGATTGCCCCTCCTCTGTACTACTTTTCCTCCAATGAGAAAAAAAATATTTTTTCATCTGTATTTCAATGTGGTTTAGTTACTAAATTTAGTTTCATCAAAAGTATTGTATTTTTTTTCTCTCTGAGCAGTTTGCTGTAACTTCTTTACTTCGTTTCACACGGTCGACAAATATCTGCAGGACGAGAACAGGTTCAAGGTCCTGTTGATGTAAGGAACATATGGAAATTCTTCAATATATTCTCAAGTTTCTATTTCTTTATATGCCTATTATTCTATGGCTTCCTTGTAAACTTGGTATTTGTGTTGTTCCTTTAATAAACTTTAGAAACAAGTGTAGCCCTTATAATACAAAAATTGCCTTTTCCCCTTTGATATATTGCATAAACTTTTCTTCAATACCGTTTCATAATGCCAATATAGTTGAACTGAAACTGAATTGCTGAAATCTTTCTTGTGTGATATTTTTTCCTTATAGCTCTATTCGAGGTATATTTTGCATAAATACTTGGAAGCGAATAGAGAAAGTTTATATTTTGCTTTTAACTGGTGTTCGTCCTTTTTTTGTTGAGGCGTTTTTATGAACCCAATAATAATCCCTCAGTAAAACCTGAATAAGAAAGAAAAATACCCACTCCCTTCTGCCAGCCTACACATATTTTACAATTTAGTGTATTTTTTCTCTTAATTGCATTTTAAACGAAAGTTTCTCAATTCTATCAAGCCTCTTCGTTTGCCTCTTGTCTTGTATAATGAGTCGCAAATTTTACTGAGTGTTTGGTGGCGTTTTGGAGACTGTTCTTGTGGGTAATTTTTCCATTATATTTGTATTTGAGATATATTGCATGAATACTTGGAAACGATAGGAAAAAGTTTTTATTTTGCTTTTAACTTATGATTGTCCTTCATTTGTTTTTTGGAATTTTTATGCCGTTTTGCGTTTTTTTTAAAATTTGAAGTGATTTGTTTGATTGAAAATTTTTTTGAGTTATTTGTTGCCTCGAAACAGTGGTTTTTCATTGATATGGTTGCAGAGCCATTTATTAAAGCTTTTTTTAATGGGTTTTTACTTATTCTTGTGAACCGGTATCCATTTTGTGAAGGATCCTCTTGCGTTGTTCTGATCGATGGATGTTTTTTTTTTGTATCCTGTAAGTTTCTTTCTATACTATGTGACTTTTGAAGCAGTAATAAAATTAAAAAAGAATTAATCAACCCTGCAAAAAAATTCCTATTGTCCTGTTCCAGATCATTCGCATTTGATGATTTATCAGGTTTTTGGAAATCTCAATGCATTGGAGAAAAAAAAACGAATTGGTTCGATCAAGACCTTTATTTTTGCTTTTAATTTCGTAAAGGTACTTAAGTCTCAAACTGTGCTACTTGTTTCGCCAACGATTATATGACTTGCCTTGAGTGCTATTTCTGCGTATGTTTGAATTTTGTTGTTTACTACGGGTATTTAGGTAAAATTTTAGGATGCTATTTTTAATTCAAAGCTCTTTTGAGTTAAGGATTTTCTCGGTTGCTGTGCAATAATTCGAAATTTTCAGCTGTTTAGAAATTGTGAGCATTTTTTTTGAATGGTTGCTTTTTTGTTATTGTTAGCATCATTAATTTCGTTCTTGATTGAAACAGTTGCACAGTAAATTAATAGCTTTTTCTCATATTGTGATACTTTGCTTTGTGTGGCATTTGTGCCGAAGCTAATTGGCGAAGCATCCTGTTGCTTTCTTATATTGGATGAATTTACCTTGAATCACCCTGTTAATATCTTCCAATGGTATTTGAACTTTTTTGTAAGTATGCATATTTAACTTGAAAGTATACCCTAATGAAGTATTATAAAACCAAAATGACGAAAAATTGCTTGTTGCTTTCGTCCTGGACATACCTAGTTTTTCAATTCACTGAGCTCTAGTAGTCTCAAAGCTTTAGTGGGCAGAGTGAATTGTTTATGTCCGGTTTCTTATTTATGTTTTTTTGCCAAAGAATAGTTACGTATTGTTTTATTTTTTATGCTTGCTGTGCTACTGACCAAGTTTGGTTTCCTGTCAGCTACATCTTGTTTAAACTTTTTTTGGATTGAAAACTGGAGTTAGTTTTTTACATTCCTTATTTAGTTCAAATTTTATTAGGAATGCACAATTTTTTCTGCTACTTTTGTGTTGTTTTGAGATTCCAGGTGGTTCGTTCAAATGGTACCCTTCTGGTGACGTTTAAGGTGCAAGCAACGTACGCGAACAAGTCGTCGCAAAATTAGAACAATCTTCCACTATGTAACATTTTCATTTCTTTGTATTTTCTGCTTTCATTGTTGTTTTCATGGATGGTCACTCCATTTTACTACTTTTCCTCCAATGAGAAAAAAACATTTTTTCTTCTGTATTTCTATGTGATATAGTTACTAAATTCCCTTTCATCAAAGGTATTGTATTTTTTTTCTTTGTGAGCAGGTTGCTGTTACTTTTTTACTTCGTTTCACAAGGTTGAGAAATTTCTGCATGACCAGAACAGATTCATGGTGCCGATGATGTAAAGAACAAGTGGTACATAAAAATTCCTCAATATATTCTCAAGTTTTTATTTCTCTAAACGTTCTTTCTGTTGCTTTTTTCTAAAACTGGTTTTGGTATTGTTACTTTCGTAAACCGTGTAAAGAAAGTCCTAAACTGGTAATGCAAAAATTGCCTATTTTCCTTTGATATATTGCAAAAACTTCTCTTCAATGCCGTTTCATAAAGCGAATGCAATAGAGCTGAAAACGAAATGCTGAAATCTTTTTCCTTTTTTTAACTGTTGTCACAAGTTTTGGAATTTTTTTAAAGTTTTATGCCTTGGTGACATAGTAGCTTTTTCGTTGAATTTCTCTTTTCACATATGTGCTATATAGTAGCGATAATGATATTCTTTATTGATTTTTCTTATTAAGGTCGTTGCTGTCTTCAGTGTATACATAATAATGTTCTTTCAGTTTGAATAGACTCGAAACTTTTCTTTCGATTGCTTCACCAGGGTCTTCATGACTGAACCATACCGTATGAGAATCGTCATTAAAAATCTGTCTTATATAGCAAAATTCTACGTATCGTTATTTAGTCTATTTATGGTATTTTACGCTGCAGTGCTATTGAGAATTTAACCATTTGGTAAAGTATTTTTTTTGCTTTCGGACTATCCAGAGGTAGTACTTGTTCATTATGTGAGTAGCCTTACTTGAAATATAGTGTCGGTGTACATATTTAGCAAAAAGTAAACAAGGCTTGTGCTATTCTTGGATCCTTAAAAACAGAGCTTTATGTTTAGTTAGAAACTTTTTGAGCCTTTTTTTATCTATTTTCAACAATGTCAAGCTCCGAATATCACTTTGTTGGTTTTTCATGTGCGTCCTCTTTTGTCATAGATTCTTGTTCTATTGTTAATTTATCACAATGACTGAATTAGAAGATTCAATCGTCATATAGGCTCTTTGCGCACATTTTAGAAAGTTCACTTTTTTGATCATTTCTTATCTAGTACTACTGTCTGTTTTCCTTTTGTGTTTTATGTCTTATAACCCTTGAATGTGTAATGAAGCTTTTCTAGGTTCTATTTCACCTATGTACTAAAATGTTCGAGGTGAGAATACGTTGATTTTTTGTATATGCAGATTTGTTCTACTATTTTTTTAACTAAATTTTGCATTATGACCTATTGTTTACCTCTGAGAACAACTAGAAATACTGATGCCCATAAAGGACAAATAATGTATTGAAATTCTTCAATTTTTTCACTTGGGCCAACCTTCTTAAATTCTTTCTTTTTCTATAGACTCTATTTGACACGATATTTTTATCGCTCTTCTAATGAACCCTAGATAATTTTAGAAAAACAGTTCAACTTTTTTTTATTTAAAAAGACACGATTTTTCATTCCTTTTTCTAAAAGGCATGTGTTTTTCTCAATTCATTAGGTCGTCATAAAAGAATCTAATAGAGTATAAAAGTAAGCGGTTTATTTTAGGTTACATACTTGTCAAATTGTGTCAACATTTTTGAAGATTTTTGTGATTTTGCTAATTTATCTCGAGTGACAAAGTAATTCTTCCTTTGAAATCTTTTTGGAATCACCCCCACAGTTGTATTTGTATTGCATGTAAGCGATATCCAATTGTTCCATTTGTTTCACTTTTATTGAAGTTTTTAATTTTTGGGGGGAACTGAGCAATTTGGTTGTGAATTTGACGTGTTGCGAAATCTAAATCTGATAATTTTTATAGCTAAATTATTGCAGTTTCACTAATGTCGCTTTCGATATTGAAAAGCGACAGTTATTCGAAAAGCAGAATCTTGCAACTGTTGGTTGTTACTATGTGGTGTCTTTTACCAGACACCTTTTTTTGTAAAAACTATTTTTGCTTTCTTATGGTAACTGGATCCATTGTGTTCTATTTTATGTTGATCGGCATAATATTATACACGAACTGTACTGTTGATATATATAATGAAGACAAAGCAAGCCACACTCTTCTCATAAAAAGGCCTCAAATGAATTAAACAGTTAGGAATCTAGCCACAAAAGTTCAATGTTGGTCTGTAGCAATTTGGATATTATATGCTTTATGTCTGTTTGACTATGCTTTGAATGATAGCTTGTAGAGTAACATATCTCTCAAGAGCACTTTTCCTCCATGAGTTTGTTGTATTTTCATTCTTGTTCTTTGAAGTCATCCAGTTGTTCTTATTTTTCTCCTTAAATATATAAAATTTTTTTTAAGTATTTCAATTTGACAAAAGTACTGAACTGTTTCCGACTGACAATATGGTAGGCTTTTCTATGAACTTGCATTTTCGATACTACTTCTTACTATCTTTTGCATTGTCGACTAATGTCCGCTCAAGAGAACAATTAGAGATACTTATTCAATAATGACAAGCAGTATATGAGAATTCTTCAACTTTCTAGAGATTCTATTTCTCTTGTTGTCTTTTCTCTATAGGTTATTTTCAAAACCGGTACTTTTAACGTTCAATTATTAGTCTATAAGTGTACGAAAGAAAGAAACGTAACAAAGGTCTAATAAAAAAGAGAATTGTCTATTGTCCTCTTACATACGTCATGCGCTTTCCTTTAATGAATTATGTTCTCGTGAAACCAATGTGATGAAGCAAAGAATTATTTAATGATTCACATATTTTGACTTAACTTGTTGCTTTCATATTTAGTAGTTTCGAAGTTTTGTTTTGTTTGTTTCTCCATTCGTGTCAATTCATCTTCGCCTATGAAATCTTCATCCCCTAATATACTCGTGCACTTACTTGAAATGTTGCAAAACTGAATTGGCTCCGTTTTCTGACACATTATTGCTCGGGATCCACCGTATTAGATCCTTTCTCAATTCATTAACAGTAGTTTGAAGAGGACAACCTTTTATCGCCTTATGATTTTCTTTAGGTTGCTTTATCGATCACTTAGCAAATTGGTAAAACAGTTTTTTACTTTCTTATTATCATTGTATACCCTTTTTTTCATTCTGTGAGTATCTTTGTATAATTTAATGCTACTTTGGTGATGGTATAAATATAGAAACAAAATTAAGCCATACCATACATATGCCATAAAAAAGCATTCAACTGAAAGAAACAGTTAGCAATGACTACATAAATGTTCCATCATGTCTATTGTTCTTCATTTTTCTTCTTGCTTTTTGTCTACTGATCTATACTTTGAGCGGTAGCTATTAGAAGATCAATCATTTTTCATTATTGGTCATATTGTACTTTCACTCTTTTTCTCTACAATCAATTTCTTCTTCCTTGCTTTCTTAGTTTTTACTACTTTTTGTCTTTTACTATGCATTACATAATATTTTGGCTCTTTCCAGCTCTTTTCTCTAGAATTTTCTATTTGAAACTCTTTGTTACGGAAGTCCTCCAATAGAAATTCAATTTCTTCCATTAGTTCCATAAGAAATTTCAATGCGTTTTGCTTTTCATACTTATCTAGTGTTTAAATCGGTACTTGGCGAATAGAAATTAAATGAATGCCTTCTACTGAGGTACATATTCATTTCTACGTTTTAATAGGGAGCAAGAGCAAGATTGAGACTAGCAGTCTATGTTAACGGCTCATCTTGAAATACTGTGGTATTTGAGACACTGCAGGAGAAGCTCTACTTGTAAATATTCTAGCGTACTTGCAAACTGGCTCAAGAATTTCCAACTATGTCATGTATGCAAAAATGCACCATAGAGATGTTGAATCAATCGTTGGTGTTTCCGCAACTTTTTCAGAAGAAAATGGAGTAAGAAGGAAGAGCTTGGTAAGTTCGATTCTTTTACTCTTCCATTTCTGTTGATTTCGACCACTACTTATTTTTATATGTACAAATAAATAGCCCTCTAGCCATTTTCTAGACAGTTGGAGCTTACTCTTGGCTAATCGTGAAAAAGTTCATATGAAACAAGAAAACACAAATTAGGTATATACAAACCAATTTCTACAACTTTTTTTCCACAAATATCCGCTTTGAAAAAATTTTGAAAAATTTTTGAATTTTGTAGAGAATTGGCTACGTAGAACAAAACACAGCCCATGACAGCCAAAAGGCAATAGTGGAAAGTGAGGGGAAATGAATCAATGAACCCTCATGTGAACTCAAATGACTTCTTACTGGATTTCCCAACGACCCAGCTTGGATTCTAATTCAGCCTAGTAAAATCTACAATGCAACAAGTTTTTCATTTGCAACACAATCTACTAAGGTTCTATATATTATTTGCTAATATTGTTTTCACAGATATCACTTTCTAATTTAGTCTCTTGTAAGGAATAGAGGTTTCTTTGTAAAATTGCATTTCTTCTTGTTGAGTGTGTATGTTTTTGAATGTGTAGTTTTTTCCAGGTAGTACTTTAGGTGTTTTTTATGTTAATCTTTTTCCTCTTTCACATCACAGTGTAATTAGAGATGATTTCAGCATTGTGCATTATAGACAACTTTATAGTTTTAATGTATGTTATTCTGAACTTTTTTATGGTCCGCCTTTATATGTTTTCCTAATTGTTTTCATTCGCCACTGGGTTAAATAAAAATTCGTAAACCTCTTTCTTCTCTTAGATACCCTGTAATTTAGAAATTTGATTGTGTTTGTCCTTGTTTTAGCTGAGTAGTTCTTTTTGAACTGATATTGTTGTTGCCAGAAATTTTTGGTTTTCTTTTTCTCTTTTCAATTAAATATTCTACGTGAAACTCTCACAAATACATGTTGTCTTCAATAAGTTTCTGTGATAAATAAAGCTTCTCATGTCAATTGTATTGCATCTCTATTTATTGTTTTGATCGATATTGGGCTGTTTGAGACTTTTCTTTTCAACTCTGGTCTTAGAAGCATTTTTGTATAGTTGTTCTTCATAATAAAGTTTTTCTTATGAAGCGATACGAGAACTTTCTTTTTTTGGCGTTGGGTAATAGCTCTACTGCATTGGCCCCAGCTCTGTCCAATTATGAATAATTCTGATTGGCTGATTGGTAAAACTTGAATGGTCAATTCTAGTCTTTGCCTTTTTTTAAGAATTTGCGTTGATTCTTTGAAGTCTCTCTGTTTACACCTTTGTGACACAAGGTGGCTAAACGTTGAGTCTCGCCTCTCCTGGATTGGGTTAAAGCATATCCAAATTGCCAAGATTCGATTTCTTAGATATTATCAAGTGTATTTTCCTTCTATAATGGTCTTTTTTGGTACTGTGTATTGCAGTTGGTGTTTGTCTTTCTTTCTTGGCTAAAAGTCTTTCTCGTTTGTATATAAATGACAAGGTAATTTGGCTATAAATGAAATTACGTGTCGTGAACATTTTTTATTATCAATTGAATAGAAAGAATTCCTTGCCTTTCAGACATTTTTATCATTATGACAATCCAAATGTTGGCTAGAGTTCTTATTGTATAATTAACTAGTCACGAAATTCAGCCTGTATTCATTCACGGACGCTAGACTTCTACGAAAATAAAATTTTAGCAACCGTACTCACCAATATGAAGATCGATCGTTCATGTAAACAGGGCATCAAGAATAAAATATTCATGTCTTGCTCAATTTGCTTTGCAATGTAGGAAGATCCTGGAATATCTTGCGCATATCTAGGAATGTTGCTCAGTCGAGTAATTTAATATGCTGAAAGAATCGCTGTGTCTAAAATGAGCAATGTATTTATAAATTCGTGGATAGTTGTCAGTTTGTATACTTTGTGCTTGTCAGCCTTTTTTTAGAATTGTACGTTGCATAGCTGATTGTGATTTCCCAATACGAAGACAGCGCTATTTAAGTGCCAACAGTAATACTATTCAAACAATATCCTTTCAAAAACTGTGTCTCACAAACTGTCAACTGCTGAGTATTTATAGACTTGAGCACAAAAGACTACGGTAGCTATTCCAAACATACACTATGCCGACGAGTTGCGAAGCCTCTCTTTTGTGAAAGTTTTTCCCATGAGACACTCTTTTTCTTCCAAGTCTTGTTTCGAAATTGCATCCTTCAAGTGACCTCGTCAAGTAAGATTAGCAAACAACGACGTAAAGATGCTTCAAAGTGGGTGTACAAACTCTGTTCACGTCCGTTTTCGAAACAGCAACTCATAGTTGAACTGCGCAGTTCAGTTGCCACGAGACAACCTCCCCTCTCCATTTGGACAATAGATTCTCAAAGACAAAAACTGACAATGACAAGAATCGTTTTTGTGAAGAACAAGAGAATCAACTCAGAATATACTCCGATTGTTACAAACGATCTTGGTAATTGTTCCACAAGAGAGAGTCCTCATCTATTGTTCACAGGACAACAGTTCAATTCAACTTCAAAAACCAGCTTACATTACGAGACTGTATCGCCGCAAGGGTTCAACCTCAAAGACTATTTGGAGCCTTTGTCCTACTGCTTCCCCAGTAATCCGCAAGGTCACTGTCTTAAAAGAGTCAAGGAATTAAGATCAACAATTCTCTTGAACAGAACCTACGTAGCATTCGACAGGAACTTGGAAGCGACTTTGAGGTTCAAGTCAAGTCGTTGACAGGAAACGAACAAACCAAACCGGGCCTTGGTTGGTATTTCAAAAAGTGCGAAATCATAAAACCTCAAAGTTTGGTCGTACTAAAAAGTTCTTCTCTAAATTCAACTATTTAAAGTTTCATTAAAAAAGAACAACTTTATACACTTCAAAACAGGTGCTAACAAAGCAACTACAGCCAAAGTTGTGTTAGCAAAGCAATCACAAAGAGAGATTGGGAAAGGTGACGTTGAAGAGCTCTTCGAGTACGTCAAAAGTGCACACGCCATATAGTTTCATACGTACCTAGTCAACACTTTCCAAGGGAACCTTCCACTCAAGGGTTTACCTAGAATACTATTGATTCTCTAAAGTTGCATTATTTGAAGAGAACCGTTGTGCTAGAATGAGTGTCGGCATACCTCCGAGAGAAAGGCCCGCCATTGTATAGTGAGATAAACTCACCTTTGTTATTTACCTTGGAGATTTACTGGCTTCAAGTTATTTTGGAGAACATTGAGCTCTAGTTGATAGGAATCATTTCAAGAAAGTATAATCTGCCACTTTCAAGAAGAAGGGCGTGTTTCCTACAACTTGGAACGAGTTGGTGTGTAGTCGCCAAGTTGTCATAGAGAAATTTCGGCAAGTAGACTGAACACTTGTGCCGATAAATGTCTAGCTGAACTGTTTGCAACTTGAAGGACTATGAGTTTTTAGACTTTTGCAGATTTGAGTTGATACACTCTTGTCGAGTATTTCAATTATCAACAAAACGTGATTCAAGTAAACATTGGAAGTTACACATGTATAATTTGTATTTTGCCTACAAGTATGTTGATAAAGAATCTAGTCAAGTTTCTCAAACAGCTTGAATACATAGACCAAGTGCCGCAAATTCTACTTTTGTATAATTCAATTGCGAAAATAAAGAATTAGTTGTTGACTCTTTCTATTTTGTATAAAAGCAATGTATGAAAACTATTCATATAGCATAGTGTCACGACTCACATGATAAGTATCGTTGCAAGAACCTTGCCTTGTTTGTCTCTTGCAACAACAATCAAAAACACAGACACTCAGCCCGTCACTCTCTTTGAACCGAGCAAAGTTTCAAACAGTCTATGTTTCACAAAATTCAACAATCTACCACAGAAAATTCTAGAAACACTAGAGCACTCCAAAGTTAGAGAAACATACCCAAATTGTGAAGGGTGGCTTTCCAAGACAAAGAATTGCCTACACTGGTTAAACCAACATAGAGAAGCAAACGGGGAAGAAAGTAGCAATTCAGAAACTTTTCGACTATACCCAGAATACTTGAACACGCGATGTAGTACCACGACTCTCTATTTTCCTCAGAGTTTCTCTGATAAACAACACAGACGGATCTACAACAGTTCTATTAAAACCCCACTCTCACGAAAACTTTCAAACTTGGCTATTCTTCATATTCTAAAAAGCAACGCCAAAACTCAAAGTTGTTAAAAAATCTGTTGTACAATTTGGAAACATATAAACTGGTCAAGCACTCAAACATTCATAAAGCTTTATATAATTCCCAGTCAACTAGCTCATATAGTGCCACTTTGGTGATTTCTTCAAGTAGGTCAACAGAAGGTTGAAAGCTGCCATCATCACTCCGTAAACTCAAACATATTTAGTTAAACTTTGTGAAACTTGTAGGGTTTTCTTTGTTTGCAGACAACAAGTCAGTTGGCTCAGACTATATAAATCCATCGCCATGATTGATTGGCTCTAAAGCAATTGTCACATTGTTATTTTGAGATTGTTGGATGGTTGCAATGCTTATTGGTTGCTTTGCTTTTTCGTTTCATTCTACGTGTCTTACCCCAGCCAATGTTCAGTATCCATTCCAAACTAAGGTGTTTTGTGGAACCAAAGAGTGTCATTTATGTAGTAGAAGCTTTACAAAACCGTTGTCTTGTTTTGACAAGAAACGTCCGGGTTTTGGTTGTCGAAGAGTTGTTCTTGCTTCAGTCATAAATGGTCGTGGCAGAGATAATAAAAGACATATTGACTTTAGAGAGATATTTGTACAAGACGATTTTAAAATTGACGAAAAGTTTAGCAATGTATGGTTGACAAACCTACCTGATCTTCAACAAGAGTGTTTGTTCAAAACTGTCGCGTCAGTTGTTGGAGAGAAGGTACAAGTAGGAGGTCAAGTTTTCAAAGTTGGAGAAGATACTTTTGAAGAGATAGCATCGTTGCTTGTTCCCAAGCAGTTTCCCAAAGATTTCCCGGTTCAACCAAGTCCTGATGGGATCTCCAGAGTCTTTCTTAGACAAGAGTTTATCAAGAGGTGGAATGGACACATTGAAAGTCTTGGTGGAAGAGCTCCCGACCTCCCACCCCAACAGATCATAGTTTCTGCAGCAAGTGGTCTAGGAAAGAGTGTAGATCTCTACTTGGTCGCTGTTTTCTCACGGTATTGCAGGATTCCACTGCAGTATATTGGAAACGCAGAGGCCTGGTTAGGGGACGATAGGGTGATAACTGAAGTGGTACCTCTTTACTTGAAAATGCTGCTATTCATGAATTCCTCCATTCTAGACGAGTTGAGGAGTTTTCAGTCACGGGACTACGAGGTTTTGAACGGCGCTCCTCTTAAGCATGTGATATATTTTTGTATCAAAAGCAAAGATTTGAATCTAGCTTTCGCTATTCGTCGCTTTATGATGCTGCTTGCACCGCGCAATATGTTGATTGTAGATGAACATAATGCGTTGTGGAGCGAGTTTGGCAATAAAACAAACACGTGGCCAAATTTCTTTCGCCTTTATACCAAATTGGCAATGATGAATACAGTAAGTAATGGCTTTTTCTTTTTTTATAATGACTTTTTCATTTACTTGAGTAGCCTTATTGTGGAGTTCTTATTGCAGGTTCACAGCATCATCAATTTGAAGATAATTTGCCTAGTGGTTCTGGAAATATCAAACACTATTTGGAGCCTCTAAGTTTCAAAGAGTTTGACTTGTGGCAAGATTTACCTGATTATCCACCCATTCTTCGTCAACATTCAGACGAAATGGTCGAACTTACTGGGTTGGTGCCTAGAATGATAGCCAAAATGGTAAATCTTGCCAAAACTCGTCCTGATGCTAATTTCGAAACTCTAAAGACACGCTTATCCTCGAATTTATATTCTGAAATGACAAGAAGCCACAATGGCTATCTTGATGGACTTAGGTCTGAAAGAGAAAAGAGCGAATTTGATTCTATGCTTTATAAGCTATTCATGGATAGGAATAAACCCAATATTACGGTTGCAGACGGAGCATATCGAGATCGAGGTTTATTAGTTGTGGTTGACGAAGTCTACTTACGCTTTTATAACAGCGTTGCACGTGACATCGTGTTATCCTCTTTCCTTGAAAGATATGCTTCCGAGAATTACTTGGCTGAATTGTTCGAACGTTATCGAAGTGATCCGGGCACACGAAGGCAAACTTTTGAAAAGTTATTCTTTTTGTGGTTTATCAATAGAACAGAAGAAGTGACCATCTGTTCCGATAGCAAACCCTATAGGAACTTGAGTTTATCTTGTCATAGTTGGGTTCGGTTGATTAGAGATGAATTTGATCCTCCGATGAAGAAGTTTACTCATTCCTGTTGGATATTACTGGTAGAACGACATCCTCGATTTGACTATATTTTTGTGGATATTGTGAATTCTCAATGGCATATATATTTTTTTCAAGTATCTATATCTTCATTTTATAGCCATAATCGTGACTCTGCTGCTATCGAAAACTCCTTTTTGCCACCTTCTTTCAAGAAAGATGCATGGAATACTTCAGAATCGGCTAACTTATCAACTAGTAGGTCAAAGAGCAAACAAGGATCAATGGCAAGTTCCCAAAGTGGCCAAAAACGTAATAAGAACAGGAGACGAGTAAGAGTAACAGATAAGCCTCAGTTACTAAGCTTAATTGGTTTGATTCTGAATGAAGAGTTTACCATCACGTTAGAAGAAGATGATTCTGGAAGGATTGTAGATTTTCGTTTATTGGATTCCAAAGGTATTGATTGGCGAGACTGCATAAGTATTGTCTATGTTACTCCATTACCATTTAAGGAGGCCAAAGGTAGTTTATCAGTACCAGACTATACTGAGTTTCTTTGTAGTGAAGGCTTTTCTGAGAGATTTCGAGTTTTGTTGGAAAATGAAAAGTGATGTTTTACGATCCTTTGATGGAAGCAAAGTTGTTTAGAGCTTTATGATTTACAAAGACTATGATAAATGATATGTTTTGATATTTTATTTGCTTGACTGGCGAGCCAATGATGAATCATTGTGGAAGCAGAAAGTCTGATATGGATGACTGGTTTGCAATAGTAGAAGATGTATATATCCTAAACAAAGTCATTTTTAGCACGTTGGATGAAAATCAACACACAACCTAAATTTCAAGTAAGCAGCTTTGGAGAGCGTCTTTATTGGGTATCGCCAGTTGTATAGAATTACCTTGTTTCAAACATGGAGACATGCTTTTCAGCCAAACGATCATTCAGAAAGTATTTAGGAAGCTCTTAAAGTCTGTCAGATAAATGATTCTTTGCTAATGAAATTGTTGGAGGAGAAATCATGGATCACAAAGAGAACCAAGCACCTGTCAGCAAAGACACATAAGTTGTCATTTTGAAGACAATTATGTTGTTAAAAAACAAATATTCATCTTTTGAATCAACTTACTTACAGAACAAGTGTTTCATAGTCCATAGAGTATATAACTGAATTGCAAAGAAATGTAGGATCAATTATTGACTCTATCTACTTTGTCAGCCTGTCTAGGAAAACTCTCAATGACATCATATTATTGGAACTCACATAATAAGTAACAATATGAAGACAATGCTCCGTGAATTGATCTTGACAAATAAAACAATCCAACAACAGTCAACAACGTGTAGTCTAGTTTCCATTACTCTCTATACACAATGAAAAAGTCTTGAAAACTTCAAAAATGGTACACTCCAAGTATCAAAAGTCAACTGTAGACAATTCTGGAAAAGCTAAGAGCATTTGAATAGTAGAGAAACCTAACTGAGTTGTCAAGCGTTACTTCAAATCTTGTCTGTCCTGGTAAAACAGTCATATAATGCAAGAATGAGGAAAAGCAACAACTGAATGAGGTATTTTTAAAATACTTCCAAACTACTTGAACAAGACGTGAAACAAGCTAAAGTTGAAATTTAGCTATGTTTCAATTGTCGCACTATCTTGTTGCCTCGACAACCTAAAGAAAAGCTTCCTAATGTTTACTAGAACAGTCAAACTGTTTACATTTGCTACAAATGTATTTCGACATCACATCAAGCAAACCAACAGAAATCGAGTTGTCAATGAAACTGACAGCTTGAAATATAGTGGCCTTGTGGATAAGTTGTGTCTTTGGGAGAATGAATTATAGTCCAATTTTCTATGAAATAGATTTACACCTTTCAGCTTCTCTATGAAGTCCCATGCAGAAGAAGTCTTCCTTTCTTCCCTTCTTTTTATAATATCTCTAATCTTTCAAACTAAAAGTATTATTATAATGAATGGGGTAGACGTTATAATGGTCAGTATCTAAAGAAAACTAGGCAACGTTTTTCTTAAAATTTACATTTCAACATGAAATATGTTCAATCATCGTTTGAGAATATAAATAACAAAGAAGTTCGTTCTATGTTATACTTGTGAAAAGGAAAAACTGTTTTCATCGTTATCAGGAAAATTCGCGATTTCAAAACCTCGTCCACTTATATTTGATCCACCAGTGAAGAAGTTGACTTGTTCCTGTTGGATATGATTGGCTAAACGATATCCTCGATTTGACTACATTAATGTCGATTTTGTTGGCACTCAGTGGCATATATACTTGTTTCAAGTTTCAGTATCTTCATTCTACAATCATAATTATGGCTATGCTTCTATCGAAAATATCTTTTTGCCTCGTTCCCGCAAGGAAGATGCACCCAATAGCTCAGAGTCAGCTAGTTTATCAATAAGTAGGACAGAAAGCGACCAAAACTCAACGAAACTTTCCAAAAGTTGCCAATGACGTAGTAAGAAGAGGAGTCGAGATAACTTGAAACAGAGAGAAGTAACAGGCGATTCTCAATTAAAGAGCATACTTTATTGGATTTTGAATCAGGAATTCACAATCATATTTCAAGAAGATGATTCCTGTGGCATTGTAGACTTTTGTTTATTGGATTCGGAAGGTGTTGATTGGCGAGTATGTGTAAGTATTGTTTAATTTACTTCCTTCTCTTTTAGGGAGGCCAAAGGCAGTTCTTTAGTTCCATTCTATGTCGAATTTGTTTGTAGAAAAGGATTCCCTGAAAGTTTTCGAGTTCTATTGGAAGAATGGAAATGATATTGTACAAACCATTGATAAGAGCAGCATTTCTCAAGTTTTATTATCTCACCAAAGGGTCGGGACAAATAGACAATCTTGAATATTGAGTCTTATGTCGAGTCGCAAGTATTTGCTTCATATTTTATATGAAGAGAAGATGAGGCCAGTGGTGATCCATTCTGAAAACAAGAAGCTGAATTAGATAAACAATCGATTCGAAATAAAAACATCAGCAGCAGCTTTGATTAGAATCGATTCATACTATTATGAAAAAGAAACTTTGGAAGAACGTGTGTCTTCACTTGGTTTAGCCAGCTCTACATAATTTTCGTTTGTACCAGATTCACTCAAACTAGAGACATGTAGTTATGAGCCAGAATATCAGGTAGAAAGTTTCCAGGATGCTTTTATATAAAGTCGGCTAGATATAAGAATCTTCAAGGATGAACCAAAGTATTGATGGAACAGCCTTTCTCTAAGCTAAAAGTATTCTGAGGGCTTTGCTTATAAGGAAATACACTGACACATTCTTATGTTCAAAGCAATAGTTAAAACGAGTCTAAATAGTTTAGTGACATATGCCAATTGCAATATGACTATATTCTATAAAGTCTATTTAGTACACTATCAGAACACATATGTCTCTTCTCAGTCGTGTTTTAAACTACAGCGATAGGAATTTGCTCTTTCTGAATCGTTGTTCTAAAATATGGTTTCTTTCTCCAGTTGAAAGTTTTGCTATGTAGCACATGTTACTTTATCTTGTTGTCCAAACAACCAGAAGAAAAGTTCCTTGGAGTTTCCGAAAGCAATTGAACAATTGGAGCTCAAGGTTGAAAGTAAAACTCCAATTAACAAATTGAAAAAGAAACCAACTAAAATTAAAGCAACTAATGTTCCTAATTCAACTTCATAAGTAACTAGAAACTCTTCAACTACTACACTCATTTCCACACCTGAAAATAATGACAAATCATCGATTGCTTTGTAATTTGACAAAACCATTTGAAGGTTGTTTCGAGTCTTTGAATATGTTTCGTGTGATAGAACCACAAATTGACAGAGAAGAGGATGTAAAGGCCATCATAGAGACTTTCCTCTCCCAGTTTACGACAACGGAATATGGTGGAACTTTGTTAACTCGTCCGGCGTGCTGTTTTGCCCCCCATATCTACGGAGCAGGCAAAACTTTTCTAGGACAACAGTTCTTGGCTTATTTAAATATCTTTGCTCAACGTGAGCGTTCCAACGAAGAAGTTTTTCAACAACTAGACACTTGTTCCGATGCTTCCCTCCAGAGTGCTCCGCAAATCTCTTGGAAACACTTTGCAGAAAACACATTGTCAGTTGTCTTGAAACTGTGAACCTCTTTTCCTGACGCTCCGTATCCAGAGTTTCGTAAAGCCTTGTCGTTCAATATAGCTTGGGCAGCTGCCGAGGGCAATGGCAAAACTACAAACGAAACCGTCAGATTCACTTCCGCAGCAATGGAACAGCCGACTCTTTCTGCCTTTATCGGGTACCTTCTTCAACATTTTCAGAAGCAATATTTGTTTTTGATGATTGATGAACTGAGTGAAATAAGTGCTCTTAGCAAGCACTATGGCGAACTTACTGAGATGCAAGTTGAAGAACACGATCCGAAATATGTCCCTTTTCGCAATTTCTTCCGGGAGATACGTCCTTTTCTTGATACGGGAAAAGTAATTTTGTATTTGGCTGGTCGTACCACAGAAATCTCAGCTCGTTTGAGTGATGCTCGTTCGAGCAAAGTGGTCCTGCGTATGTTGCAGTTGAATCCTTTTAACCTCAAGAATATTGAAGATTATTTGAACCTTTTCATCTATGGTGACAAGAAGTTGAAGGATTGGTTTTTATGTTCAGATGACTTGCAAGATCGCTTTGTAGAATTGTTGAAGAGGAAGACTGGAGGAATTCCATTGATTCTAAAAAACACGTTACTAGCACTCTTAGCTAAAGTGAAAACGGTAGCTTATCCTATTATCAATGATAGCAATATGGAAAGTTTGTTGGACAGCGTCTTTGGGGATGTAGAGAGATATTCAGCAACTTTTATTGTTCCAGAGAGAGTAGATTCCTCAACTCTTCTTAGATATCAATTTGTCCTTTTAAATCATCAGCTTGGAACTATTTTTCCAAATAACTTTGCAATTACTCTTTGTGGGACGAAGACTTATTTGATAGACTTGGTTGCAAGTTTTGGGTTTTACTCTGAATTCATTGAAACTGAAGTCGTTGGTTCGAATAGTCAATTCAAGATTGGTTGTTGTGAGTTTATATTGAAAACTCATAGTGAAAATCCGTTCTTGCGTGAAGTAACGAAGCTTTTGCCTTTGTCAAATTTTTGATATATTTCGGACACTTCAATGGTAAAAGAAGTTTTCTTTGAATTTGTATTTATGAATATCTTACGATTTCGATTATTAACAAGTCTTTACTCTAATTCCTCTTGTATTGTGCATTCTGCTATTCCAGGAATTTTTAAAGGTTCTTTAATTGAACATGACAATGTTTCATATTCGAAGGAATCAACTGTACCTTATACTCTGCCAATCTTGAAAGATGTCTCTTTTACATTTGATGATTATTATCGAAAACATTTGCAACATTGTGGTATTTTTATTCCTAAAGATAGCAATTCTAGTGGTCCTGATGCATATTTTGTACTTCAGAATGGACAAACACGTTATGTTGTTGGATTTCAATTCAAATTTTATTACGAAAGCGAACTTTCAAGAAGACATGTTGACAAGGAAACCGAAAAGTTTATCAAGGGAGTCGTCAAGGTTTTGAATAACCTTCCTTGTTCGCCTATTCAACTTTGTTTTCAGTTTGTGGTGGTTTGCACTCATTACGATCAGTCTGTACTATTTCCTGATAATGAAAGCAATATTGTTGAGGATATCAACTACTTGACGAATGAAAATGTTTCTCAGAGCAATGAAGCAACCAGTCGATCACTTTTAAGATTGCAACTTGTCATTGTTTCCCAAAGTAATCTTGAACAATTCTTAGGAAAAGAAAATGTTGAGGCCTTGAATAAAATTCGTGTGGCGAGTCGCGGAGAGTTTATGGAAGAGTTTTCAGAATGGTGCAAATCAATCTTCGAGTCCATGTCCAATGAATATGTTTCACCGGTGCGTTCACTTGCAGATAAAAATCTTATGGAAGTGGAAAATATCACTGACGAAGAAAATGTTGCTGCATTTAGTTCTATGAGTTCTTCATTTGATTGGAATACTTTTTTAAGAGAACGTTGTGGTCTTTCTGAGGAAGAAGTCGTACATTGTTTGCCCAAAATATCGTTCATACAATTAGGAGACTTAGATGGAGTTACAACAGAGCTTCTCCGCAGTTGCGGTATTGACAATCCTTCACAAAGGTTGCGAATCATGTTAGGACTACTAAAGTTTTTGAAAATGTAGTGTTTACTGACAAGTTTGTGAAGATAAGAGCCACCCAGAAACTCTTGTGCTAACAGGAGTGACGTTTGAATATTTGGGTTGTTCTTGCTTTTTTCGCGTTAGCAATTTCACTTTGGACTCTCAAGTTGTTGTTGATCGAGTATAAGAAAGTCGTTGTGTCTCTAAAAAAAACTTTTGCTTGGAGAGTGTCTTTAGCTATGTGTTGATGGACCAATATTAATAACTGTCTTTGTTAAGAACGTCTTTTCCGTCTGCAAAAAGTAGACTAAATATTCACGTCACCGTTTATTATCAACTTCACACCTATAGGCCAAGCTCTGTGAGAGTACTGCTTGTTCTTCTTGAAGGTGACCCCTATCATAAAGCCTAATATAAGAAGCATCGTCTTTTTGGTTTCTGTACATTCCGATATTTACTCAATTTCCTCAAAACTACACTATCTCCTACCGTTAATCCTCTTCTCAATACCCAACCATAATGAAGTTAGTCAGACACTGTTCCAAGGTGTGCAACAGATCCATAAAGTCCAGTTCTGAGGAAAACAGAAAGTTTCTATATGCTACTCAATCGTCCTGATGCTGCATAATAAACAGGGAAACGCTGTCACGTTGCTTTTTGAGAAACTATGAACAGAAAAATCTTCCGCTCCGACTACTTTGTGCAGTCATTGAAAGGAATTCTCTAACAGCAAACAATTGAAACACTCACGCGCTTGCTTACATACAAAAGTGCCTACTGTGCATTTAATACAACAAGATAACTAAACTTGAATTTCAGCAAACAGCACTAGAGAGACAGCTCAAAGGAGGAGTCTTCACAATGGTTTGAAAAAACAGGATTCTGCAGTACAATTAACACTTGTACGAAGCAAAGCTACAAAACTTCAAATATCTTGTACCAGATATAAAACAGTGTTCACAATTGGTGGATAATTTGTCAACTTTCAAGCAGTTGGTTTCAGCAAGATATACAACTGAAAGCTTCGTCCAGTCAAAGTCTGGGTGTTGTTCTTCGGTTGATCCTGTCGGCACAACTAACTTCTAAAATGTTGTTGACGAGAAGGTTTGTTTTCTATTATGTGTAAAGTAAGTTGCATATTGTTCACAAGTAAGCGTTTATCAACTTAAGTGGCAATACTCTTGCAACTTTGTTGGGATTGCTATTTGCAGGATTATAAATATTTCAAGCTTGTTTTATAGTGTTCCTATAATTAACCCTCTTTTCTACGTGAGAGTGCCTAGTCATTAAGTTTCAAGAAGAATAATTTCACTGGACGTTGAGAAGTAGAATCGAAGAAATTGCCAGATGATGGTAGTCATCCTATAGTTGGAAACACCAAAATACATGAACAAGCGACATATCTTGAAAAGTAGGAATTGAAATCTCATCTATTCAGCATACTTTAGGTGAGTTTGTTATCAATGTGTTGACGATAGCTTATATTGCTCCATCCATTCCTTGAAAGGAGACACAGAAGGCACCATATAATTTCTAGCCATATCGAGCTTTTTTCTGAAAGTTTTTGAGCGACCTGTCTGGATTTGTATACAGATGTGGTTGCTTGGACATTTTCAAAGAGAGCAACATTGACATTTATCAGGAGGATGGTATACCAAAGTTGAACACGTATATGTTTTCAAATTTGTTTCATTATGAAAACATTATCAAGTAGTTGCGGTGGCATCAAGTTGACTTTATCATTGAAAAGAGGTGGATGAATTCTGGAGAGCTCACAAATGACTCAAAATAGCATCAAATGGTGGATTCCAAATATGATCAACTGCAACACAAACATTTTATTGACCAAATGATGATTTTCTAGCTAAGTAATTGGATAAAGATAATGACGATCAACTTCCAGTCGCCTTTGGTTCTTCCTTATTCTTGTTATCGTTCTTAATCTTTGGAAAAGATCTACGATATTCAAAAGTATGATAAAAAATCAAACAACCAACTACGTACTGATAACCAAAGTGAAAAAAGCTGGTCTTGAACAGACTGTCAAGTATAGCCATGGACCCAACGCTATCTCCATAGCTACAACTAGAACGAAGATGATGCATAGAATGATTCACCTAAGCAACAGAGTTTAGTTAGAAGTGTTTTGGCTCAAGAAACGTACAGGTGAATATCTCCTTAATGAGCCTAGAAAGAAATCGTATCCGCTATGATCATAAGGACCAAGGATGGCATTTTCGACTATAATCAACAAGTCAAAATAAGCATTGGCACGAATAATAGCCAATGGAACCTTATAAAAGATATGTTATTCATTGTTGTATGACACAACTAGCAAAACAATCTATCTTACCAAGATAGCAACCACAATTTCAAGAAAGTAGTCAATCACACTCATATAATGTTGTGAAATTCCAACAGAACCTTTAGTACTAACATTGGTTATTATTTTAATGACCAAGTCCACTGTGATGCTACCTGTGATGAACATTATGTCCTAAAAGAGTGAAGCCCCATTTCGAATGCAGCAACCATCTGTGAGCACTGTAAAATATAATTTCTTCATAAACAGAAAAGAGACTCAGATAGATAGGCAGCTTCCAAAGTGAAAAGGTATTTTCCTATATCATGTATTAGATATTCTCTATGTATTCAAGAGATGAGAGAAGCAGACTGACTTGTGTAGGTGTACGAAAAACCCATCCGAGTCTCTCTGCAAAGACACAACTCGGTAGAAAGAATACAAGTTGGTTAAACAATACCCTAGGTAGTAACTTTTGCAACAACTTTCAGAGGTTCTCAGGTTGGAAAGATAGATCAGTCTTACTTGCAAGTAAGTCTTCTCATCAGAATCATGTAGCTTGTATTTGCGAAACAGCTTCAAGTGGTCAGAAATACCAAAGAAAGCACAGCTATATCTCTTTGTCTAAGAAAACTTTGAAAGTCATTGAATACTGCTTACACTAGGTGAAAAACCACAAAGTATATAAGGAAACAGGTTACAGACAGTGGGAGCCCTAAACGTCCACTTAGTTCCACAGGTTCTGGAAGATATAGCATTGACATAAAATTCACTTGAAGGAACTAACTCTAGCAAACTATCAAACTTCACTCCTACAACGATTTCGAGACTTCAAGATTTCAGTTGTCCAGGTGACCAGATCAAATTTTCTGGTTGCTCGTAGTTTCTTGGAAACATGAATCTCTGTGTGCTCTCATTTTCTACAGTCTCGTTGACAAGCCCGAGACGGTCTAAGATTCAAGTATTCGAAGATATGTCGCGGAGCCACTGTGATCAGGATCTCGTTTAAAAGGGAAACAGTAGGTTCAGGATGAAGTTATCAAAAGTAATCTTTGGTTGAGGAGAGACATGAATAGTTTTGAATTACAGGAGGATCCAAAAGTTCAAAAAACTCAAGATACAGAAATTCTTTGTGATAATGAAGAGAAACAAGACTATGTAACCCAACTAGAAGCTTCCTTGACTGAAGAAGGAGTGAGAAAGGAACTTGAGATTCTGAAACAAGAGTCTTTAAAGCTAACAGGATTCTCATTTCGCACCCATACACTATTCAAAAAGGGTGGTCGTCATATGACATTGATTTTGGGTATCTTTGCTTCTATTGGAGGCTTTATCTTTGGAATGGATCAAGGAGTTATTAGTGGTGCATTGTTGTTTATGCCAAAAGATCTTAGTTTGACATCTGGAGAAGAGTCTATGGTGACTGGCTTCATGCCCCTAGGAGCGGTCCTTGGAGCAACCATGTAAGTAGTACATTTATATCTTCCTTACAAGACTAAGTAAATGTTTTTAGAGCATATCCATTGAACGAATGGCTTGGAAGAAAAATAAGCATTATCATTGCTTGTTTGTTTTATTCCGTTGGAGGAATATTACAAGCGGATGCCCACAACTTTGGAATGATTCTGTCTGGTCGTATCATATTAGGAGTTGGACTTGGTTTAGAGTGCACTGCCTGTCCAGTTTATATTTCAGAAAGTTGTACTAAGAGATGGCGAGGAGGCTTGGTTTCTCTCTATCAGTTTATGATTTGTTTTGGATTATTTTGTGCCTATATTGTTGCCGCAATATTTGTCAATATTCCTGGTAATTGGAGATACATGTTAGGAAGTACCTTGGTTTTTTCTTCTATTTTACTTATTGCGATGTGCACCATGCCAGAAACACCTAGATGGTTAATGAGAAAAGGACGTGAAGCACAATCCTATAAAGTTTGGAGCATTGTCAGAGGTTTTGATACGGCGGAAGAAAGAAATGAATTTTATATTATGAGAAAGACAGTGGAAAAGGAGCTGTCAGATTCAAAAGATAGATGGGTTATTATGGATCTTGTCCGAGTACATCGCTGTCGTCATGCTGCAATCTTTGGAGCCATTATTGCGATTCTTGAACAGTTCTCCGGTATAAACTCTATTAATTATTACATGTCCACCTTGATGCATGAAGTTGGATTTACTAGAGTTCATGCAGTATATTCAAGCATGATTGGTTCAGGGACTTTGTTACTTTTCACTATTCCTGCTATCTACTTGATGGACAGAATGGGAAGAAGAGCTTTATGGCTAAGTTTGCTTCCTGGAGTGGTTGTCGGCTGTTTTATCATTGGTTTTAGTTTTCGAGCCTCCAACATTCACATAGAAGAAGGCATATATATTTGGGGTATTATTACTTATTACATGTTTTGGGGATCCGGTATGGGACCTTATACATGGGTCATCGGTTCTGAAATATTTCCAACTTATATTCGAAGTGAAGGAATGGCGCTTGTAACTTGGTGGACCTATATCGGAAACTTTCTTACGACATATCTGTTTACAAGAATGAAGACTGCAATGACTGGTCCTGGGATATTTATCGGATTTTATGGAGGCTTTGTGGTGGTTGCTTGGTTTTATGGATTGCTGATGATGCCGGAGACTAAAGATAAGACATTGGAAGAAATAGATTCTCTCTTTTCAATGTCTATGTTTGCTTTGGCAAAGCACAATTGGAATAACGTTAAGAAAACGACAGATGATCTATTTCATTTTAGATTAAAAGAAGTATGGAAAGTAGAGTAGCTGTTTGTTGAATGGAATGCATATTTGCCTGCGTGGTTGATTCATTATCAATAACCAAAGATGTAAAAAGATGGATGTTGCTATTTGATTTCTATATCGTTCATATCGACCAAATAAAAAATTTAGATGTGTTATAGCAAGGACAAGGGAACACAATTTTGCAAGAGTTATGAGATCGATAGATTCATCAACTCTGTGAAAAGGGAGACACAAGCTATAAAGAGTTACGGAAAAGGAAACACTCAATGATTTTGTTAACGATGCAAACCGAATGATTAACCATGAAACAGTAAGGAAACCTCTTGAAAATCTTACAAAAGTTATTAGTGAATATTGGGATAATTTTTAAAATATTCCATTTATCACCCAACCAAATTTTTTAACCCATCTCATTGGTTCGATGCACTGTCACAAGAAGAGTTTTCGGTTTCAGCGAATAGTTGGTTAAAGAATTGCTGTCAAACTGTTTGGCATTGTCTTGCATTCAATGATAGTCCTATGAAGGATCCTCAGCACTCGTCGTGTAATGCAAACGCAGAAAGCGTTAAGAGAGCTAGAAGCGTTCGTGATGAATAAACCAACGACTGTTCATAGGCAGACAGATATCATATGTTGATAGACTATATAAATACGTATGGACAGCTATATAAAAGGTAACTATATATAGAAAAATAAATCATCGGAAGAAACAATTTATCTCTAGTCAAAGTGTAATTCAAACGTTCCGTCAACTTATTAAAGAGAGACCCAATTGTATACTGATATGACTCTACCAGACATGTCAAACTATGAGAAATCAAAAGCACAATAATGAAGACAACCACGACAAATAGGCAGAAATGTTCATTTTACAGATCTGAGCACAGACCTGTAGTATGTCTCTTTCATAAGGGTCTTCTCTTACTAGATGAAAACGGGCATAAGAAAAATACTAAAAATACAAAGAACATAGGATAGATTCGACTCAGAATCAAGTTGGATACCTGCAAACCATCTTTCAAATATGAACCCAAGGATGACTCTCAACAACCGCCTACAGAACAAGATTCTATAATCGGATTATAAAAGCCAAAATACTCTCAAACTGTAATCAATAAAGCTAAACTCCTGTTGGAATTTAAGTGACTTAAGTTTCATAACGGAATTCTAGTCCACAATAGTTATAACATTGCCTCTTTAAGCATTGTCACCCTCCAGGATGGTATGCGTTGTCTCAGTATGTAGTGAGTTTATTAGAGGAAATTTTCCACTTAGAGACATATATGAAGCTACTGAGAGACAATAAGGAGCCTGACTAAACAATCTCACCATATCAATCTCACAACAAGAGATCGTTGGTGTCGTAAGAAAGCTGCTGTCATGTAGCACGTGGAACCAGAGTCGACAAAGAAAGTTAGCTTTGATCCAACTAAACTCCATGCTGCACAATTTCGACTTGTTGGAACCGAATTTCGGTGAAGAATAATAAAGTATTAGTGATGATTTGTTGTCGACTTGTGAGTTTCGTCTATTTCAACAAATGCCAACGAAAGTTTCTTGAAAATACAAAATAGATGAGTTCCAATTGGAACTGGAAACACTTTGTTTACCTTGCAAACTAAACACTTTGGTGATCCCAACTATGTAATCTGGGTTCAATGAAGCTTCTTTTAGCTTATGATTCCAAAGATGAAGAAAGGTTGTACCCAATCCAAATAAACGAAATAGTAAAATGAATTGACTATATAAAGTTACAGTGGTCTTCATTTGCTCGCAACGTGAAGGGTGACTTGACAGTTTTGAAAGTTGCAACTGTAGAAGTTGTGACAATTTTCCTTTTCCTTGCAAGGACATTTCAACGTTCAGGTCTACTTTTTATTGTACTATGCAAGATAAAGCATTCTTCATTTTCCAAAATTTCAACAAGCACTTTCTTTCACTACTTGACGCAAGTTTGTCTCACTAAACCAAGTTTTTCCAAACAGCACAATATTTTCGCCAATTCTGGGGTAAGTGGAGATTTGGACAGAGCTGAAATTGTGGCCTTCTGTTTGCTACAACCAGTTGATAGACTGTAAACTATGGACAGTTCATTGTCTCAGAATCCTCATATGTGTAAAAAGTTACAGTCTTTTAGAAGTTAAAGTCTTGCTTCCATACTGTCATGTATAATAGTACGTAAGGCTACGAAGCTCAGTGCCACTTGAAAGAGGATAGTAACGACAGTGACACAAGAAACGTTTAAAAAGGAAGATTCGATGAAACTTCTTCTCGATAATAACGGCTTCAAAATAGTCAAAAAGCGCGTTTCTCTAACATTCGGATTTCGAATTTCAAAGATAGCCCTTGTGTAAGGGTTTCTTCTTGTTGGCTCTACTTCTTCCAAGGTTATATAATTGTTGTTGTAAGATGCTTGTATATTCATTCTTATATTCTTGGATAGAAACTGTGATAGCCAGTCGCTTTCCGTTGTATGTTTGTTAATAACTGAACTATGAACTGAGAGTCCGCGTATCCACTAGTCATTGTTGGGGTTCCGAGAGTGACTTCCATTTCTTTTATTATCTTTTACAAAACTATTGGTCTTTCCTTTTTGGTCTTCATTAGGAGATTCGCAATACGTGCGTGCTTTCGAGAGTAGAGCCACAACAAAAGAGTCCAATTTATCTTCAAGTTTTCTAGCACAAAACATAGAAAGACTTGCATATTTTGCAAAACAAAAACACTAATACACAACACTTGTTTACCACAAAACAACATTCACATCCATCAAGAGGTTTCACTGTCATCATCAGGAGCTTCATATAAATGTAAGGGGCCTCCTGCAATAACCGAAAGCAAACCACAATGTTCAGCTAATTTTTCATACTCTTTCTGAAAATGTTCCAAGTCCATGACAGAAGAGGAAGGTTCAAAAACAATGTGAACTAGACCATTTTTGCCAGGCTTACCAACATCACCGAAATAACTTCCTCCTGCACCTCCTTGTCCATTGGGATACAACTCGTACTCATATGGTTTCCCACCAGAACCACCTTGTGAAGTAGCTCCATTACTTCCAGAACCTCCGTCTTTAACAGTAGGTCCTCCACCACTACCACCGGTGCCACCACTACCCGGACCACTTGTACTGCCGGGGTTGCCACCTCTACCACCGCCACCAGCCAAACTGATAAAAGTCGAACTCTCTCCGTCTTTTCCTCCATATCCTGGGTTCCCACCTTTGCCACCTTCACCCACGAACAACTTCTGCTGCTTTCCTGGTTCTACAGTCGTGTCTCCAAAAGCAGTGCCACCTGCACCACCTCCACCTCCACCAACGGGAATAGCAGAACAAAGCGTAACTCGTGAACCTCCAGCACCACCTCCACCACCACCGCCAATAACCAGTCCTCTAGCTTTGTAGACAAGTTCAGGTATGGTCACGATATGGATACCAGGACTATCAAACGAACGAGAAACCTCCGGTCGAAGTTGTCCTTTCTGAGTAAGGAAAGAAGCAGGAGCGTCATCTTGCAAAAAAGGATCCAACGAACTTTCTTCTAAGTACCCTTGAAACTGGATACGATGACCTCCTTGAACAGTCTCATAGACTCTTCCTTCTGTCAACGAAACATTTTCTAGCGGACATAAACTGGATACGAAACTTGTATCCAGTAAAGTATCATTTACTTTTAAACTAGTGTCTCCAAAACCAGTTTCTCTACAGTCTGGAATATCTGCTGTTATATTCACTGGAGGAAATAAGGTAGTGGAAAAGACCTTGTACAAAGTACGGTTATCTATCAGTACCTTACTTCCAAATATGACATGAACACCCGGTCCTCTAGGAACTTGTACTGTATAAATACTGGGATGAGAATAACTTATCTGATGACAATCTCCGAGCATCAAAACACATGAAAGAATCAAAAATAATCTCCAATTCATGAAGAGAACTTCCAGGGACTCGTAAACAAGAAAACTGGAATCACAAGCTACTTTTGAAATACAATTGTCATCTGTTTGCTGCTTTCCACGAGACAATTCGAAGTACACGTAGACGTCTATCTGACGATCAGTACTTGACAAGTTCAAAATAACAAAACAGCATTCAAGTCTAAACAAACGGCATTCTTAGTTAAAATTTGCAAATGTGGTTGGATACAACTGCAAAAGTTCTCTGAGAAATGCAATGGACAAATCTATTAGTTACGAGTTTAAGTATATCCCACTACTTTAGAAAAATTGTAGACAGTAACAATTACTTAATAATAAACTTTAAAAATCACTTAGAAATGATATATTGACATAGAAAGTAGTAGAAATTACTACACTATAGAGTAAATATCAGAAGAAAGCACGAGGCAAAGCCAAAGGATGGGATAGAGCCAAAGACAACTCCAGTGCATAATCGCAACAAGTAACTATAGACTATACTTCATAAGAACTTATTTTAGGATAGAGAGCTTTCACAGTCAGCGCAAGAATTATATTCATAAACTGAATACAGTTATATATGACACAATGTATACGCAATGCTTATTTTTGAATTTTCTTAATAACGTAGCCTATAGTTGAGAGCATGCTGAACATTCACCAATGTGTACTCTCTACTGTGAGTGATAACTACAGGACAATCGATTCTTCTGAGGAGTTTGTAAACGGGGAGAGTGATCACTTTGATGGGTAAAGGACGGTTAGAAGGCAAAGTCAGAACATCTTACATAGAAGAAATAGACGACGCCAAGACTAATACAGCGCATTTCTTCCTCGCTGCCACGTAGCTTGCCATCCCTCTGCCTAGCGATTCTCCTCCTTCCAATCGCAGTATATCCTCTCCCCTGACAAAGCTTCTTCAGAAATTCGTTTCTTTTTACCAATACTGGCTTTGAATTGACCAACAGTTAACTCTTGGTCCTTCATCCTCCTATGCACTTCAAGTGCTATCCTCAGGTAAAGGTAACAAGGAAACAAGCAAAAATGGTGCAAAGACTTTTCTACGATCAAACTGGGTCCAATTGTGCTTTTGCAAATCGGGACTCACTTTTGAAGTTCGCAGCTCCGTTGTCAAGGGTAGTCTCTTCTCTCCACTTGACCTTTTCTAGACACAAACTGACGAACAAGAGACCGGCAGTGTTTTAGTTGAACACAGAGTCAACTTCGAATGTTGGTAAACACTGCGATGACTGGAGTAAAAACGAGGATTTCAACAACATTAAGAGACATCTACAAGGAACAAGTATTCAAGCTAAACGAAAGTAGGAGCCTCTTTACCTAGGCTGCTTTTCACGACAGTACATATATGGGATGTCTTCATACAGACCGAAGCATAAGGATCAACAGTTTTCAGAAAGGTTCTAAGCTGTAAATCACATAAGTTGGGACTGCAAATGTACCTTTTTAAGCCACATAAAACTCAAGGTTAAAGCCCAATCACTGAAAGCCAAATACAGGGTCTCGAGAATACTCAAAAACAATCGAAAGCGTTTATATTCCATTTTCAAAAAATTTCTTATTAAAATGGAAACAAGAAAAATTCTATAAAGAAACTTTATTTACTTAAAGGGTATCAGCAAAGCTACTTAGCTATTTGTCCTGCAACCACAACAATTAAGCAATTATGGCTAGGTATCTTTGAAAGTTACAAACCATATAGTTTCATAGCAAGAAGTTAAACAAGTTTTTAGAAAGCTTTATTAACGAAGAACTTAGGCCAAAATAGTGCTAAAAATGCTGAAAAGTGAAAACTAAATATATTTCATAAAATGAAACGCATACGATGTAGTTTATGACTCTTCCAACACTAAAACAAGTTTATTTTCAATGCTACTTATCTTTTTATAATCATGAAACTCTTTAAAGCCTCATCAGTGAATCATTTATCAGCAAACGAGTTTGTTTCGGCAACGATGATGTTTTTGAGTCTGCTGTAGTAGCTCGTGACGAGGAAGTTTATCGCTTTACAGAAGAACTTTACGAACTTCACAATAACCGAAAGCAACTTATGGGTCAGTCAAACAGTACCTATTACCGTTTGACGATCCCATTCGCACCTCTTGTGTTTGGATCCGGCAAGACTACTTTTTGTTTAACTATTTGGAGTTGCTACGGAGGTTTAGTGAAACTTCCCTTGGGTCTGTTGCTTTGGACTCTTCCAGGAATGAGTTTTGGATAAGATGAAAGTTTCTACTCTCTCGTAAGTTGAGATATCTTAAACGAACTGATCCTGAGGACCTGAGGAAAGAAGTCTGAATTGGACAATCTACTTGATGGTCAAGAGCGCTTGCTCTCGAATTGGTGTTCCAGTTATACGAAAGAGACAATCCTCGAAACTTTGGAAAGGGAACCCTAAAATCTAGTTGCAATGTTACGAGATAAATGAAACATTCCTACCAAGCAATATTTTCTTGTGGTTTCTGATGAACTTGGTACTCTAGACGAAAGTTACGGCTCTTTGATTTCAGACGGACACAAGATGGTAAAATTTCCATACTATGAATTCTTCGGTAGTCTTTGTCAACTTTGCATAGAGGACAATCTATTCGTCACCGTTATTGAGGAAAGCGAGGTTTAAGAATTAAGAATACTGTAGTTTTTGGACCAAGGGTGTTATTCCATTTTTTTCGTTATCCCCTTTAAGCTCTTCCAATATCGTTGAATTCCTTGAAAAGAGCAATCTCAAAGGCAAATTCAACATCGTATTTGTGATATTCTATGTAGTTCTTCGTTTTCAGTAAATGAATTGGCAGATGCGCTATTGGAATGTACCGGTGGAGTCCCTGGTTTGCTTACTTGTGCAGTGAATGTGCTTTTGAATTATGTACAAACAAGAAGACAGCCTTTTATGTTGAAAGAAGAATGTTTATCAATGTATGAATGATTGCAGTTTTCAAAGATTTTGTGCTGAACCGTTTATACGGCTAGGATAAAAAAAGTGAATTTGGCATATTATTGATAATGGATTTGTATCATTTACCTTTCAAGGTATATGATGCACTAAACTCGGAATGTTATTTGTTTGATACTGTTAATGAAATGGGATTCTATCGATATCCTATTAATCAGGATTCTTTTCTTTGATTATCTATCATCTCTTTCGTTATTGGAAAAGATACTTTTAGGATCCCTCAAATTAGAGCCAGTTGATTGCTCCTTCTCTTCAAGATGTCGAGCATTTGAAGGAATTGTTGCCATCCGACTTATTTTGATGTTTTCGTCGAAAGTACGAAATGAGTTGAGGAAGTTGTTATGTCAGTCATCTTCCATATTTAAAGAAATGAAGCTTCCTATCAGTGAACCTTCACCGCTTGATTACATGAGTTCTGTTGGTGCTTCTGAATCAAGGAGTGAATTGAATAAGATTCGGAAAACTATGGAAATAATGAGTGGAACAAACTTATTCAAGAAACATTTTTTTTGAAAGAGTTTATATACCAGTAAACGCCAATTCTCATAGTATTGATATTATTTTCAAATTACAATCTCTCTTTGATTCCAAAGTTCTTATTGTGGGAGTAACTTACAAAGGTCGTTGGAAATCGGAACGAATTGGCTGGTCAGATAATATTGAAGAAGCAGAAAAATTTCTTCTTCCTATTCATAATCAAGTTTTATCCAACGCAACGGATAAGAATCATTGTACGCTTGTTATAGTTGGTATAAAATTAGCACTCAATCTTTTCACGTGAGTTGGGTGACCAAAGTCTTTGTTACAGTAGTGGAATGTTTATTGGAAAGGAGTCTTTTACAGTTCCATTTAAGATTGTGAACTTGTTATTCTTTGTGAAGGAGATGTAGAAATGCTCATTGACAAAGAAATATTGAGTGGTCTTGAAATAGCATTCTCTGATAGTGAGCTCTGCAAGTTGTCAATTAGATATGTTTAGAAGAATTTTTTAAGTGTACTAGTGGTATTTTAAAGTATGGATGATTGTCACAGAACAGCTTCAAAAGCCATCTATTTACTATCATCGATTGTCATTCTTTTTCACAGAGTCTTTCAAACAAAAAATGTAAGTATTGACTGCTCATTTCTTCATTAGTAGAAGAGAACATAGTGTTGGAATACTGTTATCTTTATGTTACCAGGAAATATAGTGCCAGAGACCATACTGAGTTTGCTCATTTATATCTAAACAGCTTAACTCTGTTTTACTGGTTTCTAACTAGTGTAATCAGCAAAATGAACTAGTTGAACACTCTGGAATTGTCAGCTTATATTTTCCGTTCATTGGACTCATGAATTCAAGAAGAAAATGTGGAGAGTAAGAAATAGTTTGTTCCAAGAAAGAGTTGAAAATGTTCTGTCAAGTTATGATGTGGACACTATGAATTGTAGCCATGGATGCAATTGGATTGAATGAACACTCCAAGAGGATTTTGAGCTTGTCTTTCAAGAAGAAAGCTAAATCGGGGCAAAATGATATACTCAACTTGATAATCATTGAAAAATGAATCGTTGAAAGTTGTAATACTAAATCAATCAGAAATTATAAGTGACGAAAAAATAGCTCGTAATCATGACAATGTTTGACAATTTATTTTAGAATAAAGTCTTCAAATTACTATACAAACAGTTTCTTGGAAATATATTGGGACTTTTTGCTAAAGACAGGAATACATTTCTACAACTCGATTGTTTTAGTTTTATAGTTTGTTCACAAATAGGGATCCTGTTTTAGTTGTGAAAAATTTCTAAACATCTTTCTGATATGGAAATATTCTCTATTGTGGATGAACCAAAAGTGTTTCTTTCACATTCCCAAAGCTTCCAAACTTTTGCTTTCGTCAACAAGAAGGTTTTCTTGCAACTTTTAAATATTGTCGGTCTCCTTTGGATTGTATTTGGGCAGCAAAGAGTAAAACTTGCTCGTGACTCTCTGTTACACGAGACTTATTTGTAGTGTTGATTCTTCTCAAAGCGCCTGATGGGAATTGCTTTCAAGCTACGCCTTTTAAGTGAATAAGTAAGAAAGCACTTGATACTTCCGAGCTCAAGTTTTTTCGTTTATTGATAGTCCAGAAGATGGCTCCAAACTCTATTGTCAGTCTTGAAGAAACGTTATTTATATCTTTTTCTTGATGAATTTTAGAGCAATAGAACTGAGCAAGTTCTCGATTTTTAGAGATTTGATAAAGCCTCAGAAATTCACTAGAGTGTGGTGTTCGTTATTCTCTTTTTGGAGTTTTATGAAGATTTATAGTTGTGCCTTTTCTATTTTGTATTGCTTCAGGGATGTCGGACTCGATAACGAATAGATAAGAAGATGATATGCCTTTCCGAGAGACCTTGAGTTTTTGTTTGAATCCTTTTTCAGAAGAAACTGTGAAGTTTATGATACAAAATGTGGAGTCCAAGAATGCCAGAGAAAAGTGGAAGATGGACGCTATTTGGTATCTTGTGATCCTAAACTAGAAGAGAATGTGGAAAGAAGTAACTAAGAATTTGAAGCTAGAGTAGTAGAAGGAACTGACAAGCTGCTGTTAAGGAGACAGCCAAGAAGATTAGACTATCTGCAAGTATCGATTCAAAATATAATTGGCATCCTTGAACTAGATTCTATCCAAAGTATTATAAGAAAGTACTTCTTTCTCACAACAGACAAAGAAGGAATCCTTAGTGATATTAGAAATATAAGAATTCGAATCTTTTCGTATCTTGGTCTCGTTACTAATGTTTTGCTGCGATTTTCTGCTTTTCTCCGCAGCCAAAAAGGAATTCCTTCTGAGGTGACTCAACGATCATTTTAAACTTGATTGCCGATCTCAGATATTCTATTAGCCATTTCTAAGTTACTTTACCTTGTTGGAAAAGAAACAAAATAAGAAAAGTACCAAAATACGCTTAGTCTTTTGAAGAATTTCCAAATATGATGAAATCGAAAAAAGAAAAAGGAATAGATATCTCCACTTGTCTATTCATAACGGAATGCTTTGTACTTGGACGTCGAATCCAATCGTAAGACTTATACTCTTTTATTGGGCTAATTTGATATGAAGAGTTTTCCGGAGTAAAGCAAGTCGTTATTCCAGTTTATTCAGTGGTTAGCCCTAATCGAGTAGACAAATGTATCAAAGCATACAACGGTGAGTTTCTAACTAGATATCGAAAAAATCTGTAGATATCCATTTAACGTGGCCAAATGGAGCTTTCATACAACAAGGAAAAAGCCTGCGTTGTACTTTGACTCACACAAAACTTTTCATTCGATCTGTTCACACGATGAGAAATTTTAAAAGACGAATGGTAGGATGGTAACTTGGTTTCCGGTTTTTGAATAGTTTGACAACTTGTCGCTAAATGGTCTGCTCAGAGAGCTTTTACTTTCTATGTACGAGTGCATGTTGTGAATTTGCTTTCTTTAGTTTGACTTGTTAGTCACCATTCTGTCCTCAAAGTAACATTGTGTATTGTTTTGTTGATCAAATGAACCTCTTACTTGATTCATTGGAAGCTTTGTCTCAAATAGGTCAATAAGATTCTTTGAAGCTGTTGTGACTCTCACATACACAATAGGCATCTGATTCCTGCGAAGGGAATGTTTCATTTTATACTGAACAAACTTTATGCAATATTAAAGTTTCATACTAGTGTTCATTTGTAGTGTAGGATAGAAAATAAGAGTCAGATATTGTCGTAAGCCAAACTATAATAAGATGATCGAAGGAAATGCCGGAATGGAAAATAAAAAAAAAGGGTTGCAGAAGGATAGTGATGAAGAGGATACAATTCGAATTTTGATACTACAGACTGAGAATTACTCGGACTTTTTATTTTTCATCTCATATTCTGTTGTAAATCTTAAAATTCATATGACGATACATAAGCAATAGAAAAAATCACACAGTTTACAACAAAACTTCGAAGCTCCTTAGATCTGAAGAATACATAGAAAGGCATCTATTATTACGTACACTCAGCGCAAACAGTATAACAGGATAGTTTCTTGGTTATTCACATCACAGTAGGATCCTTAAAAGCTCAATCACAACAAGTCAAAGATACAAAAATATGGCTTTGAAGAAAAACTGCGTTTCAATAACTACAAGCAGGAATATTTCCAAGTACAAGGTATCTAGAAGAGCTATGTAGGACACCTTGTGGTGTTATTAACAGTGAAAGTTTAAAAAGTGTCTTACAAACGACAAGAGTAAGAAGAAAAGACCATTCGAACTTCAATTAAACTCTTATTGTATATAACTTTAAACTCTATTTTGACAAATTGTTCGTCGACATTTATGACAGCTACTTTAAGAATTTCTTCTACCATTGTGTGTGTGTGAGGTTGATGACCTTATGCTTTCCATTAGGTCATTGTTTTAGAAGAACTTGCATTTCTTTAAATAAGTTTTTGAACTTTTCAAACTTTCGAAAGTACACAACAACTTGGAATCTGTTCAATCGTCCTCATGAAGACACACCCACCGAGTGGAAAAGCGTCGCTGAAGAGGTACAAGCTTTTCCTGAACTTGTGCAAGTGGAGAAACTTTTGAGGAAAAAGAGAGGGCTGGAAATTATTATTCCTTGCTTTCAAAGATCACTCGATGTTTTTGCAAATATGTCGAGCAAAGTATACGAAGTACTGACGAGGGAGAAGTTGGCAGAAGTGTTCAACCTGTACGGGAGAATAGAGCAAGAATACAACGAGAGGAAGAGAATAAACACTATTTTGTATTCACTTGGAGATGGGAGGTTAACTGGCATTACTAGCCGAGCAGAGAATTCCTTGAAACTGTGCTCCTTGAGACAGGCGAAAAATGAAGAAAGAGAACCACCTTCATTACTGCAAAGACAAGGAGTTTCAGTTGCTGAAATGGATTTATCACCTTGCCTTCAGAAGCTTGTTACTATTTCGAGAGTGCATAACTTTCTCATACAGCTTAAAATGAATGAATCAAGTGATTTTAGGGCAAGTAGTTGGAAGGAACTCGTCGAAATGGCGCGCAACTTCGAGCAATGTCCTGAATATGGAGATACTGTTGGATACCTTCTGCTACTTGCTTCCAATTATGGTCTACGGTGTTGTGGTTTGGAGAAGGATTTGATCGACTTCGTGTCAGCTGCAGTTGTTCGATATGATAGTGAGGAACCTCCATCATTCATGGACAATGTTTTGCATCGTGAGTTTGCTAGGTGCCTGTCTTTATGTTATTTAGGTGAGCTTTATATCAAACAAAACCATTTGGATGATGCAGAAGCAACCTTAACACGTGCACTTCAGGCTGCAAAACAGTTGGTAGGTTGGATTCTTATAGCTATTGAACTGTTCTTTTAACCTTATAATAACATAGTATCCACGGGAGCATCCTCGGCAGATTGAGCCTTTGAGGTTATTGGCCAAGCTATATGAACATAAGCTGGAGCCAATCTATGCGGAGGGTTTATATCGAAGTTGCCTTGATCGACTTACTATTCCTTCATGGGCATTGCCAAGAGACATAAATACTTTGAAGAATAGTTTAGATTTTGATAATGTGCTTGATACGACATCCGTCTTGACCATTGTTGAACTAAGATGTCAGTTGCTTGAAGATTTTGCCATGCTGTTAGAGAAATTGGAATGGAATGAGCAAAGTCGCAAAGCGGAAGCTGAACACTTGCGCAATGAAAAACATGCTCTGATGGAAATTTTCCCTTCTCTTGGTTGTTCGGACTCTAAAATGAATCGATTTCTTCCGGGATGGTATTGTGATGAAGCGCTAAAGCATGTTCGTTTGCTGTAATGACTGTAGAAGTTGATATTTATCATAATTCGAAAGTTTTCATTTTATTCATGCAGCACCCCTTAATACTGTGAACTGTGAAACGTGTTCAAGATAGATTGCCCTTTTTTAGAGAGTTATATGATGCACTTCACAAAAAAGGTGTCTCATAGTAATCTCAACTATATTTCTTGCCCAATACATGTGTACGTTAGTACATATCTTGAAAATTTTGGTCGCATTCTTCTATTATGAAATTTTATCCTATGATAGCATTGTGTCCAATATCCTGATAATTATACTCATTCTATATTAGTTTTTATTTCTCTATGTTACACTAGTGTTCAGCTTATTTGTCATTTCTCACTTACCCAGTAACTTTTCTGTCATTTCAAAACTGTTTTTCAATATATTCATGTGGATGGATTGGAAAGTTTAGGAAAATTTGTTGAATAGCTGTCCAATAAAAAAGTCCCTATAATTTGTAGCTAAATGTTCCATATATGAAAGGTGTCGGAGTGGTCTAGTGGCTAGGACGTCAGTCTCACACACTGAAGGTCGCGAGTTCGAACCTCGCCTCCGACATTGTTTTGTGAAGCATTGTTTGATTTGATCAGGTTGTGTTCACTGTTTTCTTTGAGGCTTTAAAAGCTCGAAGAAGACAAAATGTTATGTATTTTAGGGAATTTCAGGTCTTTCAATAACGTTGTTAGTTGTAACTGTCAAACTTTATAGCTTTTAGTAGAGTTTCCTTGAACTGCTGCTACTTATCTGTTGAGTTGCCAGCTATGATTGAAAGGTAAACTGTTGTTATGACATTTTTTCTTTTATTTCTTGAATCTGTTTGATTAAGTTTAAAGTTCTTCTTGTTCTGTTTAAAGTGACTTTAGCTTTTTCGTGTCATCCTTGTCTACAATGCAGAGAATCTGTAGTTTCCAAACCAGTTTTTGCCTGTTGACTATTACACCTAGTCGCAGTACATTTGAAGGCCTAAGATTGTCTCGAAAGCACAAGTCAAAACTTAGAAGGTTGGAGTCCATCGGTCTCTTCGGATTTCTGAATTTAGAGCATAATCTTTATTTACAATATTTCGGTACTACTTGTTGGTTGAGCGCTATTAAGCACTAGGAGAATAACTTCAGTAGAATGTTGTTTTTTACAATCGTTTGAGGAAAGCAACTTGCTATGCTTCTAAACAATAAAAGATCTGGTACAGTTTCTAACAAACTTTTACTGCTAAGAAACAACAAAATGAATAGTTCTGTCGAAATCATTGTGCTATTCAGAGACTTTGCTTATTCTGAGTCAACAAGCATACCAGTAATGAACAAAGAGAAGCTTGTTTGCTTGACGAAATTCGTCAGCATGTCTCGTCCGCCACCTCTGAAACCGATTCGTTCTGTTGACGAGTCTGACTCGAACTTTTCTAAAAGTAGGTTGCTTCAACCCGTTGTTGAAGAGGAAAATAGCCAAGATAATGTTTTTACAAGTGGAACTCATATTCTTGAAGAAAACAAACAGCGTTTAAAGGAGTTGTCACCTCTGTCTTGGAATGATTTCTTCGAAACCCGTGCCTTTGTCCTACCTGAGAATTACAAGGGTCGTGGCTTTCGTGTATATGCTGTGGGTTCCTTGACAGAATTGTTGACTGACTCGACTGTTTCCTTGGGGACTTGTGAACGAGTAACTAGTAACTCGCATTCGTCTACTCAGGCCGTAAGCTACAAGAAGCAGCCTCTTTTGATGCTATTTCACGGCGGTGGATATTCAGCCCTAAGTTTTGGGTTACTTGTCAAATATATGATGCAAAAGCTACCTAGTCCAGAATCTTTGTCTATACTGGCGTTTGATGCGAGAGGTCACGGTGAGACTGATGTAGAAAATGAGCACAACCTTTCTGCTGAACAGCAGGTTGAAGACGCTTTGGGTTTACTACAGAGTATTTATGGAAAATTGGATACTGAATTGCCGCCAGTTGTTTTAGCAGGTCACAGTATGGGTGGAGCTATTGCCGTACGTCTAGGTGCATCTGGGAAGATACCAACTTTATGTGGTCTTATTGTCATTGATGTCGTAGAAGGAACAGCGATGGCATCTTTACCTCATATGCAGGTAATCGTTGTTTTTTGGAGTCATTGTGTTCGGTTTGTTCAAAGTTTCTAACTTTAGAGTGTTTTGCTGAAAAGACCCAAGTCGTTTTCATCGATTGAAAGAGCTATTCTGCATACGTTGGAAAGTGGACAAACAAAGTCAAAAGATTCTTGTCGCTTGTCACTACCCTCACAGTTAAAGTGGGATGAGGTTAAAGACTGCTATTGTTGGAGGACCCGTCTTGAGGTTTGGAAGAAAGACATGTTCAAGTTAAAAGGTTGAAGTTTTTTTTATAGGAGAGTGAGTGCTACTGGAAAGGCTGGTTTGAGAATTTGTCGTCGTTGTTTCTTGAGGTTTCTGTCCCAAAGTTGCTAATATTGGCAGGTCAAGATAGACTAGACAAGCCTTTAACTATTGCACAAATGCAAGGACGGTTTCAGTTGAGTGTGGTTCGTGATAGTGGTCACAATTTGCACGAAGATCAACCAGAAGCCACTGCTCAAATATTTGTAGAGTTTCTACGAAGACATACTATCGTTGACTAATGTCATTTCGACTTACATTCTCCACCCTTTGTACAATAATACAAAGCATCTCTTATATAAAGCTGCCTATCAGTTTCAGTCTATTACTATCGTTGTAAGTTCGAATAATGTCTTCTTTTCACTCTTTATTGCTAAGCAGATTCTTAATCTCTCAACAAATCCTTCTCCGATCGTATAACCAACTCTCTCTTCTTCCAAATTTAAGAAACACGGTGCATTGCGATGACACACACACACATAACAACAACAACACACCACACACACAGACTGCAAATGCATTTTACAAATTATCATTCGTGCTTACTCCGATCTTGTTCGTCCTTTCCATCTGCTTTCGTTGCATTCCCATCCTCTTCACCTCCCATGTCCGAGGTCCACAAGGTAAGATTATCGCGAAGCAATTGCATAATAAGTGTTGAATCTTTATAGCTTTCTTCTGAAAGCGTATCCAACTCAGCTATGGCATCATCAAAAGCTTGTTTTGCTAGCTGACAAGCACGATCTGGAGAGTTCATTATTTCATAATAGAAAACTGAGAAATTGAGAGCCAGTCCTAATCGGATGGGATGTGTCGGAGCTAATTCTGTTGCAGCAATTTCACTTGCTGCTTTGTAAGCTTCCAACGATGCTTCAGCGGACAACTTCCTATCTTCCTGATTCGTGAACTCGGCAAGATAACGATAATAGTCACCTTTCCTATACCATGAATGTCAAACTAATAATCCAAAAATATCCATTTCTCACATTTTAAAATAAAAAACTCTGCTCTCGCCTGACTTGGCGGAGGGAATTAGATTGCTCTCGAGTATCGACAGAATGTCTCGACAAATAGAGCTAAGTTCATTCTCTATCTTCTTTCGATATTCTCTGTTTATCAATACATGAGTCTGATTGCCTTTCGACTCTTCCTTTTGTTCGATGGACGAAATAATCCTCCAAGATGCTCTTCGCGCTCCAATTACATTTTTGTATGCCACTGAAAGGAGATTGCGTTCCTCTACACTAAGTTCGGGTACATTCTCGTTGGCCTCTGAAGCAATTTTTCTCATTTCCTGTATCATCTCTAATACAGAGATATTCATACAAAGCGTGGTCAAAAAAAGGAAAAAATACCATCATAACGTTCGGCCTGTTCAGCGAGTTTGGCCAAGTACACAGATTTTTCTCGACTCTCTGTATCCAACATCCTATGAACGACGAAGTTAGCCACGTGACCCAATAACGGCATAGTTTCAAGATTGAATATCACTGGATGACTCTATTCTAAAGTACAGGACACAAAACGCATACCTATTATTCAATAAACAAACGGTTCCTTGACGATCGGTACAAGTAAACTATGAACTTTTCAGTAAAGGCGAAATCGGGGAATGACGGCGTCCAACTTATAGGTTGGTATATTTTCTTTCCCGTTCCAAAAAGACTAGTCCACTACAATAAACCATACTTACCGAAGCAAATAAGGAGACAGGTACTTTACACAACGGTCAACAAACAACCGAAAGAATCCAAACAGAATTTGGACAGCAAATACCAAAAAAAATGCCAAAATGGCGCGCAAAGTGAGCAGAGATTTTCAAAAACTGCGACGGGCGCATATTGTTTGCTAGTCATCTTCCATTCCTTCATCGCAAGATTGAAAGTGATCAATATAGAGTGTTGCATGTTCAGGAATTTAAAGTATTCGTAACTTTACCAAGTAGCAACCTTGTACTAGATCATCCAAAGGCGGATTGGCAAACTATTGTTCCTAAATAGCTTTCAATAATATCCCGATATATCTAGTAGATGTAGTCTTATGAACCAGTAGATTTTTATACTGTGGATATTCTGTTCAATGAATACGTCTACGCTTTGTCGAGGAGAAGAAAGAGTGTTACTTCCGACATAGTGTTGTGAACAATATTTAGATGGACTGTGGAAATATGAGAAGTGAAGCCTCTCGATAGCAGTTAACGCTGTTTGTAAGCTAGCCGAATGTTCAAAACCTAAAATCACTACTTCGATTCATATTCATATTACCAATATAATGCATTTAAACCATCATTCATACTCGATGTTGTATGTTTGGTTTATTCAAGGGGACACTATAGTATGAAAAAGACAAAAAGGAAAGGTTTTGAATGACATATATATATATATATATATATATATATATATGTGTGTGTGTGTTCATATAATAAATCTTAATAAAATAGTCAATAGTACATGAAATGCAGACAACTTCTCAAATACTGCATAGAACTTCAAAAATTCTACTGTTATCGTAAGAAGCCATTTCCTCAATTCTTCAAAGACTTGCGGAAATGGGTATTTCGGATCTGGATGCTTTGATAGAGAAGTTGAAAAATAGTGCTCTCCCTAGTGAAGAAGAGATAAAGATACTCTGCGGAAAAGTTCGAGAAATTTTGGTTGAAGAAAGTAATGTTCAAGTTGTCTACGCCCCTGTAGTAGTGAGTTTGTGTTCTTAGTGACTTACGCACACTAATTCTGTTATCAGGTTGTTGGCGATGTTCATGGTCAATTCTACGATCTTTTAGAACTTTTCAAAGTAGGAGGAGAACCTCCTTGGACAAATTATATTTTTTTGGGAGATTTCGTTGACCGAGGATATAACTCTGTCGAAACTTTGTTGCTATTGCTAGCGCTTAAAATTCGGTTTCCGGATAGGATAGCCCTTATACGTGGAAATCACGAAAGTCGCCAAGTTACACAAGTGTATGGATTTTATGAAGAATGTGTGAGGAAGTTTGGTTCAGCTACTGTTTGGAGACTTTGCACAGAGATATTCGATTGCATGAGCCTTAGTGCAGTAGTAGAACAGCGAGTCTTTTGTGTGCATGGAGGTCTATCTCCTGGTATAGAGAGTTTGGAAGATGTTGAGGCTATCGATAGGAAACAAGAAGTTCCCCACGAAGGTCCTATGTGTGATTTGCTTTGGTCGGATCCAGAAGAAGTCGAAGGATGGACTTTGAGTCCTCGTGGAGCTGGATATCTTTTCGGTGAGGAAGCTGTTCAACATTTTCTACGTGTCAATCACTTGGACTTTATTGCAAGAGCGCATCAACTAGTTATGGAAGGTTACAAGCAAATGTTTCAGGGACGCATTGTGACTGTTTGGTCAGCACCAAACTATTGTTATCGTTGTGGTAATGTTGCATCTATTATGGAACTGGACGAGCATCTGGAAAGAAACTTCAAAGTGTTCGAAGCTGCACCAGAAAGCAATCGTCCGGAAAAAGGAAGAGTAAAGGCTCCTGACTATTTTTTATGATGGTTGCCGTTATGAAGACATTCAAAAAGTATTATTCTGTCTCTGATGATTGTTACAACTCTCTTCTTCTGCTTGAACAAGTTCCCACGTTGAAGCAAATATATGCTTGCCTAGTTGCAATCGGATTGGCTGTTTGTCCAATACGAGACTGACGCTATCTTCACCTTTGGAAGTATTATTGTGAGAATTATGAGAACTCGGGATCAGGATAACTTACTTGGATGAAGAATTTCAGAGATCTCTCTTACTAGACAATACCTTACCACTGACTCGGTTGTCTTTTCATCGCCCACAAGTTCTTTAATCAGTTTTCTGCTCGGACGCAACCCAGCTCTAACTAAACATACTTTCAAAGGCATGTCATGAATTGCTTCAACTTGGCTATATTCAATAATAGGAACGTAATTGGGCTTATACTCGAATGCTAAAGGTGGTGATGTATGGAGAGCTTCTTTTAAGTTGTTACGATATTTTTGAAGTATTCTAAGTGAAAGTGATGTTAGTATCTTCCCAACACATATCAATGATAAGGTTATATACCTTTTAAGAAGAGCATTATCGGTATCCACAAAAACTTCAATTTCATCTCTCGGCAACAGCCCTGCCTTCTTTCTAAGCTTTTGCACTCGATTGACAAGTTCACGAGCGATGCCTTCTTCATATAAACTTTCATCCTGCTTCATATCCATGAATATCAGAAGACCGCTTGTATCATTAGAAGCGACCATTTCATATTCTTCTTGTAATCCAGTGATATCTTTCTTGACTTGACGAGTTATTTTTACTTGCTCTAACAATATGCGATGTCCTTCGATATCGAACCTTCCACTTTGTTCCAATTCAAAGATATCCTCACTACTTAGTGCCTGTATTGCATTGCGAACCTTTGCAAAATCTTTTCCCAGCTTCGCTCCCAATGCTCTTCCATCGGCATCTGCACGAAGTAAAACGTATTCCTTTTCTTCTGTGGTATAAACCAACTGTTTTACATTGAGCTCCAAAACAATATAACTTTCAAGTTGTCGAATAGCTTCCAGAACTTGAGCATCCCGATGAATAACTACTAATTTCCTTAAAGGCTGCTTTAGAGGAACATTTCGTCTATCTCGTGCTATGCGTCCCAAAAGTATAACCTGTTGCATATAAGAGACAGCTTGTTCAAACTTTTGATCAATCGACTGCAATCTTGGCTCTGGAATCATCAAATAGTGGACAGAATCAGCAACAGAATCTAAAGGTGCTACTTTCTTTAGATTTTGAAAGATCATTTCCGATGTAAAGGGCGCAAAGGGAGCCATGAGACGACAAAATGCAATGAGAACGTCGCCCAACACTGTAAGAGAAGTCTTCCATTCTTCCTTTCCAATAGAGCCTTTCAAACGAGGCCTATTCAGTCTCACATACCAATTAGTAAGAGAGTCTATGAATCCCAACAAACGAGGAACTACATTGTATAAGCGATAAGCTTCCATTTCTTTGCGCACATGCAACACAAGTGATGCAAGAGAAGACTCAATCCAACTAAAACACATATCAGAAGAATCGCAACGATATCCGGCTAAAAAAGTTCTTACTGGTCCATTTCATTTATCTTAGATTTGGAAAGCAATTCCACGTCAATAGCACCAAACATTCCATCCACTTCCAGCTCGAACTGTTTCACATTTTGAACAAAGAAACGATATGCATTGTACCAAGGCAAAATAACATCTCGTACCACTTCCCTTACTCCCGATTCTTTGAAACGGAGGGCTTCTGCTCGTACCACAGGAGAATTAATCAGGTAGAGTCGAAGAGCATCTGCTCCATGTGACTTGGAGTATTCCATTAGCCAAATAACTTTCAATCTTAGGTCACTTACTTCTGTTACTTGGATAGGATCCGGATAATTCTTCAATCTCTTGGACATCTTCTTTCCATCTTCCGCTAATACCAAACCATTCACAATACAGTGCTGGAAGGCTGGCTTATCAAATAGAGCAGTACTTAAAACCATCAAAGTGTAAAACCAACCCCTCGTCTGATCTAACCCTTCAGCCACAAAATCTGCAGGAAAAGTACTGCGAAATACTGCTTCGGAGTCTGGTTCAAAAGGATAATGAATTGATGCATATGGCATTGAACCTGACTCGAACCAACAATCAAATACTTCGTCTACTCTTCGAAGAATTTTGCCGGATTTTGACTTGATAGTTATGTGGTCAATAGAGTCTCTATGCAAGTCAGTAAGTTTCTCTTGAAGCCCCGCCAGTTGTCGAAGTTCTTCTTCGGAGCCAATGACGACTACTTCTTGCTTATCCTACAAAAGTTCAATTCTTGTCTACTTCAATCAATTGGGACACTTACGTCACTCATCCAAATCGGAATTGGAGTTCCCCAATAACGATTCCTCGAAACATTCCAATCGCGAGCATTCTCCAACCAATTTCCAAACCGGTTAAACTGAACTGCTTCTGGGACCCAATATGACTTTTTGTTGTTTTCCGTTAATCTATTTCGAAAAGATTCCACTTTAACGAACCAAGATGGCACGGCTCGATAGATTAACGGAGTATCGGATCTCCAACAAAAAGGATACGAGTGAACTATTCTCTCATTCGCAACCAAGCGATTCAAAGATTTAATATGTTGGATGATAGATTTATCAGCTTCCTTGACATGCAACCCAGCAAAGTCAGTCACAGGTTCCACAAAGCGTCCATTGTCATCGACTGGACAGGGTACTTCATCATCATATGAGACAATACCAGCACTCGTACAAACACTTATCCCCTCAATATAAATAAAATAGAATAACAAAAAGTTAAAACTTACCGAAAATCATCTTCACCAAAAGCTGGAGCCTGGTGTACAATTCCTGTTCCTGTATCACTAGTTACATACTCGTCAACCAAAATTAGAAACGCCTTGTCTTTGAAGCGTTCATAAAAGTACTCAAATAACGGTTGATATCGAAGACCTTTGAGTTCTGTTCCTTTACAATGAGAGACAATACGAAAAACTTCCGATGAAGCTTTCTTGGAGTCGCGTTTCAGTGCTTTGAAACATTCTTCCTTTCTAGCTTCAGCAAATATATATCTTTTTCCATGTACAGTGTCCTCCACAGTTACATACTCCAAATCTGGGTGAACGCACAAAGACAGGTTCGAAGGAAGAGTCCATGGAGTGGTAGTCCATGCAAGTAAATAAGTATTGGGATCAGTCAATAAAGGAAAAGAAACTATTACAGAGGGGTCACTAATCTCTTTGTAGTTCAAATTGGCTTCAAAATTGCTCATTGGAGTATTCAAGGCTGTAGAATAAGGCATTACACGAAAGCCTCGATAGACCAATCCTTTCAAATACAATTGCTTAAAAACCCACCAAACACTTTCCATATATGTCATATCCAAAGTCTTGTAGTCATTCTTAAAGTCAATCCATCTACCCAGGCGCTTCACTATAGTTTCCCATTCTGAAGCGTATCTTAAAACAATAGATCTTATACCGAAAGTTAGAACAAAAAAACTACGTATCTTCATACTCACCGACACTCTGCATTATATTTGTCGATTCCCAATTTCAACACATCCTCTCGGCACTTCACTCCAAGCTTCCGATCAATCTCATGCTCTACCGGCAAGCCGTGACAGTCCCAGCCAAATCGTCGAGGGACATCATGCCCAGTCTACAACAGTTCATTTTATGAATAAAACTTCTATATCAAGTTTCGTACCTGATACGCATAACGGGTAACTACGTCTTTAATAGTTCCTGCCAAGATATTGCCATAATGCGGTAGTCCAGTTGCAAAAGGAGGTCCATCGTAAAAACTAAACGTCTGACGACCCTTACTCAGAGATAAGGAAGTAAAAAAGGCATTCTTCTCTTCCCAATATTGAAGTACTTTCCTCTCTTCTTCAGGAAAAGAAACTCTTTCGGGAACTTCATCAAGAACATCTCGCTTTGACATGTTGCTTAGAAATTTCGAAGCTTTGCCTGTCTGACTTCTCAAGAACTGACCAGTTCTCCAATATCGCCCAATAATTATAGTCTCCGTCGTCCTCAAAGACTCAGAAATGCTCGATGTGTGAGAGACAATGCGGCTTTGATTTTTTTTCGATATGGTTTACTTCTTTACCACACATGATCCTCAATATACTATATACATGGGTAGGGATAAATTTGAGAACGAACAGTTACTTCAGTATGGCTGGGACGAAGATGTTTGGTTCCACGTGGATAAGGCAAGTAACTAGCCTTTATGAGAGTAGCAAAGGCCTCAGTTATTTGTGAATTTTAGCATTCTTCTGCACACGTATACTTGAGACTACCTTCAGGCAAAACTATAGATGAAATTCCTTCAAATATAATAGAAGATTGTGCACAACTCGTGAAGTACAACTCCATCGAAGGCAATAAACTTCATGGAGTTGTCGTTGTATATACTCCCTGGAGCAATCTGAAGAAAACGGTAGACATGGATGTTGGACAAGTTGGTTTCAAAAACAGAAAAATCGTAAAGAGCATAACTGTTGAAAAGAGGAAGAATGACGTTATCAACCGATTGGAAAGGTCTAAGAAAGAATTGTTTCCAAACTTGGCGAAGGAAAAGGAAGATCACGAAAGAGAGTTGATATTGAAACGAAAACAAGTGCGGATATCAGTAAAAAATTTCGTTTCAATTGCTAATATTCGTATGTAGGCTTTTAAAGAACAGCTAAAAGCAGAGAAACTACAAAGACAAGAACAGGAGTTGAGAAAGCAGGAACTTAGCTACTCACGTATCATGGTCGAAGACAACATGACGAGCAACAAGGATTTGGAAAGCTCAACTTTTGAAGAATATGAAGAAAGTTTCTTATAAACCTGATATCAGCTATCTTTCTTTCTGATGCTCCAAAAATTTCAGTTTATGGGCACTTTGTTTTTAAAAAGTAAAATGTCAGCCTTGCTAAGATTTCACTCTGAATAGTTCTTGTTGTACGCGTTTGAGATAATGGCCTATTAATAGAGTTTATATTATGGTGTCGTCAATTTGGTTCTAATATGCTGTAATACTGACGCAGTTTTCTCAGTTTTATTAACAATATTCTTTGAAGCAACTTGTATTTGCTTTGTTTTTCAGGAGAGACTGGATTGAAAGATGGCGCCATGAGCACAGCATTTTTCTTTGTCCCAATTGGAACAGGAATTGCTGGACTTTGTGCTTGGCTGCTTTGGGGTACAGCTTGCAGTGAACATTCTGTGACTGCAAAGGAAGAGTTCATGCTTCATGGAAGAGCCAATGGATAGAGGGGAGGTGGTACATGTGATGGGAAAAAGTGACGAGAACGTAGAAACTACGTCGAGTCACGAACGAGAGATGGTGGAGCAAGAAAACGATTCGACACCTTCTGGAAGGTCAGAACCTGAAGAAAGGACGGCGGGTCAAGATCACTCGTCTGAGGTAAAGCAAAGTGAGGACAATTTGCACAACAATTTGCAGGTGATGGAGAGTGAAGACAAGGAGAATTATACTCAACTACCAACCGAACGGAAAGTAGATGAACGGGGTGCTTCAGAGAATGTCGCAGAGGACTCAGAAGAGGATGTTTTAACTTCCGAAGAGGCAGAAGAAGGCTATTCATCCATGCAACAAGAGGATCCCAGCCTGTCATCAAATGCAGAAGCAGAGACGCATCAAACCAACGAACATATTTCGTATGGTCAAACTTCGAAGATACAGCCACTCTCAAAGTTGATAGAACAAGCGTTATTGAAGATCACGAAGCTAGCTTCTAGTAGAAAGTATAGAAAATTGAGGAATGTTTGCAAGGAAGCTGTTGCAATTTTAAATACCGATGCTAGTGACATCGGTAATGAGAAAGTTTTTGAGGCTTTACTATTAGGCTGTGAATCAGGAAAGATCCAAGTTGTAGTTGTATCTCTGGATACGTTGCAGAAGCTAATTGCGTACGGCTGGATTCAAGCCAAAGCCTTTCGTGCTAAGAACGATTCTCGAGTTGTGGATGAAGTTGTGAAGTCGGTCTGTGATTGTTTTCAGATGAAAGACGACTCTATTTTTCTTCGAATGACTCAAATCTTGCTAAACGTAGTTTCTGGATTGTCACCTGAGGTCGGCATTCACGAAGGTATTTTGGTACTAAACGTACGCACTCTTTATAATATTCATCTAAGTGCTCGCTCGTCGAGTGTTCGGACCATTTCACGAGCTGCGTTGACTCAAGTCCTGGACACGGTTTTTTCCCGTATGGAGAAAACGGTTGCAGAAGGGACTGATATTGCTTCGTCTTTGGAAAAAGGAACCGATTATGCTTTAGAAAGTCGACTTTCACTTAAAGTCCCGGCTGTTGAATCGGAGTACATTAAGGAAGATACTTCGCTTGACACAGAGCAGCTGCAGAAAGATGATAAAGCATCTTACATTAGAAGCGTTGAGGAACCAGAATACGACAATCAGAAAGGCGAAACCTCCAGCATAACTACAGTTGAAATCAATGGAGAATCGTCACAAACTCGGGATAATGAAGCGCAGAGGGAAAACGCCAAGTCCGAGACGGAAAATGTAGTAACAGAAAGTGTGACGGAGTCCTCAAATGAAATGTTCCATTATGAGATACTAGAAAGAGATGCATATCTCTTATTTCGTGCACTTTGCAAACTCTCTTCCCGAGAGCACAGTGACTTATCTTCATCTACGTCGTTAAGTACGCGTTCCAAAATTCTCTCGTTAGAGTTGATTAAGGAAATTATCGAAACAAGTGGTCCGGCCTTCCGTTCAAGCCCGCATTTTGTCTACGCTGTTCGTAACTTTCTTATTCCTTCATTGCTCACGAATTGTGTTGCTCCAACGATGGCAATCATGGAACTGGCATTATCAATTGTAGAATTATTGCTTTACAAACTTCGTTCTTCTTTGAAGTGGGAAATATCTGCAATTTTTCATACAGTGATTTTTCGATATTTGGAGTCTCCTACATCCACCCATGCTCAAACCAAACGAGCATTGCTTTTAGTCAATAAGTTAGTGAATGAACCGCAGTTGCTTGCAGACTTGTTTTTAAACTATGACTGTGATATCAATTCGAACAATATATATGAAAGAATTGTGAGTAATCTCAGTAGAATTATACAAAGGAATGCTTCATTAAGTGCAAATTCAGTCTTTGAGGGTGGAGTTGGTTTAAGTCAACCTTCAGAAGGACAACATGCTGCACAGGAAGTCGAATTGAGGCAGCTGGCTCTCACAGGGATTTCGTATTTACTAAGCTCATTAAAAGAATGGAGCAAGCCTCTTATGTCGTCACATAAAGTTCAGCAAAGTTCTAATACGACAAAAGCAAATTCTTCGATTTCCACTACAACTGGAAGCAATCAAGGGACACAATCAAGTCATTCAGACAGTGTTTTGAATGAAACAGAAGATAGTTCAAGGGAGGAGCATTTGGACACGTCTGTGGTGGAAAAGAGATTGCAAATCAAGCGAGAAGTAGATGAGGCTATAAGATTTTTTAATTTTGATGCTGATCAAGGCATCGATTATCTCTGTAAAGTTGGGTATCTAAGGAAAGATCCTAAGGAAATTGCAAAATTCTTGCTGAAAACTGAAGGCTTAGATGCCACAATGGTTGGACAATATTTGGGAGATGGCAACGAGTTTCATAATCAAGTCATGCATGAATTTGTTGATTTGCATGACTTTGTAGGTCTAAAATTTGATGAAGCTATTCGTTTATTTCTCTCTAATTTTCGCTTGCCTGGAGAAGCGCAGAAGATAGATCGAATAATGGAAAAGTTTGCCAGCCGCTATTGTGCTTGCAATCCAGAGTTATTTGCCAACGCAGACACAGCTTATGTTTTAGCTTACGCTGTTATTATGTTGAATACGGATGCGCATCACCCACAAGTGAAGCACAAAATGAGTAAAGAAGAGTTTATCAAAAACAACAGAGGTATTAATGATGGAGAGGATCTGCCTGAAGAATTTCTTGAAGAACTTTATGATAGAATTGTGAACGAAGAGATTCGTTTGGGAGATTTTGTGAAAGATTCATCTTCATCAAGACATAATACATCTAGCAAACTGCATGACTCGTTTCGTGAGTCGGAAAGGCTTATGAAGTATACAAAGCAACTTTTCTCATCTCGAGACAAGATAAAATACGAGACTTCGAAAAGTGATATTGATTATACATATTATTCTGCTACGAATCCCTTTCATGGGAAGCTAATGTTTGAAGTTTCATGGTGCGCCATTCTTGCAGCAATTTCAGTTTTGTTGGAACGTGCCGGTTCGCATGATACAGACGTCGTAAGTTTATGTACACAGTGTTTTCGAGATGCACTTGTGATTGCTTCGATTTATGGTATGGATACTGAAAGAAATGCTTTGGCCTCATCGTTGGCAAAATTTACTCATTTGAGTGGCATCTCTGATATGAAAATCAAGAATATCGAATGTATACGAGCTATACTACAAGTTGCTATCTCAGATGGAGACTTCCTGGGAGATACTTGGCTGCATATTCTTAAGGCAATAAGTCAACTAGAGGAGATTCGAGCTATTGCAGCAGGAGATCCAGATAGATACCATGTGTCCGATGCCAAATCGAATCGAATAGAAGAACAAATATCAGCAGCCATTCAAATGCTTGAAAAGGGAGGAAGTGCTGTCGGAATTTCGAGTGAGTCCATATTGTTTCAGTTTCCTGACAAGGACATGAAGGAGAGGGAAACCCATGACAACTCAAGGAAATCACTAAAGCAAGGCCGTTCAAGTTTGAACTTTCATAACAACGGTCCTAATGGTAGCCTTTCGAAGAGTTTGGATCCTAGCTTATCGCTAGTTGCATCAACTATCAAAGATGATGAAATACAAAGAGTTTTTAGCAATTCGATAGAGCTATCTTCAACAGGTATTGCTGATTTTTGCAAAGCTTTAAGCAGCATTGCTTGGGAAGAAATTACTGAGGCTAAAATTCCAAGTTTCTATATGTTGCTCAAGGCTGTTGAAGTCGCACACTATAATATGCAGGCCAGAATTCGAGTAGAATGGAAACAAGTTTGGGACCATTTGGAGCCTCTTTTCTCGAAAGCAGGTTGTCACAGCAAACAAGCCATAGCAATGTTTGCCATAGATGCCTTGCGCCAGCTTTCTCTTGAATTTTTGGAAAGGGAGGAACTCTCACAATATGCTTTTCAAAGAAGCTTTCTCAAACCTTTTCAACTAATTTTTGCAAAGACTTCATCTGCCAGTTTAAAGGAATTAATTTTGAATTGTTTGGCACAGATAGTCTCTCAGAGGAACAACAGATTGCGCTCAGGTTGGAAGCCTATATTTCAGATTTTGTCCCAAGCTGCAGAGGATAAAACTACGAAATGGAATTTGAGCTCGTCGGATTCCAGATCGGATGGCACAGAGACAACTTATTCAGTCATGTCAGAGAGCTATCAATTGTTGGATCAGATTCTTCGAGAACATTTGAAGGATTCCACCGATGAAATGTTCATAGAAGCTGTCCATTGTTTAGCTGCATACGCAAAGTCACCTTTGTCGGTGTCTATCTCTCTTTCTGCCATTAATCATTTATCTATTCGAGTCTCGTCTCTGTTGGCAGAGAAATTTGATGAAAGTACTGTTTTCGAAGATGATTCTGATCTTCATGTAAAGTTATGGTTTCCTTTGCTAATGGCTTTGTCATCTTGCACAGGCGATTCAAGAGAATCTGTTCGTTCAAGTGCAACGGATGCTCTGTTTGAAGTTTTAAGACAGTTTGGTAACAAGTTTTCTCCTGGATTCTGGAAACTTGTTTTTCGTGGTATCTTAGTTCCTATATTTGATGATATTCGGCATCTTCCGGGGGGAAATGATGAACAAGGACTAAGTCACATAGAAGTCGACCATAATAAGCAGTGGGCTATTTCTACGGGAACTATGGCTCTGAATAATTTGATAGACCTTTTTGTGAGACATATCGAATCAAGCAAGCATCTTTTGTGGGAACTGTTGAAGTTATTAGAAAGTTGGATAAATCAAGAATCTGAAAACTTAGCCAGAGAAGGAGTTAGTGCATTGTCTCGTCTAGCTCGCAAGGGAGGAGAGAGTTTTAGTGAAGAAGAGTGGATTACCTTTACTTCTTTTCTGCAGACTTTGGTTCAAACCACGTTGCCACACGAACTATTTGATAATTTGGAGTTGCTGAATGATATGGAGCAGTTGCATTCAGGAACTAAGGATTCCGAGCAAGTGGAGGCCAACGCATCCATTCCAGGTAACCTTGTTTCCGAATTAGAAAGTACATCCAACATAGACGTTTCTGGTGGATCACGTTTTGATGATATGATTGAGTCATCCAACCGTTTGCAAGATGCGCCAACACAAAAGTCGGTGCAAGACACGGGAGATAATGAGAACGAGATAGTAGCTTATGTTGAAGATGATGAATGGCCTGGTCCTATGCGCTTCTATGAATATCATCCAGAAGAGACAACTGAGAGAGACCATGCTCAAGAGTTATCGTCCCAACCGACAAAGTCATCCAAAGATCGAGACAGTTTATCCAAATCTGAAAAGCAGCAGTCTTCGTCTAGTATAATCAACTCTTTTCATCACACAGCCAACTTTAAGGTGGTACGATGTAAAAGTGTGGTACAATTGTTACTGAGTCAATTAACTGTGGAGACTGTTGAAGAACATTTTCATCGTATCCCAGATGTTGCTATTGAGAAAATGATTTCTAGCATGGAAACAAGTATATCATTTGCACGTAGCTTCAACAGCAATTATCAACTTCGGTTTGCACTCTGGAAGTCAGGATTTATGAATCAGATACCCAATTTACTTAAACAAGAGATGAACGGTACTATGAATCTACTACAAGTTTTAGGTTGGATCTTGAGTAACGATAATAGTCAAAACCATCGATCGCTAGACTTTATTGAAAAACTGGAATCAAATAGAATACATCTCTGTCAACAAATATTGAAAGACTACAGTTCCCGTCTGGAAAGGAGCTTAGAGTCGTCTTCCAAGAAAACAGAGGAGCAAAGAGAACTACAAGCTGCAAGTTCCGTTGTAGTAAGCGTGCTTAATCAGTTGATAGAAATGTCGGATTCCAAGTTCCAGAGAACTTTGCAAGAAAGTTATGATTGGTTGATGAATTTGGTACGTAGTGAATCACCACAAGTACGAGATGCTGTTGCGAAGCTGTTACACGAGAAAGTCCGTTTAATGTTTCGTTCGTAATGTACAATCTGGAAACGGTTTTTTCCAATCATTTGTGTGTTTGTAGATAAAGGAACAAATCTCCAAAGACATACAAGTCCGCAGTAAAAATGAATAAATATGATATTAGTATCGTCGCAGAAACTAAAACTTGTCTATCAGCGGACGTCGTGGAAGCTCGTTGCAGAGATACCGAAATACTTGTCGCTTGTGGACTCTACCAATTTTTACAAGAAGAACAAACACGGGTGGGATCTCTCCATCTTTATAGCTTGAAAAAACGTGGGCACTTTACTTTAGAAAGGTCGTGGAATTTACCAGCTGTTTTGGATTGTCAGTGGCTAGATTCTGAACATATTGCAGTTGCTTGTGCAAACGGAACTGTTGTATTAGTGCAGTACGCTACAAAGGATATCCATGATGAACCTAGTTCTTCTTTTTTAGTCAACAGTCGTTCGCTTATTCTCTCTTTGGACTTTCATCCAAATAGCAATATGATCATTTGTAGCGATTCTCAGGGTTACCTATCCTTGATAGATGCTTTCACCGGAGTAAAGCAGAGTGTCTGCAAAGCTCACACGGCTGAGGGTTGGTGCGTATCTTTCTTTGACCAAGTTCTTTGTTGTAGTGGTGGAGATGACGGCCTGTTGACTTTATGGGATATTCGATGTGGAACAGGTTCCTCTTATCAACTGAGCACGGAGCCCTTGAAAACAGTAACTTGTTCACACAGTCAAATTGGTATTACCAGTATTCTTCCTGTTGTAAACAGTAACCTTTTATTGACCGGTGGCTACGATGATCATTTAGTTGTTCACGACGTCCGCATGCTATGCAAGTCCTTGTTCTCGTACAATCTTGGAGGTGGTGTTTGGAGACTTGGACAACATGCAAATCGTTCAAACAACTTTTTGGCTGCTACGATGTACGATGGTTTCAAATTTTTTCAACTCGATTATAGAGACTTGTCGAATGTCACCATCGACTTGTATCCTTTTGGTGAAGCTTCGTGTGCTTCCACAATAGCTTACGGAGTTTGTTGGTTGCCCATGAAGGAAGAGACAGAAGCAGTAACTTGCACATTTTACGATGGCCTTATACAACATTGGAAAATTCAAAGAGAGCCAAGCAGATGAATCCATTTATTGATACTGAGGAAAGATTCGTTTCATCCAGTCCACTATTTGAACTGGTTGTTTACCGTTTCCTTCCAGTTCTTTATCTACAACCAAAAAGTCTTCGAGATCCGCATAGTCATCACCATCGGATTCTTCTTCCACCAAACAAGCATCGATGAAGCGATTCCGACTTCTAAATTTCTTTCGATGTACTTTTCTTGATAATTGGCTTCTAATTGGTTGAACTGGTTGGTCAAAAGCCAAAGATTCTTTGTCAGCCTCTGTTGCATGATGAAAACCTTGAAAGTCTTGTACCACTTTTTGAAATAAGGGGCGCATCTCTTTATCCAGAAGGTGTAGAATTTTACTAGACTCTACCTGTAATTTGGCAAAATGATACTGAATTCGTGGTAGCGCTGGCGAACGTGTCGTTCTAAAGTGAGGCTTGCTTCTCCCTTTCCAAATCCACCGAGTGATCGTTTGCAAGCGGGTAGCTATATTTTCTGCAAAGGTGGCCAAAGACTTGATGTAAAGTTCATCCTTCTTCCATGCGGATATATTCTTACGACTTCTATTCATCCACTGAAAGGCTGTCTTTGAAATTCTGGAAGTAAGTTGCATAGAACGATTAACAAAATTGGGCGGAAAGTTACAGCTATCAGGCAATTGTTCGTCTTTCATTTCAGAAATTTCTTCACCTACTAAGATGGTGTGAATGATCATCAAGATATTTACCACTTCATCCAAGGATTCCTGAATGGGTAGTTTCTTTGTAGGCACACAGTTATAACGAGTTTCCAAATGTTGCAAGACAACAATCAGCACCGCTGTTCGACCTGACTCACTCTCCGGAGGAGAAATCATATTTGTTTGAAGTAATACACTTAGACTGGGAGACATTAGATTTTGGTTTGAACTTGTTGAAATTGCCTGTTTCTCCTGATACCTAGCCATTTCTTCGTCGACACGCTTTTTGGCAAAGTTCTCGGATGATTTGGGCGTAGGTTTCGTTCTACATGTACACGCCAAATGATGAAGCAAGGAGAAAATAAGTTTGGAGTTGTTGCAGCATTTTATAAGTATGCGAATCAATAGTCGTAGAATCGATGTTTGTTGTATGGAGTATTGATCGAGGAGACGCACAACTTTTCGAGCAATTGAAAAGTGGTTACTTTGCTCCGTATTATTTTCAACTTGACTGAGACCTCGGAGAATGAGTTGAAGATGCAACTGTGCATGGATGATGGGTATGCCTGTCGTTCTGGCGAATTCTGTTTCAAAAAAATTCCAAAGAGACATCATCACTTTGTGCTCATGTGCAGCAGTTTTCGATTCGTCGTCCATAAATGACTGTTCAAGTTGATCTAAAGTTTCAGGGTAGACATCGCGGTCAAATACAAACAGGCCTTTGCTACAAAGCGTATCGAGAATTGTCAAAATGTAAAACAGACACATTTGACGTGGAGAAACTGAAGAATATCTCTGACGAAAGCTTTCCCACCATTCCATACCTGTCCACTGTATTGCACTTAAATCACTTTTGGAAAGCTTGCTATCCTCCAATCGTCTACTATAACTAATCAATTGCAAGGTTAGGTTTCCCAAGTAGCTGGCGTTTTCTTGATGAATATCTGTTGAAGCATACCCACTAAGCTTCCTCAAAAAGATGTATAGTGCATTCACATTGTCCAAACTCCAAGAAACGAACTTGAACAACATTTCAAAATTATGACATTGCTCAAGAAGGGAAATATCTCGTATGACTTCTTTCTCTACTAAAACGTTAGAAGCGGAAACACCAACAGCAATGGGATCTATTTCTAAGGTTCCAGAGGAACGAGAAACCATAAAATCTTCTAGTTCATATAAAACTGTCAGGCTCCTTATCAGCTTGGCTCGGTTACACGTATCATCAAAAAATTGCAACAACACATCACCAACATTGTGTAAAGCCTTTACAAGACATACTGCGGAAGCAATGTCGCCATCATTGTTCAGAGCAGGTGTGGGAAATATACAATTCATTAGGCTGAATAAACTACAAAACCACTCGAAACATTTTCCAAGACTTGGATGCTCCGAGTCTATAGTCCAGAGACAATGCAATAGGTGTGCAATGGGTTCCTTCGGATATGAAATACAACTATTGCTAGTCGTTTCATAGTCGAAGGATTCCTTCAAAGAGAATTGCCCATTTTTCCAGTCGATAGCTAGTTCTTCAAGTCTAGATAAAAGAAACTTTTGCATCGTAGATATCATTATGCTGTCTCGAGATTCCACCGCAGAAATTGCAAGCTGTCTCCATCCTTCATAGATCACCAGACGGACGCCATAACTACTTCTGGTAGCTAGACTTTGTAAAATGTTCATTGCATCTGAATGAACTCGTTGCAAGCTTCTCTCAGATAGAACAGCAATAAAGCCAAGTGCTCCCAAGCATTGTCCCCCAATATAGCGTCCAAACGCCTTCTGTTGCAAAAATTTCATTAGAAAGTCTGTGAATGAATGCGAAACACCTGCTAATCGACAAAGCATTTTCAAAAATCTCTTACAAACTACAACTGGCAAGGATTCCAGGAATTGCAAAGCATCTTGAATCTTCGGAACAAAGGATGCAAGATCAATAATATTTGTACCTATCAACCGCTCAATTATATCACACAGATGTAGACGATAGGATGTGCTATGACTTGGCTCAGCCATTTCAAAGAAAATATAATGCGCAATTTCTCCACGTGAACACGGTTGCCTCTGAAATATGTTTACAATGATAGTAGTTGCTTTCTGCTTTATAGAAATAGCACAGCATTTCTCGTCAGACAGCCAGTGGTAACATAATTCTAAAATGTAGACTAGCAGGTATTCTGTGTCCTGAAAGTTTATCAACTCTGTAAATAAAGCACAAAAGGTATCCTCAATTTCGCTTTCTGTAGAGATTTGGATCTTGACAGGACGCTCTGATAACGCATCCAAAGTGTTGGCAATATTGTTCTTCATGTTTTCATGAATGCTGAAAATCAATATCAATGTAGCCAGATCCTGCATGCGGAAGGCAGCTAAAAAGTCATCGGAAACAGCAAAAGTTTCGTAATACCGTTGTATGACCATACCAATGCTAGGAATATTACTTATTTCAATATCTAACAAACATAATATATCTCTAAATACTGATAACGGAGCAGAGTATGTAAAAATTCGAAACACTTCTATCCAAGGAAAGAGTTTGTCATTCGTTTCTTTCAAAAGACTTCTTATGATTTCAAAGAGTCCTTTCATAAATGGAAGACACTGGGATGAATCGAGATACTCTATCAAGTGAATAGTTTTGCGCCTTTTCAAGTATTTGAGAGGACGCTATGGCTTATAATTTGTTACTTGCCTCAAAATTTGAGAGAGATCTTGATCCAAATGCAGATCGTTGATAACGGACAACACCAAGGAACAACTTTCGGGATCAAATATATAGTCGACCATAAAGCGAGCTATTCGTGTAGAGAGTGTCTGACCTAGATACTATTTAGTTTTACGAAGCAACGCTGTATCCGCAAGATTATCTAACCACGTGATTTATCAATCTGAATTGCACTTTTACTAATGGACACTAAAACGTCAACGACTCTTGCTCTTGTGCTAGAGTCGAAGGCAGGTAGCAAAGCTTCTATGCGCAACCATATTCCTTCAATTTCCTGTTTGTATGTAGAACTCAGAAAGGCATTCCAATAAACATGGAACATGCATACCTGAAACTTTTCGTTGACTGATAGCTTTGAGTCTCTCAAGACTGAAATGAAGCCCTGTTCTAGTTCTGTAACCAGTACATTTCTTTCCTTTGAAGAGCATCCTTCCACAAGAATCCTTTGAAACAAAGCTAAAAGTGTTTCGTCCTATTCACTCAGCTCTATATCTCCATATATTTGCTTGGACTTACTCGCAAGGAGTGGTTAAGTAGTAAAGCCCTCACTATCTCCAAGGTAGAAACAAGATCTTCTGCCAAAGAATCTTCTTGTAAGTGGCCTTCTATACCACTACGCACATGATTCAATAACTCAGTACGTGTTTTCTCAGGGAGAGTATCTAAGAATAGTTCAACGTCGTTGGGGTCTCTGTGTACAAGTTGTCGAAGCTCTGCTTGTATCGTTTGAATATGCGACATCAGAAAATGGGCGCCAAAACTGCATTTTTCCCAAGTTGTGGAAACGAACAACGATTCATGAAACCATTTGGTTTGAAGATTAGTGTCTTGTGAAAACTATAACATTTATTGAAAATTACAACTTCATCCGAAACTTAATTGTAGTTGTCAGAGGGGAATCACAGTTAGTTAATTATAGGCTGCAGAAACATTCTTCATAAACTTCGAAAACAATAGCCTGTAGAAACTATTGACAAAGGTTGAAATAGTTTCATTTGGACTAGGCTACATATGAATATCTGCATCCAAGCTTACCTCATGCAAAAAATGTGAATATTCTACTTGAACACTGCAAGTGTACTTTTCCATGAGAAAATTGAAAAAGTCATAAGAGACGTGATCTGAAAACACCTAGAAATATAAAAAAGATTTCATGCCATTCAAAGGTTATTATTATCACATTATCGTGTAACATTTTACAAAAATATACCAAAAACAACATAATCTCCTCTAATAATGATGACCAAGTTGCTTCTCATCACGATAACAATTAAAGTTGATAAAAGGGTTACTTGGATCATTAGAACTCCAGTCACTTAGCGTATCAACATCATCATCATCATCCTGAAATGTAATTAACAACTGCAAACAATAAAGAAACAAGACGTACCTCTACATTTAATGTAGCATACAAAGAAAGATCACGCGGGTCTGGTATGGAAGGAATTATTGGCGGACGCTCATTGCGAATCAGTGCAAAATTGATATTCGAAAACCAAAGATGCCTTTTGATGTCTGAAGCTCCATTCGCGTGGCCTAAGCGACGCTCGGGCTACAACAAAAATACTTCAGTAATCATTGGAAGGAAATATTGGTTCACTCACGTCTCTCTTAAGTAGCTTCTTAATTAAGCTCTTGCACTCAGGTGAAACAACTACATCCTCAGGAAACTTAACACCATTCGCTATGATATTGCTAAAAGTTTCATCCGAAAAAGAACCCTTGAATGGAGTCGATCCAAATATCATTTCGTATATAAGGATTCCCAAAGTCCACCAATCCACGCTGGATGAATGACCGACTCCTCTAACGACCTTGTAATAAAGTTAAGTCTCTCCACCAAAGAAATGCTATAACGATACCTCTGGTGCCACGTATTCCTCTGTTCCTACAAACGAGTTTGTAGCATATGAGAGAACTGGTTCTGAATCAACAATGTCCAATCTTTGAGAAGGATCCACATTCTTTCCTTGAAAATTGTTGCGAATCTTCTCAAGAAGGGACATTTGATGACTGACAACTCGTGGGGATACAGCTTGAGCTTGTTTCGAAAGGTCAAAATCTGTTAGAGCAAGATGTCCATCTCCTCTCATTAGAATGTTTTCAGGCTTCAAGTCACGATATATAAACCCCATGTGATGCAAATATTCTAGTGCTAACAATACTAAAAGCCAGTTTTAGTAACTAATAACCAGTGCATCACCACTTGCCTTCAGCAGCGTAGAATTTGGCAGCTTCCTCTTTCAGCCTCTTCTTGGGCTGCCTTTGTAGCACAGCGAAGAATTCTCCTCCAGCACAGTATTCTGTTATAAAGTACAACCGCTTTTCAGTTTGAAAGGAGGCATACATAGTCACAATAAACGGATGGTTCACAGTGGCCAAAATTTCTCTTTCTGTTAAGACTCTCTTTACCTAACACCAAAATAAGCATAAAAAAGGGGAAAAAGAAGTCATTACTTTGTTCTTCACAATCATCTCCTCTTTGGTCAACACTTTCATGGCATACAGTTTGTCGGTTCCTTTCAATGCAACCAAATACGTCTTACCGACTGCCCCTCTGCCCAACAGTTTCAGCTTTGTAAAGTGTTGTGGTCCAACCTATGCAGCTATGAGCTACGAAACCAGGGGGACTAGCCTCTCTCACTTGGTCCTGAGGTATAGGAAAGCGCTCTGAGAAAGGTACTGCCGACCTAGCAAGTACCTCTGGTGGTTTGTGCTTGTATGGAGGACTTGACTTTGAAACTTGTCCCACTACCTGTTCGCTTTGGTTCTGTTCAACGTCATTCTGATGGGAGCTCATTTCTTGAAAACTAATCAGACAAAAATGAACCGAAGCGCCAAATCCGCTTTTCTTCACAAGAAACCCAACGCAAATCAATGAGTGTTAGATAAGCTTTACTACAAATTTCACAGTTATTTTGGTTGGATCCGTTTTATCCATTCTACACTTGTAGTTTCTAACTTGGTAGCATCTTCCTTCGAGAATGCTCTAAAAAGAAAACTTTGTGGTTTTCCTTCTTCTCCAGGAGCACAGAATCGCACACTTTTCTCACTTGCTCTATCTATCTGAAACTCAGAGTAAATCGGAAAGTTTAATAGCACGCGGAGGTTCCCTTCAGCTCGCATCACGAATCGACCTCGAGATTCATCCTCCCGTCGAACGTTGAAACGTAACTGGCCTACTCCCTTCTCCTTCCACTGTTTATCTTCCAACGCATAAAGCTTACCTCGTATCCTAAACAAACTTTCCTCTTCTTCTTCACCAGTCACTGTCTTTTGCTCCGGTAATATAGGCTCTCTAGTTTCAAATGGACTGTCATCTGATTCCTCGGCATTATCAATCGTGTCCTCGGACTCTTCTCTTTCTATTTGAGAGTCGCTCTTCCCAACAGGCTTAGCTTCCTTCGTATTTTGCCAGAAAAACTCCTTGTTATCAATAGATGACTGAAAACCTTTACTCTGCTTAGCCAGTTGGTCCATGTGAATTTCACCACCAGAAAAACCTCCAAAACTTTTTGGTATGGATAGATAACTTTTTTCTTGTGCTTCCTTAGTATTCTTTTCTTCTGCAGAAGAATTCTTGGCTTTCTCCGTATCAGTCAAATCATCAACTCTATCAGCATCCCATTCCTCTTGAACTGGTTTCGTAGAATCAGTGTCAGTCAAATTAGCACTTTCAAGTTTTTCTTCTTTCTCAACTTCACTTTTATCCTTGTTATTAACGCGGTCTTTAGAATCTTCTTGAACCGTTTCGTGTACTTTCTGAGAAGCAGTTGCCATGGTTGGTACAAGGGAAACAGTTGCAAAAGGATTAGACGCAAGTGATGTAGGGTTCAAAGATGAGTTTTGAAAGTCTTCTACACTTGTCATAGATACTGCACTGTTTTCACTTGAGAACATTGGACGCAACCTTCTTGCTTTAATGACCCTTCTCCTAGCTATTTCTTCCTCCGAAGCTCTAGTAAAGCTATTCTCCTAAAGAAAGAGCAAAGCTTAAAATAAGACAGGAAACAATGAAAGACGCTCATACGTTGTCCAACGATTTTTCATTTTCTTGTTTCTGTTCCTCTTCATCTTTCTCTTGGTCATCTTTAGTCAACTGTTTCTCAGCAGCTCTCTTCACCATTTTTTCAAAGCAGCACTCCAAATTTTGAATTAGGGATGAGCAAATATCAATCAATGGACAAGTGGTTTCAAAATAACTCTTATAATATTTATAATGAATATGCAAAGAAAAAGAGTTCTTGCAGGACTCAGAAGATTTATTTCTTATTAAATATCTTTACACTGTTTCAGAAAGCCAACGCAGCAACGTCTTCTGATTTATGTTTGGCGTTTTGGATACAGACTTTTTAGTCTGTTGCTTACGGACTTGCTTCTCGTCTTTGACAGTAGTATTATCCAATAATTTACGTTTGCAAGGAATGTTAGTCTCGTGCTTCTCATGGTGTATGATACCAGTCGCTATTGAGTTTTCTCTTTGTCTTGTCTTGTCTTCACTATAGTTGGGCCTAGTTCTTCTTTCTTCAGCTAGTAACGTGGAAGCTGTACAAAAGCAAGAACCCATTCGATTATTGGAAGCACTATCAACAAGTGATTGGTCACTCTGTTTCGTAACATACAAATTTTGATGATTGTGCAGTTGTGTTGGTGAACCACAGTATGTAGAAGAACAAATATCGCAAGAGTCACAACAACCTGAAAATGTTTCTCCGAAATATTTGAGAAGTTGCTTTCTCCGACAGATGGACTGGTTACAAAAATCATATAGTGCTTCTATTCCTCTGCTGCACTTATCTAAATAAGCGGATGGCATGTGCTCTTTTCCTCTCGACATTTCTTGTAAACTGAAAAAGTCAGAAGGGGAGTAATACAAACGACTGTAACTTGCAAGTCCATCTCTTCCAGCTCGTCCACTTTCTTGATAAAAGTTTTCTAAGCTTTTAGGAAGATTGAAGTGGATAACGAATCGGACATCTGGCTTATCGATGCCCATTCCAAAAGCTATTGTACAGCAAATGATGGAGAGATGGTTAGAAAGCCAGTCCTTTAAGACCTTTTGTTTTTCACTAGCCTTTTTCCCGGCATGATAAACTCCTGCCTTGATACCTGAGGCGTTGAGTTTCTGACACAAGTTTTCTGTCACTTCTCTTTGTCTTGCATATATTATACCGCTAGAGTTTCCAAAGGAAGTTACGAAGCACTTCACATCATCCATTACATTTGTAGATAACTTGTCCTAAGGAATGGCAACCAAGTTAGGTGTCAAACAGTTGAGTATTTCTTACTAATTATTCAGAGTATAAAATACCTCATGAACCACTTGGTAGAAAATATTGGGTCTATTGAAACTTTGCCGAAATCTGATACATTGCTTCATTCTAAGACAAGTAATGATATCATCCATTACCATCTTCGTGGCAGTTGCAGTAAGCGCTAGGATAGGTATGTCAGAACATAGTTGCTTCAATACCTCTAATTCTCTATATTTTGGTCGAAAGTCATGGCCCCAGCAACTTATACAGTGTGCTTCATCTACAGCGAACAATCCAATTTTTTTGTTTTTATACAAGAACCTTAGCACTTTTTGGAATCTTGCTGTGGAGACACATTCAGGTGTTACGTATATCAACGAAGGTAACTTCTCACTGTGACCTTCTTCTAATAGAGCGAAAACGGTCTCTTTGTGTTTCTTTCCTTGACAACTCAGTATACTATAGGCTTTTATGTTTAGAGCTGTTAATTTATTCACTTGGTCTTCTATCAAAGCCACCAAAGGACTGACAACAAAAGACACTTTTCCCTTCAATAGAAGTGCCGGAAGTTGGAAACAAAGTGACTTTCCCCCTCCTGTAGGAGCCAAAAAGAACACATCACTCCCCTTTAGTACAGAGTTGATGACTTCCTGTTGAAAAGGACGAAAGTTATCGTACCCAAAGTGCGCTTTCAGTTCTCGTTCAATCGATGCAAATGGACAAGTCATTTCAAATTGAAGCGCACTTGAAGATTTTCGTACTGTATTGGACAAGCATTCCTCTAAGAAACTCTAAACATATTCTATTGGAAATAAAAACGAATTATAAACCAAAATATTTATTCTATATCATACGGTACTCCAAACGTTGTTCAACATTCCCTACTGTCCAATAAACAACTTTAGGTCATCTTCTATTTCTATACTCTATATAGGTAGATATCCAGAATGTCAATACAAATATATTCATTCTTCCTTCGTCTTCTCTTCTGTTTGACTTTCCATATGGATCACTTTCTGGATACTGGTTGCTACACGTTCGACTTGACTCATTCTTAAAGCTCCTAAATTGAGACGTCCATCTGGTTGAAGATAAACACCATATTCCTTCCGCAAAGTTTCTATTTGTTCAGTTTCTAATCCAGTAAACAGAAACAATCCCTTCTGCTGTAGTAGAAATGACCAATCTATAGGAGTATCAAGAGAAACCAGCTTGTCATGAAGAGCTTGACGAGTGTCTTGAATACTCTCAACTAGTCTTTGTGCCTCTTCAATCCATTCATTCTTCAACTCTTCATTCAATAAAACAGTCTTTACTATGAGACGTCCATAATTAGGAACATTAGAATGCATCGAGTGGGTCAAGGAACGAAGATGAGACCAAACATTTTCCTTTTCTTGTTTGTTGCTAGTAACAACTGAGAGAGTTCCAATGACATTCCCTTGGAGAGCAAAACTGTTGGATAAACTCTGACATACAATCACCTGATGACCATCAGCGATAAGTTGACGCAGTGCCAAAGCATCCGTATCCACATCTCCACTTACAAGACCTTGATATGCCATGTCCAGTACACAAAGATATTTCCTGTCTTTTAATATTTGAGATATTTCTTGCCATTGTTCAGGTAAGAAATCGGTTCCTAAACGATACATTCAATGACTATAATAGAAAAAAGTATCATATTATTCATACCAGTAGGATTCTGACCACTTGTCTGAAGCAAAACAACCGAGCCTTTTGTTGCACGAAAGAGATCAGACAAACAGCTCTTCAAGTCTATTCCCTGCACATTCTTTCTATAACTTCTATAATCCCTCATCTTTAGACCACAACTCCTAATAATATCTTTGTGATTGGGCCAAGTAACACTAGGTACATATACACGAGGTTTTTGCCCGTCCAAACTTATAAAACAACGACTGATGAACTCGAAGGCTGTACGTAATGCCCCTGTACCTCCGACTGTCTCAACAGCTGCAATCTAAAAAGCCTTCTTGTTATGAAGACAAATATAGAACACTCAAAGAAACTTACGTGTTCGTTTTGATATATCTCAGAACCGTATGCCAACTTCAAGGCGCAATCTAAAAACTCTTGGTCACCTAAAACAGAATATTCCGTGGAAAAGATGGACTGCGGTAATATTTTCTCTTGTGCTTTTCTTACACTACATCCAACAATAAGTTTGACGATTTTGACATAGAATGGAGAGCATACCTCTTAAACACAAAGGGGTTTCCAGCTTCATCCAATATAACATCACTTGCTAGATCCAACTTGTTATTTTCTTCACTTTTTTGGTAAGACCAGCTCGTGTTCAAATAACTCTCCAAAGTAGCAGGAGGCAAATTTTTCCATACTTCTTGTATGCCTTCTTTTGGCATCTTTCCGAAAGGTTCTTTGCGTTCTGAGAAAAGGTCTCTATAGGGCATCCTACTATAAATAGAGCTATAAAAACTTCTTCGTATACTGCTATATGGATAAATATTCCTGCAGGTTTCCAGTAACTTCATCATGTAGATTTTCACGAGTCTCTTTGGATTGTAATCGACGTCGTACAAATTGTGTTTTGGAAGTATGCCTAAAGTCGAGTTACAATTCAGGTAGTGTTTGTTGAAAGCCCAAGTTACACTCATTTTTATGTTCTTTATTTAGTGGAGGTCTTGAAAGCTTAACCGGTGGAAACAAGGTTGTAAAAGTTAACTTTTCAGGAGAACAAGTTGTCCTTGAGAAAGTTATCGAGTGGATTAGGACTAGCTTGATTAAAGAGAAGCACGAATACTTTGTGCAAGGCGAACATGTGTGAGTTGGATATCTTCTCTAATCTTGTTTTGTTAAACTATACAAGTCGTCCAGGTATACTTGTGCTTATCAATGACGTGGACTGGGAACTGGAAGGAAAGACCAGTTATGTTATTCAGGAAGGAGATTGTATTACTTTCATTTCCACTTTACACGGGGGTTAATAGTTGTGTGAATAATCTGTTGTAGAGTTTTTCTAACATTGCCATATTTATTACTCCACTACCGACAGACCACTTGCTTCTGCTATGTGATGATGTTCGTACATATCATTGTTTTGTACAATAAAAGCAATTTTCAAGTTGAACCTCGTTGGGGCTAAGGCCGATGGACAACGACGCTCAACAACTGGCGTCCTATTTAGAAAACGTGTTGGTTCAGTTACAAGATCCAAATAATGTTGTGCGTTCGGAAGCAGAAAAGAAGTTTGAACAAGCAAAACAACACGCTTCAGCTTGCTTGAAGGCGTTGGTTGGTCTACCACATTCTTCTCAGGTTTGGGTTTTCCTTTCTTGGATAGCCACCAATTCTTAACATACTGTAGAACCCAATTGTAAAGATATCTGCACCAGTTTTACTTCGAAGAAATGGAGTCGAACTTTGGAATGGTTCCGATGAAGCTAGTAGGAAGGCAGCAAAAGAAAATCTTTTCAACGTCTTGAGACTCGAACTGAATAATAAGAGCCTAAGAAAAAAGGTACAAAAGTCTACCATTCTATTGAACTTTGTTTTCTCAGTTTGTACGTCTTTAGCTGTGTGACACGTTGACCTTTCTTTCTTGTAACTGCGGTACAGTGGATGATCAACCGTGGCCAGAATTGCTACCTTTCTTATTCCAACTCATGCAAGCTAGCAATGGAGAAGAAAAAGTTTGTGGTCTTGAGCTTTTATGTCAAATGGTGGAATATGTAAGTTCTACTTGGATAGAACCTCAACTACCTTCTTTCCATACTATATTTCATAGTGCTTTGTCAAGTGGCTTACCAGAACTACAATCGGTTGCTCTTCGTGCAACTTGCAGTGTGTTAACGACAATCGAGAGCAAGTTATGTGCACATTTTCAAGATTTAGCTCCTCTCTTGTTACAAACGCTGAACGTTTTAATAAGTCAAGGACTTTTTGAAGAAACAGAGTCTTGTCTAGAAAGCCTGGTAGAGGTTGCGGACAGTGAACCAAAATACTTTAAACGAGTCATTGCGCAATATTGTGATTTTCTAACCAAGTTGGCTGGAGAAATCAATATGGAAGAGGATATACGACAGGAAGCCTTGGAGTTCCTGGTTACTATATGTGAAAAGTTACCTAGCCTTTCAAAAAAGACGAGAAACTTTGTACCTGAACTATTTCGGGTCTCTTTGTCTATGATGCTGGAACTGGAAGATGATCCAGAATGGTATACTGTAGATGATGAAGATGAAGATGACTCAGGATTTAGTCCCAACTTCGATGCAGGACAGGAAGCATTAGATCGTGTCGCACTTTCACTGGGAGGAAAGACACTACTGCCTATTGCATTCCAAGTGCTTCCACATTTTCTGACCAGTCAACAATCTTGGGTTCATAGGCACGCAGCAATTTTAGCCATTAGCCAAATTGGAGAAGGATGTCGAGACCAAATGGCTGAGCAGTTAGAAGCTGTTGTAGATATGGTTCTTCAGAGACTTCAAGATCCTCATCCTCGTGTTCGTTGGGCTGCAATCAACTGTATTGGACAAATGTGTACCGATTTCGCTCCATGGATGCAACAAAGACTACATCAAAAGATTATTCCCGGACTCATTTCTTTAATGAATGATGCTGCTAATCCACGTGTTCAAGCACACGCAGCGGCTGCTATTATCAACTTTTGTGAAGATGCTTCTCCAGATATCGTCTCTCCTTATTTGGATGGATTGTTGCAAAAGCTTTTGGAACTTTTAGCCTCCAGTCGCCGTATTGTTCAAGAACAAGCAGTTTCAGCAATTGCTGCAGTGGCAGACTCAGCTGAACAATTCTTCATAAGATATTATGACTCTTTTATGCCCCTCTTAAAGAATATTTTGTATTCGACAGAAGGACATAAGCCTCTTCGTCGACTTCGAGGTAAAGTCATAGAGTGTATTTCACTAATAGGAGTAGCTGTTGGAAGAGATAAGTTTGGTAATGATGCTGCACAAATAATGGATTTATTGGTAAGAACCCAGTCCGCACAACTAGAACCAGACGATCCTCAAGCAGCATATCTCATGCAAGCTTACGCAAGAATATGTCGTTGTCTTCGAGAGGCGTTCGTTCCATATCTTCCTTATGTCATGCCAGCTTTATTAGCTGCTGCAAGAGTTAAACCGGATATTGAGGTATGCAATTATTACAAAATGATAAGCACAACAAAGTTGAATATTGCTTTAGGTAGCAGATGCTCTTGAAGATAACGAAGACGAAGACAACAACGGTGAATTGGATACTTTTCGAGTAGGAGACAAAAGAATTGGAATAAAGACAAGCGTGTTGGAAGATAAAGCGACGGCCTGTGGAATGATTGCTTGTTTTGCTTCCGAACTAAGAGGCTACTTTTATGACTATGTTGAAGAAGTGACCAAGATAATGGTGCCTTTGTTGAAATTCTTGTTTCATGAAGATGTCCGGTCTGCAGCCGCTAGTTGCCTTCCGGACCTGTTACGCTCAGTGAATGATAAGTTTCGAACAGATGAACAATCACGTAGAGCTGGAATACAAGGTCTGGTTGACTATATGATTCCCAAATTGCTTGAAGCTATTGAATTGGAACCTGAGCCGGATGTTTTGGATGTAATGATTGATTCTCTAGGAGAATGTTGTGTATTGGCCAAGTTTCCAATCCTTTCCGATAAAGCAATGACGCATATTTGTCAACTTCTTAAGAATGTCTTGCAAGATCGAAAAAGTCGTTTAGAGGAATTGGGAGACTTGGATGATGAAGATGAAGGTTTGGATGATGAGGAATCTGGTCATGCAGCAGGAGAAGCACGGGAAAAGGTTAGAATGTTTGTTTTGTGACAATATTATTTTACTCCTAATTTGTTTGTATAGGAAGATACATTGCTGGACTCGCTCGTCGATTGTGTGGCTAGTCTTATTAAGACGCATACAAGTGTTGGTTTTATCAAAGCATTAGAGACTCCAGTTGGAAATGAAGGTACATCTGTTTCACTTGTAGCGACATTTGCCGAAATGTTATCCAACCAAGTCGAACCAGTTGAACGAAAGGCAGCTATTTGTGTCTTTGACGATATTATTGAATGGGGTGGTGAAGAAGGTCGCAGATATATTCGTCAGGTTTTACCAGCATTAGATGCGTTTGTTACCGATAAGGACGCCAATGTGAGACAGTCAGCTGCCTATGGACTGGGTTTATGTGCACAGTTTGGTGGAACCGATTTTTGTGGTTATGCTTCTTCTATAGGTCAAAAACTACTCAACTACTTGTCATGGCAAGGAGCGTACACATCGGAGAATGTTTCTGCTACGGAAAATGTGATATCAGCTCTTATGAAAATGGTTGAATGTCAAAGATCTCTTTGTGATGTTTCCAACTTCATACAACCCATTCTGAATGGTCTTCCACTCAAACAAGACGAGTCAGAAGCACTGATTGCTCACGAACTTTTTTCTATATGGTTAGAAAGAAGGGATGCCATAATACTAGGACAACAATATGAAAGACTCTTACTAGTCGTCCGGATCACTTTGAACATTGTGGGTACCAATCTAGTGAGTGACACGTCGAATTGTCGACTGTTGGACTTTATAAAGAGTCTGAGAAATGAAAGTGCGGATGTTCAAAGGATATTGGCCAATCTGGAGGAACAATTTAAACAAAAATTGTATGGAATTTGGAATGAGAGTTAATAAATTCAAGAGTCTTTCTTTGACGTAAGAAAGTAGAGAAAATTGAACAGAAATAACTAGCTTTAAAAGGATTTCTTTCCTTTGCGCTTTTTAGGATATGTAACTGACTGTCCTGGAGACATAGTCACACTTTCTTTAGCAACAACTCGACTATATTCCGGATTACTTGCTGCCACTTCACTTCCGAAAGAAACGTTGCCTCCTGAGTAGGAAGAAGTGAGACGAGACACACCGGAGTTTTGAACTGTAGACAATAGAGGATCAACCCTTTGCAAAAAGGACGAGAGCAAAAAGGGATTGTTCAAAACATTTCCAACAGAATCGCCTCCCATAAAATGTTGGGCAGCAGCACCTGATCCTCCCGCTCCCCTTTTCAATATTTCGTTTTCCATCCAAAGTTGAAGTATACTTCCTTCCAGCCTCATCTATTTTCGAAAGTATAAGAAGAATCTTCGAGAAATATAATTGCAATATCGTACCTTTTCAGCAGTTAGATTTTCGACTCGGCGTTCCAGTTCAGCAATATAATTATTTTTTCGAATGCGCGACCTGAGAATTCAAAACAACAAGTATATCGGATACGTGGAAAAACGCATACCTCATAGCAGACTCACGATTTCTCTGAATTCGAATTTCTCGTTTACGTCTCTCTTCGTCATCGTTGGTGTTATCCTGTAAATGGGAGCTTACTGAACCTGTAGAAGACTGATCTACTTTCCTATTATCTTCTGATTCAAAGCTTTTAAAGTGCTCAGAGCTTTGTTGCTCATCTAGGAAAAAGTCGTCTCGACATTCATCCTCCTTTTTTGTCTCGCCAAATATAAGATTATCGTGGAACGAATCAAGAGACTGGTGGATTGAATTAGTTTCAAATACTTTGTTAGATATTTCTGCTATGTTCGAATTAGGACTTGGAACCGAAGTGGGTGTTCTTTTTTCGCTTCCGCTCGAGCTTGGTATTCCATGAAACATTTCTAGGAACGGTAGTTCAAAATTTGACAAAAATTCTGCGACTTTGCGTTTAAATAAACAAATCGAAGAGGGTTTGCTATAAAACTTACCGCCAGTCTGATCGAATGGAGAAAGCATACTTCGTGAATGTGAACTCATGGGTGGTAGATACTATTCTCGCTCAGTTTCTTCTCCACTCATATCATATTTTGTATCTTACCCGAAAGTCTTCGTTGTCATTGACACCCGAAGTGATAGTTGCACGAACTCTTTTATTCGACTTGGATGAAGGTATATTTACAGACAAGTTTCCAAAGACGCTCCCTTGCGAAGTTTCTTGGTTGTCGTACATTTTTTCGCTTCCAGACTCGGTATTCATGATGAGTTGCAAATTTTTGTGTCTTTTAAGCTTTCATAGAAGAAATCTCAAACCTATAATCGACTTGTCGCTGCTGTTGGAAGTCAAAAAGTAAAATAAAGCAAATACAGAAATTTTTGTTCTTGTCTATATTTAGTTTCACGAATGTGTTGCCAGTGGCTTTCTCAAGAAATAAACCAGGAGACAACTTGTTTTCTCTTGTCTAATGAAAATCCATGGCAAAGGAAAAATGCTTATCGGATAAAGCCAAATGACCGCGCCAAATACAAAGGAAAAATGTATTTCCAAAAATAGAAAATCTGCATTGTGTCTCATGGACTATCGATCATAGGAACTGGGCAATGTCGACCTAAAAATAGAGGAGCAAAGGTTGACCTCCCGATGAAGATACGCTTTTGTTTGGTTTTCCATCTTCGTGCCTTATTTAGTTGGAAATATTTCGGCTTTACAATTAGACAAGGTAGCATACTTCCCTGAAACCCTCTTGAAGTCGATAGCAACACATTTCAACTTGTGATAAAAACTCTCAAGTACTTTCAAGTAGATTTATTTTACCAATTGACATTTAGTGTTGATCCGATAGATATCAGGACAACATACTTGTTCATAACTCAAGCATTTGAATTTATAAAACCTTGATGGTCTTGACTTGGTTCAAAGCGACATCCGTAGTTATTTGCAATGATTAGTAACTAGTTTCGAGCCCGATATACGACTTTGGAAAGGCTGGAAATTGAACAACTGGAAACAGCTCAGATTTGTTTCGAGATAAGCAGTTTTAGAAAAAGTTGAACATCATAGAATAGGTTTATTTCTCCATCCATTTGACTGGTGCCAAGCAGCGTGTGTATGTTCTGTTAGAACAGAATGCTGCTCTAGATGAAAAACTTGCATTATATTATTAGTTCATTCAACATTTTGAACAAGAATTTGTGAAATAGCTTTTCAATGGGATGTTGTTGGGATGCGTAATAAGCGTTCTTGGAGTGTCTGCTTGTGAGAAATGTTCAAAAGTAGTGCATATTCTCATTGTGGAAGAATGGAAAACACAGAATAGTTGAAATAAATGGAAAATTTTCATTTTGGGAAAACGATGACCGATAAACCAAGGGAATAATTTAGTTAAAAAACCTGTTGAAAGACATAGCAGGTAACAATGAAGGAAACTGCTTAGAGTATGAAATGCAAGCATTCACTCAGTTTCCTTTATTCAATGTCAATACAAGAGCAGTGATTCTTGGAAATCTCAATCACTTGTGCACCTAATGTCTGAACAGTAATCGCCTACTCAACAACAAGTGTTCGGGAAGGAAGTAGTTGTGAGACTATGTGTTAATAATGGAAAGAGGAATTTCCCAAATTCTTGCGGGCTTTCATTTGGAGAAGAATTGGTGAGGTAATTGAGAGGACGTAGCAGTAAAGATGGCTGACGAGCTGTCACGCTTGAAACAATATGACTATGCTGCCAATGCCAATCTTGTGCTTGCCCAGACGGAAAGAAGAAGAAGAGATCCCTCGGAACCTACTGGTGAGGTTGAACCTTTAAAGGTGAGCGAATTGAAAGGACGCATGGGAGACAGAGTTAGTCACGAAAAGGCGCCAGAACTTGAAGAAAGACTGCAAAGACTGCAGAAAAGTAAAAGCTTGCAAAATAGAGGAATATTTACAGACAAAAGGAGAAGAAAAGAGTCGCAGAACCTAACGGGGGACTATGGAGACGTTGTTGCCGCCGCTCACGACTTAGAATTGGGAGTGTACATACCAACTACTTCAGAAACACGAGTTGCATATGAGTATTTGCTTGATTTCATAACGAAACGTATTGGTGACCAGCCACAGGACGTCTTGCACGGTGCGGCGAATGAAGTGCTCTCAATATTAAAGGAACAAAAGACAACGGTGAGTTTTTCTTCCAACGCCTCCAGTGTCGCGTATAGGATGAAATAACGCAGACCTGTTCCGATACTTATAATTTGAGGAACCTTTTTCCAATTTTCTGATACATAGCGATACTTGAGGTCCTTGTTTAGTGCCTTACTGACAGAGTCTTTTCAGGAAGAACAGAAGATAGAAGACATAAGAGAACTTATTGGTGAAATAGATGGAGATAGTTATGCCGAACTTTCTAGTATCTCGAGGTCTATCACGGATTACGGTAAGGAAGAGGATCAATTTCAAACAGAAGAAGAATCCGCTGCAGGGCAGACGATGGATGAAGATCTTGGCGTTGCGGTTGTGTTTGACGATGATGAAAATGAAGCTGAAAGTAACTTGGACGAGTTGGTAGTTTTAGACGATGATGATTATGAGAATGAAGGAGAAGGCGATGAGGCAAACTTGGAGGCTACTCTGGAATCTACAAACACTGCAGGCGAAATGGATACAAGGGACAATATCGAATCGAAATATCAAGTTAACGTTCGTGAGATTGACGGTTATTGGTTACAGAGAACTATGGTGAAGCATTATTCAGACGTGGATAAGAGTCGTCAAGTAGCGGAACAGGTTTTTCGTATTATTTCAGAAGAAAATATCAATACTAGAGAGTGTGAAAATCAACTTGTACTTTTACTAGGTTTTGATAAATTTGAGCTGGTTAAGAAGTTGCTTATCAATCGCTGGAAAATAGTTTATTGCACCAAGCTAGCTTTATCATCAAATGAAGAAGAGCGCAAAGAATTACAAGGAAAGATGAAGGATAATCCTCAGCTATCTCGAATCCTTGAAGAACTTGAAAGTGAAGACAATGTAATGCAAGAAGAGAGGCATGTATTGGATACCAAAGCTACCATCAAACATGATAGAGAACGTTCTTCAGTGATTTCTGATAGAAGCCTATTACCGGTAGTTGATTTAGAATCCCTTGCACTTCAGGGAGGTTCACATTTTATGTCCATTGCCAAGGTGGAGCTTCCAAAGGGTTCTATCAGAGTTCAGAAGAAGGATTACGAAGAAGTTTACGTCCCCGCGTCCAAGTCGAAGCCAGTCTCTGGCGATGAGAAGCTGGTCCCCATTGAACAGCTCCCAGAATGGGCACGCGAGGCGTTCAAAGGCATGCGTTCTCTCAATCGTATTCAATCTCAGTTGTATAAGACTGCTTTTGAGAGCGATGAGAATTTGTTGTTATGTGCCCCAACTGGCTCTGGCAAAACCAATGTTGCTGTTCTAAGTATTTTAAGGCTAGTCAGTCAAGCTTTAGAGGAAGGAGACGAAAGTCTTCAGTCATTTAAGGCAGTTTATGTAGCTCCAATGAAAGCGCTTGTTGCAGAAGTAGTGGGCAATTTGGACAGGAGGCTTTCTTATTTAGGTTTAACAGTTCATGAGTTGACAGGAGATGTGAGTATGACATGGAAAGAAATCATGGAAACTTCCGTAATTGTGACGACACCTGAAAAATGGGATATTGTAACCAGAAAGACAGGAGAACGAGCTGTGGTGGACTACGTGAAACTTTTAATTATTGACGAAATCCATTTGTTGCACGATGAACGAGGTAAGAATTTTAAGATGAAAGGAACAACATTTTATTGATATCATATCATGTAGGTCCCGTCTTGGAGTCTATTGTTGCACGAACTATTCGATCGATGGAAACTTCCAGTTGGAATTGTCGTCTTGTTGGCCTTTCTGCTACGTTGCCAAATTATCATGATGTGAGCGTGTTTATGAAAGTCGATCCCAGCGTTGGCTTGTTTTACTTTGACAATTCATATCGACCGGTTCCTTTGCAACAAGAGTTTGTGGGAGTAACTGTGAAAAGTGCTTTGAAAAGATATCAAGCAATGAATGAAATTGCTTATCAAAAGGTGAAACAAGAAATAATGGGAGGAGCTTCGCAACATCAGCAGATACTGGTTTTTGTTCATTCTAGAAAAGAAACAGCGAAGACTGCCAGTTATTTTAGGGATATGGCTGTTCAAGAAAACATTTTTGACTCATTTTTAGTGCCAGGCTCGGCTTCTGCAGAAATAATCAAGTCAGAATTGGAAAACGTCAAGAATCAACAATTGGCCGGACTCTTAACTCACGGATTTGCTATTCATCATGCAGGTTTGGCTAGAAGTGATCGAACCTTGGTCGAAGATTTGTTTGCTGATGGACATATTCGTTGCTTAGTGAGTACGGCAACTCTCGCTTGGGGTGTTAATTTACCCGCACATACGGTTATTATTAAAGGAACACAAGTCTATTCTCCAGAGAAGGCTAAATGGACAGAACTTTCTGCAATGGATGTGATGCAGATGATGGGAAGAGCAGGCAGACCTCAATATGACACTTCAGGCAAAGGCATTATCATTACATCGGCAAGTGAACTGCAGTATTATTTGTCGTTGCTGAATACACAGCTGCCTATTGAGAGTCAAATGATTGCTCGACTTGCAGACTTTATGAATGCTGAAATTGCCTTGGGAACAGTACATGACTTGGAAGACTGCGCCGATTGGTTGAGTTATACTTACCTGTTTGTGAGAATGTTAAAGAATCCTGTTCTATATGGAATTACTCCAGAATTGGTGAGACAGGACCCGACCTTGAAACAGAGACGCCTTCAGTTGGCACATTCGGCTGCAGTCACTTTGGATAATGCCGGCTTGATAAGATATGAAAAACGTTCAGGAAGTATACAGCCGACAGATTTGGGAAGGGTAGCTGCTCGTTATTATGTAACTTATCATACGGCCACTGTCTACTCGGAAAATATCTCTTTGAATCTAACTGAGGTAGATATATGCAGATTAATTACTCTCTCAAGTGAATTCCGCTTTATGAGAGTTAGAGAAGAAGAGAAACTTGAACTGGAAAGATTAGCGGAACGGACTCCTATACCTATCAAAGAGTCTTTGGATGAGCCGACTGCAAAAGCGAATGTTTTGTTACAAAGTTATATCTCCAAATTGAAATTGGAAGGATTAGCCTTGGCTGCCGATGCCGTTTTCATTTCGCAGTCTGCTGGAAGACTTGCAAGAGCACTATTTGAAATCGCTCTACGCCGTAGATATGCACAGGTATCTCTTCGTTGTTTGAATTTAGCAAAAGCTATCGATCGTCGAATTTGGCCTCATTCACACACACCACTTCGACAGTTTTCTTCGCATTTACCTGAAGAAGTATTGAAGCGAATTGAAAGAAAGACGGATTTGGAAATTGAGCAATACTTGGATTTATCTCCTGCGGAGTTGGGAGAGCTGTTCCGAAGTCCTAAAGATGGTAAGACGATTCACCGTCTTTTACATTTACTTCCCAGAATGGAGCTGGCAGTTCATGTTCAACCCATAACTCGGTCAACAATACGTATGGAATTGACATTGACTCCGGACTTTCTTTTTGATTCCAAGGTTCATGGTGCTGGCGAGCCTTTTTGGATTTGGGTTGAAGATCCCGATGGAGAGAACTTGTTGCATGTAGAGCCTTTTTATCTTCGCGCAAGTTTGAGCCAAGAAGAGCACACTGTAGCCTTTATTGTCCCAGTTCTCGATCCCTTACCTCCCCAGTATTTCATAAGATGCATAAGTGATCGATGGATATCTCCTGAAGTTACATTGCCTGTATCCTTTAAGCATCTTATTCTTCCATCAAAATTCTCTCCGTTTACTGATCTTTTGGATATGCAACCTTTGTCTGTCTACAGTGCATTTCGTTCTCCCCTTGAGAAAGAAACTGAGGCTATGTGGTATGTTTTGAGTGGATTAGAAGCATATTTTTCAAAGTCGTTCGAGTATTTCAATCCTATTCAGACCCAAACGTTCGCAGCCATATTTAAAACAAATGAAAATATATTTGTTGCTTCTCCACCTGGTTCCGGAAGACTGGTTCTAGTGGAACTTGCCTTGGGTAGGCTTTTTGCTTTAGATCCTGCCGCAACGGCAGTTTATATCGTAGCCAAAGAAGATTTAGCACATCGTCGTTTGGAACAGCTGAATTCAGGTTTGGCCCAGGTATTGGGGTTTTCAGTACAGTATATGACAGGAGAATCTACTATTGATCTTAGCTATTTGGCAGTTCCAGGTTCAGTTTTGATTGCCACACCTGAACGTTGGGATGCACTTTCACGAAGATGGAAACATCGTAAAGCAGTTCGTCAAGTTTCTCTTTTTATTATTGACGACTTACATTTGGTGAGTTGTGGAATTGGTGGTGGAATTGGTAATAGAAATGCTGTGAATGGAGTGGCAATGGAAATTTGTTGTTCAAGAATGCGTCTAATGTCGCATCAAATCTCAGCAGCCGGAGGAAAACCTTGTCGAATGATTGGTCTTTCGGATCCTATCGCCAACGCTAGAGACTTGGGTGACTGGTTATTTGTACCTTCTCAGTATATTTTCACATTTCATCATAGTGCTCGACCCATACCTCTGGTTACTCATATTCAGTCAAATGAGTTTGGAGGAACAGGCTTTGGATTCGGGTTGGATGCATTTAGTGGCTCCGTCACTGCAGCAGCAGCAGCAATGGTTCGTCCTATTTCATCATTACTAAGAAAATACTGGAACAATACTGCATCCTCTGTAATGATTTTTGTTCCTTCTCGAAGACTAACGAGATCTCTTGCGATGGAATTGATATATAACCTATCTACTCAGCAACTTGACTTCCTTACTTTATCTGAACAAGATATAGAACCCTTGAAACAGGAAGTGAAAAGTACATCTCTCAAAGAATGTATGTCCTTGGGAATATTGTTCTGTCATGAGTCAATGGACATCTACGACCAAAAGCTTGTCGAAAAGTTGTTTGGAACAGGTGCTTGCCGAGTACTCATTACTACGGAAGCCTTTACATGGATGTCTTCAGTATGTGCACAAACAGTGATTATCGCTGGGACTTCTTTTGGTGGAGCTGGCGGTTCTAGTAGTATTGGTGGTTATAGTGATGCATTGAGACGTTCAGATTATGCAGTTGCCGACATTATGCGTATGATGGGACGAGCAGGTAGACCACTTGAAGATGTCAGTGGCACTTGTGTTATATTGACGGATTCTTCGAGCAAAGAATATTATCAAAAATTCTTGAAAGATCCTCTTCCTGTGGAATCGCACTTAGATATGATTCTTGCGGACTTGTTGAATGCAGAGGTTGCATCTCATATTGTAGAAACGAAGCAAGATGCTGTAGACTTAATTACATGGACTTTGTATTATCGACGATTGGCACAAAATCCCAACTATTATGGAATAACTGGGGCAACTCCTAAACATATTAGTGACCACTTATCAGAATGTATTGATAATGCATTAAATGAATTGGAGAATTGCAAGTGTGTTGCTTTAGAAGGTCCTGAAGAAAGAGAGGATGAAGAGATGACTGATGAGTTGCCGATGAAAAAGGAAGATGCAGATACTGCAATAGGTCCACTGAATTTGGGTATGATAGCAGCATTTTACTATATACGTTACACAACTGTAGAGTTATTTGCGTCGAGTATAAGTGAAAAAATTCGTTTGAGAGGTCTCCTTGAAGTTTTATCTTCAGCATCGGAGTATTATACTGTCCCCATACGAGTAGGTGAAGATGAAGTTTTGAGAAAGATAGCAAGTCATGCACCTTTTGCTCCTATCGGAAGTAGTGGAGGTGTTGTCCGATATGCAGATCCACATGTGAAAACCCATATCCTTTTCCAGTCCCATTTCTCAAGAGTTCCTTTAAAAGGAGAATTAGAAGAAGACAGACAAGTAATTATCGGAGGTGCTCCTCGATTGATTCAAGCCTTGGTAGATGTTATTAGTTCTGCCGGTTATTTGAAGGCAGCATTGGCGGCAATGGAAACTAGTCAAATGATTGTTCAAGGAATGTGGGAAAGAGATTCTTTGCTGTTACAGTTGCCACATATGGATAAGGAGCTTTGTGATCAATTGAAGGAAATGGGGGTTGAAAGCGTTTTTGATTTTATGGAAATGGAAGATGAGCAACGTCGAAAGTCACTACAAGGTTTGAGTAGACAACAGATTTCGGATATTGTTGAAGCATGTGCAGCTTATCCCAATATTGATTTGAGTTTTCAGATTGTTTGTGAAGAAAGCTCATCATCGGAAGTGGTGTATCCTGGATCCACCATTCGTTTGGTTGCTCAGCTCACTCGAGAAGAAGAGACTACGGATGATGATAAGGAAGAATTTGCCAATCATCCCATTGCTTATAGTACACGTTTTCCAGAAAAGAAAGAAGAAAGTTGGTGGTTACTAGTAGGTGAATTGGGAAGTAATCCAACCTTGGTTGCTATTAAGCGTTTAGTGATCAAAGGCGGGAGGAAAGCTAATCAAGTCAAGTTGGAATGGATAGCACCTAACGAATTAGGTACTCATGAATACATTTTATACTTGATTTGTGACTCTTATTTGGGAGTTGACCAAGAAGAATCTATTTCTATTCAAGTAGTTGACGCTCCCTCTTCATGAGATGGCTTTATACAATCCAGAGATTCCAAAAGTTGTTGGTGAAAGTCTTGAGGATTTTCCAAAAATAGGTAGTGACCAGCCAAAGGTACTCTCCTAATATCCTTTATAAAGGACTTGTATTCTTGTTTCAATGCTAATGCCGCACGATAGTCCATCCAGTCTTGTTCACCATATACGAATGTAGTTGGTACTCTAACTTTATCCCAACGATCACATAAAGGTTCCTTTGCCCAAGCACCAGGAAGCAAAATAGCATTCAGAGCATATTCTCCACTAGGCGTACCTCGCACACACATTTCATAAACATATTCTGCAATTTGTATGCGTGCAGCTTCAGGTAAGCAATGTTGAAAACGACGATGAGCATATGTCAAAGTTAACCAATGACCGAAATAAGGGCCTGTTACCCTCAAAACAGAGTGAGGAGTAATATTGTGCGTCCAAAACCAAGTAAATAGCGCTATCCAATGTCGATATTTCTTTCTGTATCGTAAAACTCTATCGTCTTCGTTCAAACGACTAGCCGTATTAGAACCTTGTGAAAGTGGCTGTTCTGGTGCGTGTGGAATCCCAACAGGACTCACCAATACTAATTGCTCTATGTTTTCTGGATATTTGATGGCATAGACAGCAGATAAATAGCCACCTAAACTGTGTCCCACTAGGATAAAGGGCTTTGATAAACTATCACCCATTTGTTGTCTCCACAATTCCAAACTATCCACAAAAAAGGACTCGGCTTCTTCAACTGTTGCTTTTAATGGAAACTTTGGCTTGGAAGAAGCACCACAACCCAGCCAGTCAACACAATATACTCTAAAGTGTTGTGATAAAGCATCCAAGTTTCTTGCAAACACGCCAATACCTGAACAGTATCCTACAGAAACTCAAACACGTATACATTACAGAAATCTCTCCTCACCTGGCGTAAGTACTACACAAGGTTTATTAGGGTCCCCCGCTATCACTGTATTCATAAATTCTCCGTTTGGCAACTGAACAAAACGACGCTCCCAATGTTGTTCTACGAACATTTTCAATAGTTTTGTTTCGGTTTCTGCAATTTGTTGACAATAAGTAGGTGGTTGACCTAGTGACGTTTTTCGTGGTTTCCATGAAGCCAGCCAGTTTTGTAACTTGAGTAACCAACTGGTGGCGGTGAAGGTATCATTTGTCATTCTGGACAAAGTGGTGGATGGGCATCTCAATGGATAGCAAACTCTCGTTTCCCATTTTCACTACAATTACAATCGTTTTATATGAAAACAAAGATTTCTACAACTGTTTGTACATCAATATATGAATATATATATATATATATATATGACTTTTGCCTAAACATCCAATTGTTCCTGTCTTTCACTCGACTGACTTTTAGACACAAAATGTAGACTAGGAGATATCGGAGGTACATCCAAATAAAACGTGGTAGACTCGGACCTTTCTGGATCTTCGACATCCACCAGACGACACGAGTCCCCCGTTGCACCACTGTACTCATCACAAAATGTTTGCTGAGTCAGCTGATTCAATTGGGTTGGACAAGATGAGGACCATAATGATCTTCCAAGATCGCTACTTGAAGCAGAAAGTGAAAATATATCAAGAAAACTAGAATCATCTTCATCCATATCCACAAGGTGTTCTGAATGTGAACTTTCACCGGGTGATTCATCTACAACATCGGTCATATATACTCAACTAGTAGAGAAAAAACTTGCCTTTCTTTTCACTACCATTCTGCCTGCTTTTGGATTTCTGCTCCATATAGGAACGATGCAATGCAATAATAATAGCCAAGTCTTCTTCTGAGATCTCCTCTTGTTGAAGAATGTTACAAATGCTTTGAAAAGACCAGCCCTTTGTATCGTAGTAGTCAGTATCGTTCGACAATATCAGTCTTTCACGAACTCTTTCCAACAAGGGAGTACTCAAATGAGATAAAGATGAATTTCTTTTGTCTTCCTCAGAATCAAACTGAATAAAATTATCGTCCGTTTGCAAAACGGCATCTTTTTTAGATGGACACTCTGTTTCTTCCTTCAAACTCGCTCTCTTCCTCAACTCCAATGATATATCCTCCACGTATTCCAGAAAACGCTCTTCATCTGTTCGAGGACCAAAGAACATGACTTCCAACTTGGACTGATTACAAAAAGGACAACTCTTTCGTTTGCCATATCGCTGAATATGCAAAAAACAATTGGTGCATAGTGTCTAATACACCTCAATAGAGTGCTAAAAAGATCACAAAAATTGTGCTTACTTTGTTACAACAACAAGTTGTATTGAGCATAGGAAAGTAGGCAAAACAAATAGGACATTCGTCCAAGTTCTCTCCTATAGGCTCATCAGTACCTCTATCACGAGGAGCCAACGACTTGGAATCCACCAATTGCTTCACTTTTGTTTCGGTCCACTTGCTTTCTCCTCCATCACCACCGTGATGCATACGCCTAGTTTCAGCCATCAATCTCTCCAACGCAAGTCTGGAGGTCCTACTTGCTCTGTGGACTGAATGACGTGAAGGACTGTGATTTCGACGAGTCACTCTTCTTGGAACATGCCGAGGAATTGTAGTGTTTGAGCCACGTGCAGAGGTTGAACTGGCTCTTCTGGAACCGCTACTTTGTCTTGAGTTTGCAGCTTGATCCTCTCTAGCGATTGGAAACCTCAAACTGCTTTCAGACCTTCGTATGTATTGTCCAAGTGGTCGATTGGAATTAAAGTCCCAAACTGCCGAAGAAGGACTGTTTCCCATTTACACAAGTATAATCAACCCAAGATAACTATTCGATAACCCTTTCACTATGGATAAATACATACAAATGGCACACACGAGTGGTAGCTATTTCCCAGCTGGAAAGCTACCGCAACAAAAGGCAGCTGCAAGTAACCCTCAATAGCAACTGTTGACAACTTCTTTCAGGGGCCAAGAAACGCGAGAAAAAGTTGGCCTCAATATGGAAGAACAACCCCCAAGTAACTTGCAATTCGACCTTTCGACACACACAAACTAAAGAATCCGATGGAGACAATTGTTTTCTAGAAAGAAAATTGGGGTCGCAGTTCTCTCCAATGCCATTTGGAAGAGACCACAATAGGAAAAGCAAGCAATGTACTATTCAACACAAATGGAACAGCACAGCCACTTTTAACGAAGAATATATTCAAAGACAATCTCTAAACAGTCGCATTGTTTCTATATTTCGACCTCAACTAGAATAGTGCCGCAATAGCTTTTCTAGTGTGGATTGGGTTGTCAAGTATTTGAAAACTCATTCCTTTTGAAATGGAAAATCTCTATAGTTATAAAGACTGTAGCTTATGAATACGAATGAAGCTTCACTTTTCCAGAACTAACAGCACAGTATTGTTTTGCATTCTGGAAACCCAATTCTTGTTTGTGAGAGAGTCTCCAACTTTGATAAATACTTTCTTGGTGATAATAATAAAGTTACATCATATGACGTCATTCCAACTGACGACTAGAAAGCATTGCTTCTATAAAAGGCACACCATCGCTGTGCATTTTTTCACAATGATTCAAAAACTCAGGAGGGCAGCATTTTTCTTTCCTCTCATGATGAATTTAAAAAGATGGTTCAACGAGGAATGAGTAAATACGATTATTGATTTTCTGGTTGCAATGAAGTGCTTTGTGGCTGTATCATTTATCATATTGGTATTTCTTCAAAGTTTTGCAGTTCAAAATGTACACTGTGCACCTATTCTATCTACCCGTACAGCTAAAGTAAGATAATTCCAATTCAAACAACTTTCTAATCTTCCTTCCTTGTAGAACAACACAAGTCCGACAGACTCAGTCTCATTATCTCCTGAAATAGTTGTTTCAAATGGAGTTCCTGTCGCTATTGTATTTCCAGATCCAACACAAGCGCCAGCTCCCATTCCAACAGGAGAAACCCTTATCGTGGAAACTCCAGAAGGAGACTTCGAACTAGTCACAAGGAAAAATCACCCAAAAACAAACCACCCATATCAAGAATCATATGGTGACAAACAAAACTCTATATCGTCTGTTGACCTGGAGTCCATTGTTAGAAAATTAATTGAAAAAATTCATCTCGATTCCTTACAAAAGGAGCAACATTTGGATACTTCTGAGCAGAATGTTGGGTCAGAGAGGAGACAATTGGCAACTTTGATTCCAGAGCCAACAACATCGGGACCTTCTGATTTGCTTCTATTCCCTTCACCACAACAACTTGGACCCAACGTTGCTCGAATTCCTTTGAAAAACCTTGGGTCTTTTCCTAAAGAGCTTCTACTAGAATTGCAGATACATATCGATTCCCCTGATAATATCCGAGTGGCTTTACCTACCGATATTCCTGTACCCACCGAGATACCTCCTCCATTTTCACAAGTTGGTAGCAACCAACCTTTCTTTTTCTTGGGGCCGCCTACAGTTTTTGAACCCAATCAGACCCAATCCTCAAGAGGTATTTGAAACCAAATCAACAATGAAGATTGCTAACTTGCTATAGTTTCCAAAATGAACGATGTATCAAGACAAATTGGAAACTGGGTTCTTGATCAAGTTGCACAACATTTATCGAAATATGGTAAGGAAAGAGTGATGTTTTGAAAGAGTATATATTGAAGTTGAACGATTAGCAGAGGATTCCTTTGACGATTTTGAGAGGTATATCATTGGAAAAAACTCATACAAGGTTGCCAACGAACGATTGTCGTCGGATGCTACCCAAGCACCACTTCCTGTATCATCATCGCAACCTAAACAAGGCACCACAGTTCCCTTGTCTCTTGCCAATCTACCACCACCACCAGCTGTAGTCTTACCCAATGGAACTCTTTCGTAAAGGATAGACTCTTTGCATTGTGTGATAAAAGATTTGATTTCTGCATTGTGATTGGAGAGGCGGGACAAACGAGCCCGCCAAAAATGGATGTTCTCTTTAAATACGCTGCACTGCACCACGAAATTCTTTTATGTGGTGATCAAGTTTGGATTCGTTGAGAGTCACAAACTTTATCACTTCTGACAAGTTTCTTCAATTTCTCACTGTTCTCCTCGTGTAATAAAGTAGTTATTTCTGCTAGTCATATATGATTCATGAGTTGTATTAAAATGTGTTGCAATTCACAAATGAGACAATTTATATAATGATTTGGGGAAAATATTTATAGACACCTACGTCTTGAATGGCCAACAAAATGTTCTATTTTAACTACTGTATCCGTGGTCGTAGTCTTCGTCGTCCGAGAGACCAGTATAAATAATATTCGGTACAGTTAGCCCACTGTCGTCGTCCAACTCTACCGAACTACTGGTACTTGACTGCTTGTTCAACTGTCGCTGTTCGCAACTGCTTCGTTTCTTCCTGACGTTGACTAGACTTCTCCTTGGCTCTACAGGTGGATAACTTTCAGAACAGCCTTCAACTCTTGCCTCTATCTGAGGCAACTGCCCTATATCAACATAGGAAGAGACAAGGTTCTTCGTGTCGCCAAAGTTCTTATAACAAGGTGACAAGAAACTCGAAGCAGGGGAAGAGTGTCTGTGACCAGGTACAAAGTTATCTTGAAGAACACTAGATTCCAGTCGTCCACGTGAATAATCCTGTAGCTTCAAATCATCAGTAACTACTTGTTCATTTACCTTGAACGTTTCATCGAATCCCTTGCTATGAGTTTCCTCTACATGGAGTGTATTACGAGTAGCTTCATAACCATGAGAGTTGTTTCTGTTGTAGCTTCCACTTGAATCAACTTGAACGGCGACATCTATTCTATTTTTAGCTCTAGGTTTGTTCAGCCAAGAATTATTTAGTTGCCTTCCATATGTTGGTGGTACAGTCGTAGCTTTAGGAGGTGGAAACATTTCATTCTTTGGGTCGCCATCCGTTGCTGAGGAGACTGGCGACATAATATGCCCAGTTCCCACTTCCAGTTTTGTGAAAACACTATCTTCAGAAATATCTTCTTGTGAAGAAGATCGAGGTCGTCTTGTGTGGTTATGTAACTTGGAAGGTTTTCCTGATAGCCAATTCATTCCATGATGGGTGCTTTCCTGATACTTATATTCAGGAGTCACTCCTAAGCGACGAAAGTATTTCTTAAGGGTTTCCATTTCCTCATATAAACGTTGGAGCTGTTGTCTGGTGGTTGGGTCTTGTTGTTCATTATATTTCTTGCTTTCAACCTGTTCTGTTCCTCCTTCGTGTTTTCCTTCTTCATAGTCTTCTACAGACGATTTGCTGGACCCATTATCTTTCCATGTAGGCAAAGGTTCGTATTCAGAATTCTTATGGTTGGATTGTTTGCCAAGAGAGGAATATGTAAATTTTCGTCTGTCAAGAAGAGCACTCATAGCAGTCAATCGATATATTTTGACGGGTAGTCCAAGATATCCAGTTATATCCGTGTTCACAGTGTAATCTGGAATAGAAAAATGACAACTAAATGCTTTCAGAGATACTTTCTGGAGGACAGACGAACTTGAATTCTCTATCAGTTGGCCAATCGATTCGCATCGTCCTAATTGAGCTTCGCAGTTACAACATAAGATGGAGTATTTCTGTGGGTCGCCATGATACAACAAAACCAGGAAAGAGCCATTCTGAAGTACACGTTCATAAAGGCCTTCCATAAGAAGGAAATTGTAACAAGACATCCAAAGCATAGCAGGATCGAGCCTATCTTTTACAAACATCCAAAATCCAACAACAGGCTGTCTTTCAAGGATATCAGGGTCATCTTTTCTGTATAATAACAACTTGCGGACTGAATTCATCGACAAGAATCCAAAGTTGTCTATCATAGAATATAATTCTATGCCTTCATTCTTCTTCTCTTGGAAATTCTCCACAAAGTGATGGATAACTTCCATATTATGTACTCGAGGTGAAGGTATTTTCGTGAAAACAAACTTTACATCTGGAATGTGAATTCGTAAACACAGTAGAATATCGTTTCCATGTTCGTCCATTTCTATTCTGGGAGGAAAATACTTGAAAAGTTCGCATAACCAAAAACTGCGAAAGATGGGTTTTCGACCTTGGAATTTCATTTTTTCAAGACCCAGCGTTTCCGAATCATTCATGAGTAACGAGATACGAGTCCTTTGGTGTTCGTTATTTTCTTCTTCAGAATTATCGGAAACAGCCTCGAAAAGCAACTTCCGTGCAAAAATTCGCAAATTTCCTGTTTCACACCAAGTTTCGTGTACCGTTACAAAATAACGATTTTGTTTTCGTTGTCTGAGTAGTTCTCGCAATTGACCCACTAACTCCGGTTTCCATACCCATTCGGAAGAAAGTAAGTGTTCAGGTGAAATAGTAAAGATGGTTTCTATGTTAGAACTTGCTGCATCTTCCCCTTCTTTATCTGGGGTAGTATCCCACAATATACTTCGAACTCGTGGAAAATTCATAGCGATATCAAGAATAGATACCTTCTAAAGAAACACGAAAATATTTTTTCCAACTTTTTAAATAGAATCCACTCAAACAAGGGACACTGCACATAGAATAACAATCCGAGGGTCTTTACAAAAAAACCCTTCTCGGTTTGATTGGTCGTTACAAACGTGCTGTCACTTTTGCCTGGTATTCCCTTTCGACTAGATAAAAATCAAGGGGTACGCAAGGTCGGAATAATCAAGACGCAACGAATAAGAGCTTGAAAATATTGCAAGCTACTATGGGGTACAAAACAAGCAAGTTGTTTGGCAATTGCGAGAGTTTGTAAAGAGGATTCTCTTGCGTCCCAGGAAATCCGAAAAAGTTGGGATTGGCAACGGGTGTTGTTCAGAAAACTTTGCGCGGGAAAATCATTTGCTATCCCAAAGAAAATGGAGCGGGCTCGCAGCTGCCCACAATAGAGAGCAGAAAAAGGAAGCATATTCAACCTTCTTGTTGAGACACGAATTTCAATTTCGTTTGTGACTTGATGAATATGTTGTTTGTATAAGTTCCCAGAAAAACCTCTCTCACAACTCCCGGATGTTTCATGTAAAAATTGTCGATTTTAGGTTCAATGTATTCACAACTATTTCAAGATGTTCGTAGTATCTGCTTTGCTTTTCCATGAACTAGAAATAGCTATCATTCCGTCATCGTTCCGTCCATGTTGAATTGTATGAAAGAAAAATGGTCTCGCCTATATTTCTATAGAGATAAGCTGTTGCACATCTTTGTCATCATTGGAAAGTAACGTTCTATTTGTGCTTCTTCTTCTCATGTTTTACGACCACCGTTCCAAATGAAGTTGTCAGAACGCTTCTTTTCTTCCATCCGACCTTTTCCACTAAGAGAATGATACAATTATTTGTCGTTGTACAATCCTTTTAAAGGAATCTGTTCAATGCATCTATCATAAATAGGGTATTTTTCCAAACAATACTAATCAGCACAAGAGTTCTTGTAAATCATATGCCAAGTACATTCAACTGAAACTGGGGTTCTTCAACAATTAGTAATTATCTATCTATACTGTTCAGTATTTCATTTTTTGCCAGATTCAAGACCTCTTTTATGTCGGCTCCTTGGGTTGACAAGGCTCGAAGATATCATGAGACAGCAACTATTGTACGTGATGAAACCTCATTGGCTTTTTCTCATAAATCTCTCTCCAGAAAAAATTTGTCCAACAAAGCTCCTCGGAATGCTCTACTTGATGGCTTTCTGTGCGAGTTGTCACTGAATATGACCGACTTGCAATCTTGATACAAAATATATTCTAAACGTATCTATAGATCCCACATGACCAATGTATTTCTCACTATCGAGTTGCTTAAAACACGGGATTTCTTCGACACTATCAAGTATTACCAACTATTCGTATACATAACAACGACTCAACGATGGGTAGCCTAGAACCGGATTTCTTTCCATTTTCCTTTATTACTGCCTGTGCTATCTAAGCATATGATCATTCGTCCATCTATTTTCTATCAAGTCAAATCGACATCCTAAAGGTATATGATCCGATGGAAAGTTTTCATTGGGAAGAAATTCTTCATATTTCTGTAGCAACTCTGGTGATGGTATTACTTGAATGGGTCTCAGTTGTGTACTTGTGTAAAATATATAATCAATAGTATCTGTAAATTTTTCGGTTCGATTGCTCCAATCCATTTCTTTTCCTAATACTGAACCAATAGCGCTTTTGAAATGAAATGGAATGCTAACCATCACACGACGTGCAAAAATAGGAGTCCATAATCCGCCACTATTGGTCAAAGTATTATTCATCTGTTCATGATTGTTGTTGTTGCCAAGTTCCAAAAAGTGGTTTGATTGCTCCATCTCTTGACCACACCATTCCACTTGGCCATCCGTCAACAACCTGTAAATCAGTGCCTTTGGTGAACTATTAAAGTCTCCTGCTAAAAACACATTTATACTTTCGTTCTTTACCCAATCTCTTTTACATCGCTGAATAAACTCATCTATTTCATGTACAGCTTGCAAAGTTTGCAACAACTTGACATCTTCATGCACAGGATCCCAAAATAAATGAACATTGGCAATACACAAATGATAAGAAACTTCCGGTTCTGGAGTCCATCTCAACCAAACACACTGTCCAATATTGTTACGTCTATGACGGACATCTACATAAGGATTCCAGTTCTCGTGACAATATTTCTTGAGTGCTGGAAACTGTACTTGGTCACAGTCCCTATACACGCAACATAAAGTTCTCAAGTGATAAACCGCAACTGAAAGTCCATTACTTACCAACTATGTTCTGCTAGCCATTCAAACTTGTCGGACCGGAAGAAAATGGCGCAACCATCTTTTTTTGTTCCACCTCGAAGTTGGAATATGCCTTTATAGCCTTTTTCTTGTAAACATGTTTCTATTTCTTTATAACAATCCACCTCTTGCAAACAGAGAATATCAACTTGTAGACTTTGTAATAAGCTTTTGGTTAAAGCGAGTCTGTGTTTGCGTCGGAGATACCTTCTTGGACAGTATGGAAATTGACTGGAATTCACGTACACTTGTGCCAACATATTATAACTGGAAATAGAAATGGACTTTACGACCTCTTTGACGGGTGGTGTCCAACAAGAGACGAGTGATGCAACACTTTCAGTCATCCCAACTAGTGTAGTGCAACATGACAATCTTCTTTTTACCCGGAAATGCAGTGTACTTTTCCTATTTATCCTAGTTGTCCAACACAACACAAAACCACAACGAGCCAATAACCCAACAACAGACTTCATGAGTTGGGCAACGAGTCTCGTAGAGCATTTCAATCATCGTCTAATGTCGGCTCTGTTTTGGTTTCTTTGATATTATTCAAATCTCCCGTTCGCACTGCTATAGTTAATACTTTGTCACCTCCACGTACAACTTTCATATGAATAACTTGACCAACTTTGACATTATCGACATAGGACTGTACTTCCTTTGCACTCCTCACATTGTGTCCATCTACTGATTGAATGACATCGAATCTCCGAAGACCAGCTTCTGCTGCAGGAGTCTTTGGCAAAATTCTTACAATCAACGCTCCTTCTAGTTCGGGTATCATAATAGGCGCATTTGGGTCTTCATTGTTCTGTTTCGCTAATTCGGGAGTAATCGTTGACATCTGAATGCCAATGAATGGATGTTGAATTTTCTTGCCTTTTGCCAAAGCATCGCTTATGGCTTTTGCTTTGTCAATGGGAATAGCAAATCCAATTCCTTCTGCATTGGCTCGAATAGCGGCATTGATACCAACAACTTGTCCAAACTCATTTACTAAAGGACCTCCTGAATTGCCAGGATTAATAGCAGCATCCGTTTGAATAAAATCAATTTTCTTTTCAGGTATCCCAACTTCAGCTGCTGAACGATTCAAAGATGAAACAATACCTAAAGTTACCGTATTGTCCAAACCAACTGGATTGCCCAATGCAATCACCCAATCACCCACTTGTAACTCTGATGAATTACCCAAAGGAGCCACAGGAAGTTCTCTGCCTTTGGGATCAATTCGAATAACTGCTAAATCTAATAAATCATCGGTTCCTTTCACCGTACCTACATATGCTCTTCCATCTGTCAAAGTCACTGTCACTTTTTCTACGTTCTTCACTACATGTGCATTGGTCAAAATCAAACCATCCTTGGAAATAATAAATCCGGAGCCTTGTCCTCTTTCCGTTCTTTCTCGTGGAAGTTGTCGTTGAAACTCATCGCCAAAGAATTTTTTAAAAAAAGGATCCTCTAATAATGGATCATTGGCAGTAGATATCTTCCTTTCTGTATCGATACGAACAACACTTGGACCAACGGCCTTTACTGCTTCTGTCACAAAGGAAGAAGATCTTCTCTTTTCCAATATATTATCTTGTTTGTCATTGTCTTCTGATCGACTCTTCCAATGGGAAGGAATCTTTTCCTCACAGCTGATTTGAAAAGCGTACATACAACAAGAGTAATCATACTTACTGTAGGATGGAGTGTTACTTCTGCCGAAATAAATTTGTTTGCAAGAGTATGACGTAATCCATCAGTTTCTATACTTGAAGCAGAACAAGTATTAGAAAAAGAGAGAAGCGAGACTGATGCTATGAACAACCAACGAAACAACTGTCGAATCCAACTTCCCACTGTACAAGATATGATTAAAGACGATATTTTCTTACCCATTGGACGACATGGAATGTGTTGAGACTCTTTGGGAAGAATACAAGAGGCGGCAAAAAGCTGACGGAAGAAGGCTACTGGATAAGTTTTCAAAGTATACCTTGTAGTTACTAATCTTGAATAATACCAAGCAAAACGACAACATTGAGGTATGGGTTGAGTTGTTTCACAAGTTTTACGACAAAAGAATGAAGTATGTCGCAACTTGGTTTGTCCCACAGGAAGAAAATAAAGAAAACAAGACTTGGGGTTTCTTTCTTCTTGAACAGATTGTGTTTGATACAAAACCAGTGAAATAGAACAAGACTTGTAGTAAATACTTGTCTTCATCTTTTGACAACTTGCCATGTTGTTCTCAAGCCACCACTGAATTACAATCGATCATTATCATCCGTGAATGACTTTAAGTAGCCACGGGAAATCATTCCCATTCCTATGATTGTTCTACATGTACTGAATATCATAGCACATATCAACAATGGAATCTTTCCAAACTATACAAACAATAGCCCAAAATTGGAAAATGAATAAACACGAATGGGAGTCTTAGCTAGAAAGAAAAGTAGCCATCTCTCTTTCTTCCCTGTTCCAGCAACTATTTGCTAGTGAACAAGAATCCATTCCACCGTTATTCTTTCTGAACTGTCCATGCACCCTCAAGAAGAAAATGGTGTGAGAAAAAATGCTGTCCATTGCTTGTTTCAAAAAGCAATTCAAAATGTCGTCATTTTCGAGATGTAAATCATTTTGATGACAGCTCAAAAGAGGCTAAACAAGGTGACCTTTATTATTCTTGTATTGTTTTTCGTTGTATTTTATTGGAAAGTTGACTCACTTCGTCCGCTCGTTGTTGTTCCCCATTCCTCCTCTTCTGATTCTAGAAAGGTCAACTTTTGTGAACAAGTGGCACAAGATGGCCCTTTGAACGCTGCTTTAGAAAGATCCCTATTGCAGCCTGAATCTCCATTATCAACAATATGTAAAAAATGGAAACCAGAACTACGCTGTCGAATAGGTCAACCATTTGATTCTTCTCAGGGTTCCATCGAAGTTTACGATATCTTTCTCTTTTCCTTTGAAGTAGATGCCTTGGAAATTCGCTTTCACGAAATGAATGAGTTGGTAGATCATTTCGTCCTATTAGAAAGTAACATTGATCATAAAGGATATCCCAAACCTCTACTATGGAATATCTTGAAAGATGACCCAAGGTTTCTCCCTTTTCGTTCCAAAGTAATTCATATTGTTCGTGAAGTTCCTCTTGATTCCGTTCGTGGTGATAGAAATAAGATAGAATGGAGTTTTGAACATCAATCATGGGAGAAAGCTTTGGAGTTTTGTCGTTTTCTACCGTCTCATGCGATAGTGATATTAGGTTTTGTCGATGAAATTGTATCTCGACAAGCATTGTACGAATCTATTTATTGTGATCCTCGTCCTACCTATCCTTTAAGTTTTGGAATATGGTTTCCCTTTGGGCACTTGGAACGAGCCTATCAAAGCGATTGGCCAGTCCAAGATCATCCATATACATATGGTTATCCCAGTTTACGATATGCTAGTCAGTGTTTCGAAGGCTCCTTTCGTCAACAATTTTCAACCCACAAATTGGGAGGACTACATATATCTAATTACTGCTTCCCTCCTTTTGTTATCTTAAAAGAGCTCACTGGAACTGAATATGGAAGCGAGTCTTTTCATAATATGACGCAAGAACAGTGTCAGCATTTAGTAAGCAATTGTAAGAGTTCCACGTTTGGAAGAACAGTTCCTTTGGATCAAGTTCCAGAAGAAGACTTGGAATCTATATATATACCTTGGCTTATCCAGTGTAATCCTAAGAGATATCCAGCACTGATGCATCAAACAGACTCGAGAGCCATTGTCTAAAAGCGATTCAGGCCCTTTTCGTCGTCGTGGATTGACAATAAATTTGTTTTTTTGGGAAATGGTCAAGTTGTAAGTGGATCAACACTAAATACTATGTAGAAATACTCACAACGTGTTTAGCTTAAAACCAGGTAAAGTGGTAGTTGTTTTGCAAGGCAAGTATGCGGGTAGAAAGGCGGTGATCGTTCAAAACTACGATAATGGAACTCAAGAACGACCTTATGGTCACTGCCTTATTGCGGGAATAGAAAAGTATCCGTCCAAAGTGACTAGAAAGATGAGCAAAGACAAAATAAAGAAGCGGTCCAAAGTCAAGGCTTTTGTAAGAGTCATCAACTACAATCACATCATGCCCACAAGATATACTTTGGATATAGCCGAATCATTGAAAAACGCAGTACCAGAAGACGCAAGAACCAATATCAGTTCTCGTAAAAAGGCTAAGAGAAAGGTTCAACCCATTTTGAAGGAACGATATTTGACTGGGAAAAATAGATGGTTCTTTACAAAACTTCGCTTTTGAAGAGATTGGAACAATGAATGCGACTCTTTTGCCTCAATAAACCCATATCTTTTTATCGATTGCCTCCCATCGTCCAGAACTTGGCTCCAAGTTTATCCAATTCTTCAACGGTGTTCGCACCTTCCAATTTCCAAGTTTCCTGTTCAGGTATGAGAAAGCTTCGCACCAATAAACCTTTGCTTCTCAACTGAGATACAAAATCAGTTGCATAATATTCATATTTAGGTGGATCTTGTTGGGTCTATGGAGAATGAATATGTGAGTGGTTATTCTTTCATCATCTAGATAACCCAAATACCTGGCTTGCATAAATATTACCCAAGGCTTCAAAATAAGGCTTACTACAGGCTATCACAATACCAGAATTGAACTCTTCCACTTGATAAAGTTGTTGTTTACTCAAAACTTTGCAACCAAAATGCTTCAAGGACTCATCTTCCATTCGATCAATTTGTTTCCTTTCTACAATATCGATCACGTTGTCTTCCGAATCACGAATAATTCTTCCATAAGCACTGGCACCTATTCCAGCATAACTCATTCTTCCAGTAAGAATAAGGGCTGCATATTTCTACACATATCCACTATGAACAATATTTCCTTTCTTTATCCCAACGACTTGCCTTTCCTATTTCTTGTTTATACCTTTGATGACATTCTATGAGTCTATCCAATAAAGAACTATCCACTCCAGGATTATCAGCATAAGTAATAATAATATCTCCTGAAAAATCTCTCGGTAAAGCGTTCTTTGCTAGATAGACTGCATGACCTGTTCCCATCTAAACCATTCCATTAGTATAAACTCTTATCTCAAAGAACAAACAACTTACTCTTGATTCTTGCGTAACGTGTGCCAATTGATTTCCCAAAGTTCTAAAACATCATCAGTTAGTCCTGATAACCTCTCTCTCTCTCTCTTTTGTAGCATATTCGCACCTCAATACCAATTCCTTTTCATAACCTACTACAAATAGAGTTGGAATAGCTCCATTCATCACCTTTCTAGCTGCTTCCAAGGCATAAAGTGCCAAAGGCTTTCCGTTGAAGGGATAAATCACTTTGGGTACACTTGCCTTGAATCTGCTTCCTTCACCCGCTGCTAAAACGATGCACGCCATTCCTCTTTGTACCACATGTTTTCGAAAACTGTCCATATTGGATGATGGATTGTGCGCTTTTTCAGCTTTTACAAAAGTCTGCAACTTGACTTTGGTCAAATCAAGTTGACCACTTTGCAACCTTTTTAGTTTCTTTCTCCTTGAAAGTGTTATTATACCATATATTCCGAATACAGCTAATGAACCCCAAAATAGCATCATATTATATTTGCTATTAGGGATATTCGTATTCTGATCTATCATACAAAACACCTTTGGAACGCAACCAATATGTGGTTGTCTTGCGCAACAGTAGGTATATTTATAGCAACGAAGACTGGCACTGTTCCTTTTCTTGTAATATTCAATAGGTTGATGAATAAAGAATGACTTTGTACCAAACCCGTTGCAATGAACAAGTGGAATATTATTTAGGTTCAATATTGGCATAGACACCCCAAAAGACTCGGTGTCTGTGTCCCTCGGCTTGTGTATTTTGTCTCTGATGAGAGAGAGAGAGAGAGAAAATTAAGAAATACAAATAGAAATCGACATACGGAGAGAGAGAGAGAAATAGAGAAATAGAGAAAAATAAAGAGAGAGAAAGAGTATATCAAGATTCCGAGTTTTATCACAAACACACAACAAGCTCACTTATGAACGATACTTCAAAACAGTTCGAATAGCCTTTCCATGATGTAAATCATCAAAAGCTTGCTGAATTTGGTCAAAAGGCAACTCTCCTGTAACCAAATCATCCACATATATTTCACCTCGTTTATATCTTTCAATAAGTCCACCTAATTGAGAACGTCCTTTCACACCACCAAAAGCTGAGCCTCTCCATACTCGTCCAGTTACCAATTGAAATGGTCTAGTTGAAATTTCTTCTCCAGCACCAGCAACTCCAATAATACAACTCTCTCCCCAGCCTCGATGACAAGCTTCCAAAGCTGCTCTCATCAGTTTGACATTCCCAACGGCTTCAAAGGTATAATCTAAACCTCCATTGGTCATTTCTATCAATACTTGTTGAATAGGCTTATCATATTGATTAGGATTCACGCAATCGGTTGCTCCCATTTTCCTTGCCAATTCAAACTTATTCTCATTGATATCAATAGCGACAATGCGTGAAGCTCCAGCTAATCTCGCTCCTTGAATAACTGACAATCCAACAGCTCCAAGTCCAAACACTCCAACAGTTCTACCTTTTTCGACCTTACAAGTATTCAGTACTGCTCCAATACCTGTAGTCAAACCACAACCAAACAAACACGCCCTTTCAAAAGGAACAGAAGGATCCACTTTAGCAACTGATATTTCAGGTAAGACAGTATATTCAGAAAAAGTACTCGTTCCCATATAATGATGAATATCCTTTCCTTTGCAGTGAAAGCGAACCGTTCCATCCGGCATATATCCTTTTCCTTGAGTAGCTCTTATCACAGGGCACAAGTTGGTTTTAGAAGACTGACAATATTCACATTTTCCACACTCTGGAGTATACAATGGTATGACGTGGTCTCCGACTTGCACAGTTTCTACTCCTTCTCCTACTGATTCTACCACACCACATCCTTCATGTCCCAATATAGAAGGAAATATACCTTCTGGATCTCTACCAGACAGTGTATAGGCGTCCGTATGACAAAGTGCAGTAGCAACAATATGAATACGAACCTATCCGTTCTCAGCATACAAACTCCTTCTAGTCAACAACTTACTTCTCCTTTTTTGGGTGGATCTACTTGAATCTGTTCGATAGAGAGGGGTTTGCCTGCTTCCCAAGCAACGGCTGCTTTACAAGTAATGACGGAAGCCATTGACGAACAATCGGAAGTTTGGAAATCGTGAATCATGTGGAACGCTTCAGTTGTTGCAGTTCCTGCTACAGAAAGCATTCAAAGGCCTGACTTTATGCCTTATCAAAATAATGGAGGGTAAGATATATTTATAAAGAGGACTTGGCTCAACTTGAGATATATAGGACAGTAGTTGCCATTGGAGGTGAAGACTATTGTATCGTCTCCGCAACGACACGTCTTGGTTTGGGTTTTGCTATACCAACTAGAAACGTTTGTCGATATTCTATATTGAACAATCGCGTGGTATTGGCAACAGCTGGAATGTTTGCAGACACAGTAACCTTACACAAAGTGATTAAAGCAAGGGTTAAAATATATGAAGAACAACAAGACAAGCCGTTTGAGTTACGATCAGCTGCACAACTCTTGTCCAATACTTTGTATTACAGGAGATTCTTTCCTTATTACACTTTCAACGTGTTGGGAGGCTTGGACGAAGATGGTAAGAGAGTGAGAGAAATGGATTGTCTTGGACTTTTTGTAACTAGCATTCAAACAGGTCAAGGATTCGTATATGGTTTCGACGCAATTGGTTCAGGTGAAAAGGTGAAAGTAGTTTGCAACGGTACAGGGCAAGCACTCATTCAGCCCATTCTGGATAACCAAGTAGAAAGGAAACAACAGTATGAGAATAAGCAAATAACCAACTTGTCGTTAGAGGAAGCTTTGGACTTGGTGAAGGACGTTTTTACTTCCGCAGGAGAAAGAGATATTTATACTGGAGATGCAGTAGATATATGCATCATTACAAAACAAAGAGGAGTTTTCGTGGAGACTTTTCAACTCAAACAGGATTAGAAATAGTTTTCATTCCTTTGATAAAATATAAGTTGTCTCCCATATCATTATTATCCTATAGTTGACGATGAGGATAAGCGACGATTGCGAATTTTGGACTCTAAGAAAAACTCCCCAGCACGATAAGAACTTCGCACAAGTGGACCTGAAGCTACATACATAAAACCTAAAGATTCGCCTATAGACTTCCATCGTTCAAACTCTTCCGGAGGAACCCACTCTTCTACTTTCATCTGCTTTTTAGAAGGCCGAAGATATTGTCCAAACGTAACAATATCTACACCGACCTTTGAAAGATCTTGTAATGTACGATATATCTCTTCATGCGTTTCTCCAGCACCAAGCATAATGGATGTCTTTGTAAAAACTTGATTATTGACAGACTTGGCATATTCAAGTACGGACAGAGACTGTTCATAATTGGCTCTTCTATCTCGAACTATATGTTGGAGACGACTTACAGTCTCAACATTGTGAGCAAATACATCTAAGCCGGAATTCACTACGAGACTCACACTTTCCAAACGGCCACCATAATCGGGTGAAAGAAGTTCTACTAAAAGATCTGGTTGCTTTTGCTTCAGTGCCTTGACAGTTGAAGCCAAATGACTGGCTCCTCCATCTACCAAATCATCACGATCAACGCTTGTCAATACAATGTACGTAAGACCCCACTTCGCAACCGCAGAAGATACCTTTTCGGGTTCTTCTATATCTAAAGGAGGTGGTGTTTTGGAAGTTTTGATGGAACAGAAACGGCAACCTCTGGTACACGTGTCGCCCATCAACATGATTGTGGCTGTACCTCCTCCCCAACACTCACCAATGTTTGGACATCGTGCCTCTTCACAAACAGTATGTAAATTTAAACCTCGAAGTGTTTCCTTCAGGCGAATGTACTCTTGTTCTAAAGCATGGTCTCCTGCAGGTTTCACCTTTAACCACATAGGCTTTTGGGGATTCCTAAAATAGACAGTGATATCATTTTTTAGAATAATGGGTCAAGTTTCATACTCATATGCATCTATTCTTTTAATATCTGTCCAAAAAGGTGTGTTTTCTGTTGGCGGAGAAACTGAGACTTTCTCTTCTAACCCTGAAAAATGGACAAAATCATCAATCTCCGGCTCTGATACTAGTTTTCTTTTCAGCTCTTGTAAACGTTTGCCATATGTCGAAAAAAGTTGCTTGTGTTGATAAAATCGTAAACACGAGAAACTGGCTTGCCTCCAGGTCAACAAGGCCATGAATTCAGATTTCCAAGTAAAAAAGATTCTAGCACATGAACATTGTGTATATGCCGTGAAGCTATGAAGCAATTCATGACTTCTTGGAAAAACACAAAAAAATATTTGTATCGAAAGAATCTGCCAGAAGTAAATAACAAAGAGACCAAATATGCCAACAAACTAATAAAGGAATGAGTTGCCTTTTAAAGACCAACTATGAAATTATGAGAAATTCAATGCAAACGACTAAGCGCAAGGGATAAAAGAAAAGACCCAATAATTATCTGTTTTCTGAGAGCAAACCGTGAACAGGTAAACATAAAAGGACAAGTGATCTGTTGTGTTTCAAAAGCTAGATTAGTCTTCTTCGCTTCCTTCGGTTGGATTTTTCCGTTCTTAGAGTTCAGCTATGAGCGACGAAGAGGCGCAACTGGACAGCATTGCAACGGAAGTTTCAAGAATGGCATACACAGCCGACTTAATAAATCGTGAAGTTGATGAGCAGACAAGACTGCTGGATAGCATAGGTAGACACGTACAAAATGCTGGAGAATTGACACAAACGACAGTTACACAAGTCAAAGGCATAGAAAGAGACTCAGAGCAAAGGACATTTTTTATTTGTTTCCTTACAGTATTTCTCATATTTATATTCATTTTCCTGTTTCTAAAATTCAATAACTAGAAAGGGCTAAACGGATAGGGCCGCAGACTCAATTCGTACAAGTCGGCGTAAAGCAGAGAAGCTTCATTACTGAACGTTGGGAATTTTAATTTTTTTTTTCCATACTGAACGAGAAATTTATATTTTTATCTCATTTTCAATTTTTACATTGATAATCGTTCCATTCTTAATTACAATGTCACCGAGCAAGAAACAATTAAAAAGTTACAATTCAGTCAGTTTGAACGTTAAAATTTTCGAAATATGCTAAATCTTTGATTTTATTGAAAATCCTTTATAGTAATTCAGCAATTTTATTTAATTTATTAAGCGAAATTTTACTTGTAAGTGGTCATCGTCACATCATAGGTTTATTAATTTAATCATATCTTGTCTTCTCTGTTTCCGAATATTGCCTATTTTATGAAAATTAACGCATTTTTAATCAGTGTACTTACAGTAGCATTGTTTTCTATTAATTTTTTTGCTTTTAATAACTTCGATATTAATTTTCTATCAACTACGAAGATTCTTAATGGCAGAATCGTGTCTGCTGTCATGATGGAAAATTTAAATACGAATCCTAATTCCAACATCGTTTTATTTGGGACTTTACCTTGATAATTGGTGTCCTTGCGATTAGGTTGTGTTCGTTTAGACGAGTCGAAGGCATGACGTCAAGGGAAGCGAGACCAGCAACTGTCTCTCCAGAACTCGAGAGAACGGAAAATAAGCGACAGATGCTTTCTGATATTATCTTTTTTGGCTTCTTACTGAGTTTGTTGTATGTTACTTCGTCGAAATCCCCCAGTTCACCCAGCACGCAAAAGTCTTTGGCAGACAGTGGAGATGCAAATTGGACAACTAGCGCAATTTATCAACCAAGATGGAGAGAAGGGCAACCATTTTTATTACAAGTTTTTGTGTCTCCTTCACAACTATTCTCACCTGAATATGAGAAACCGATATGGACTGAATTTTTGACGTACGATTTTAACAAGACCAATGAACGAGAGACAGTTTTTGACGTCGAATTGGACTACAACGTTCTGAAGGAAAACGAAGCATTATTTTGCTATGCTATTGCTAGGAAACTAGTTCCAGAAGAATCCTCAGGGGTTCTTGTTGTGGATAAGGAGGAACCCATTTTAATTTCTCGTACCAATCTCGTGGTAGTTAAAGACAATAAGCCAACGGTAGCGAAGGCTCTTATCAAAAGAGGCGAGGACTATGACCTACAAAGTTCAGGCAACTCTTCCGGAATATTTTTCAAGCCATTCACAAGTGTATCCATTATTGTTGATTTTACACCTTATGACTTGGATAAAATCCCACCGTTGATCAGGGAACATATTCAGCTATTAAATGATAGTAAGCAGTATCTTCCATTATTTACTTTTGAGGAGTTTTGGCTTCTTAGCTCCAATCTTGTGCCTTTGAATGACTCCGTAAGTAAGGTTTCCGTGAAAGTCTCTTTCCGACCACTTTCTTTAATGAAATGGAGCATCTTTACGCAGCTTGATAGTTCTTGGAAGACACAGAATGGCCTTGGGTTGAACACTGCTGAAGAGACGGATGAACTGAAAAGAATGTTTCTAGAAACCAACCCATATTTTCTTGCATTGACCGGAGTTGTTACTGTTTTACATACAATATTTGAGTTTCTTGCATTCAAGAATGACGTTACTCATTGGCGAGATAGAAAGAGCATCGAAGGAATATCGGTACGTTCCATGATGTGGAAGCTTGGAATGGAAGTTGTTATTTTGTTATATCTATTGGATAATGATACTTCGTGGATGATAATCATGAGTTCCTTTTTAGGTCTAGCATTGGAAGCATGGAAGTTATCGAAGGCTTTTCGTTTCAAAGATTTTGGCAAAGTGAAGTTATTTGGCATTATTCCATTGTTTCGAATTCGCAATAGAAAGAGTTATTCGAAAAACACGAAGGAGTTGGATGATCAGGCCATGAAATATATGAGTTTTATTATTTATCCTTTGGTTGCTGGATATTCTATCTACTCGCTTATTTATGAAACGCACAAGAGTTGGTATTCGTGGATTCTTTCAAGTTTGGTGGGCGCTGTGTATGCTTTTGGATTTATTATGATGTTGCCTCAAATCTTTATCAACTACAAACTCAAATCTGTAGCGCATTTACCTATGAAAGCTATGATGTACAAGTTTTTGAATACAATCATAGATGACCTTTTTGCATTTATTATCAAGATGCCTACTCTGCATAGATTGGCATGTTTCCGTGATGATATTGTCTTTCTCATCTTTTTATATCAACGTTGGATTTATCCAGTAGATAAGACTCGAGTGAATGAGTTTGGTCAAGAATTTACAAATGAAGAAGAAAAGAAAAAACAAGAATGATGCACGTGATTGTTTTCCAATAAAAAGAGGAATCTTTTGAATTGGGTTGTCTGTGGATTCTGTTTTCTCATGAATAGCCTTAGTTGTAAACTATGTATTATTGGTTCTGGTCCCGCTGCCTATACAGCTGCTATCTATGCAGCTAGAGCAGAACTACGACCTATATTATTTGAAGGATTTCTCGCCAATGGAGTAGCAGCTGGAGGACAACTGACTACAACTACACTGGTGGAAAACTATCCTGGTTTTCCTGAAGGTATCCAAGGACCAGAACTATGTGAAAGATTTAGAAAACAAGGAGAAAACTTTGGTACCGAAATATTCACAGAAACTGTGGAAAGAGTGGACTTTTCTTCTCGCCCATATAGAATATTCAGTAGCAATAGAGTAGTGGAGTCTGAATCGGTCATCATAGCTACTGGAGCTTTGGCAAAGAGACTAGATTTTACAGGTTCAGGAGATCCCCCTGAAGGATTTTGGAATAGAGGTATATCTGCTTGTGCTGTTTGTGATGGAGCAGCTCCTATATTTCGCAATCAAGATTTGATCGTAGTAGGAGGTGGAGATAGTGCCATGGAAGAAGCTATGTTTTTGACAAAGTTTGGAAAGAGCGTAACTGTTATTCACCGTAGAGATGAGTTGAGAGCATCCAAAGTTATGCAGAGTAGAGCAAAGGCGAATGAGAAGATTCGTTTTCTGTTTTCGCATGTAGTGGTTGAAGCATATGGTGACCGTGTTCTGAAAGGTGTCAAAGTAAAAGATTTGAAGAATAATGAATGGAAGAATTTATCCTGTTCTGGTTTATTTTTTGCCGTTGGTCATTTGCCTGCCACCAAGTTTTTGGAAAATCAAGTGGAATTAGATGAAGATGGATATATCAAAACTGTTCCAGGCAGCACAAAGACGAGTGTTCCTGGAGTTTTTGCTTGTGGAGATGTTCAGGATAAGAAATGGAGACAAGCCATCACTGCAGCAGGGACTGGATGTATGGCAGCACTGGAAGCTGAACATTACTTATCCTCAGAAAAGGTCGATGGCCATTATTTGATATAAACCATAGAAAGTTGATCTAATTGCGTTTCTTTTTCATACCCCAATTGAACTTTTTACGAGGCTCTGCCTTTGAACTGTTATTAGATGATGCCAAGGAACTGTTCGTCGTACAGACAGAGGATTCCTTCTTTTCTTTGATGACCAACTGCAAATGTTCGTTACTCTTTATGTATTTACAGAAAAGGTCGTAACATGGAAGAGGACATTGGAAAGAAGCATATTTGTCGACCTTTTTATACACACGAATGACTCCTGCAAGCTTTCTATCCGCGGCAATTTGATTGAGAAAATCAGCAAACACTCGACATCTTACCACAATGTCGTCAGGCTTCAATAGCACCTTGACTTTCTTAATAGTCTTCAACATCCACTTTGCCCATAACCATCTTGAAGTATGATAAACGGTCTCACCATTGTCCAAAGTACCAATCACAGAAGGAGCTAAAAAGAAACTCCATTGCATTCCATGTATTCCTTCCCAAAGATAATCAAAACTGGGTGTTATCAATAGACGATACATACAAAGAGGGGCATCATACGGGCTATCTACGTTTTCATTATTCGATCGAAGAACAACGACAACGATGGCTTTGTCTGTATACACATTCAAACTTTCTTGAACCAATTGTTGAGCATTCTCATAGTGGTCTTGCGGTGTAAAACAAATGGATCCATATTCAAGGATAAGATCGTTGGGTAGAAATCCTGCCTCTGCTGCAGGAGACCCAGGTTGCACAAGAGTAACCATAGCAAATGGGATGTTTTTCGAAGGTTCCTGGAACTGCTGCTTGAGAACATCAAAGTCCAATGTTGCCCCTAATAAACCATGGTATCTCGGACTAGCCTTTGGAAGTACTTGTAACCGAAACGTTCGCCATTCTTCTATCGCTTCTTCAGACTCTTCAGTATAATATTCAAGGCGTCTTAGAACCACCAATTGTAATGTTCCACTTTCATATTGACGGCATTCCTTTTCAACCCACCTAGATATATTTTGAAGAGTTATATTACAGCCTACTACAAAAGGTATGCCACGTGAGTCTCGATAAAATCGTAGTCTACCAAGAGACAATACATAGTCATCTTCTACGAGTCCAGCTGCGTTGGAAGGTGAACCTGGAACTATAAGACGTACTCTTGCAAAAGGCACAAGTGAAGGGATGCGTCCCGAACGTATATAAGAAACCGTTTTACTCAAAGCAAACGAGATGGGTTCATCTTCAGGGAGAGGAGAAAGGTCTTCCAAAGGCGCTGGAGGCAAAGGAGTGATTTGTTCGTCTTCCACTATCCAAGTTGGCTCAACGGGAACAATATCACATTGGATAGTGACTCGAAGAATTCTTGCATCCGCTTGCAACCAAGATTGAATTTCTTCCGCTTGATGTTGGGTGCATCGGTTGGTGTGTATTTTATCGGATTCCAAATAGAAAGACACTGGTCCCTGTGACTGAATGGCATCCTTCTTTAAAAGTTGTTCATTAAGTTCCTCTATCAATAATTCCGGATGAAAGAGTGCTTGAGCCAAGACTTGATAATGTAAACCTTGTCCTTCATGAGCTGGAGTTTCTCCTGTATGCTTAGATGGCATATCCAGTGGAGCCTCTGATACCAATGAATGTTCTATGGTCGATAAGACTCTTTTAGACTCTGTTGTTTCCAAATATCTTTCCAAAAGTATTCGTGCTAAAGAACAGTTTCTTTGTCTGCACAGCTTGTCAAGTTTCATTCTTCCTCTCATGGCTTTAAGGGAGAATGTTCTTACTTTCCTTTGCAATATTTCCATAATGTGTACCAATCCTAGGAACCAAGAATCGAGAGTTCTTTCATTATCACTTGCTAGGCAAAGGGCTTCGCTCCTATTGCGAAGAAATATGGAAAAACATTGCCAGGATTCATGAGCCATAACACCACCTTGTCTTAAATACTCCGAATAACTGGAGGAATGGATTCCATATTCCAATTCTACTATGGAAACCAGAGAAAAACAATATTCTTTCCTAGTTGAATACATGAATTCTAAATGTTCGTCCAAATGAAAATGAACATCCGCCTTTCGAGAGTTGCGATAAACACAAAAGGTAGCACCGTCCATCATTCTTCTCAAATGCATTTCGAAAATTCTATTGGATTTAAGTTGTTGAATTAACAACAGCTTTCTCTGTTTGCTTTCTTCTTGAAGAACTTGTTGGAAGGCCCGAATGACTCGTCTAAAAGGCCTTTGCTTTGATTTTTGGGAATACACACAAACCAGCGTTTCAACTCTCCATAGCATGAAACTCCATTTTCTTACAAGAAAATGATGTTTGTTGGATATCTGGGTTTTCACAAGATTTCGATATTGAACGCACTTTCTCCATTTTGGAATCCAATAAGATGAGGTCTTATGTCTTGAAAATTCAATAGCTACTTGGGTTGCTTGACGTTCTGCAACTAACCATTGAGCATTCTTTCTCCACAACACAAATACACGATTGAGCAAGCAGTTTTGATGAAATTCGATAGCTCTATTATGTAAACGACGTCTACGCAGTTGAGTATTCACAAATGCTCTCCATTCCACAAATGACAACCTTTTCAAGTCATCGGACAATAGATACAGTAGAGAAGAGAAGAGCACACCTTTGTGAAACCTTTGCAGATGATCCAATTTCAATGCTCTCAATGCAGATGTCCCTAACAGCAGCTTATTCCAAAGGAGGATATAGTTGGGGTACTTTTGAGTCATTCCCGTACTGTTCAAAGGTAAATGAAACACTTGCACTAATCTGCCCAAAGTTCTGCGTACATCATAGCGACCACCTACTCGAAGACATGAACGAGAAACTTTAGCTAATAAAGAGCTACTATAGTTGGAACGATATTTGTAATAACTTTTGAGAATTCGAAAGACTCTAGACTGCTGAATGACTTTGGTTCTATTCATGATTAGTCGCTCACTGTGTCGAATATGGGTGACGTAGTGCTGTAGAGCCCATTTTGACTTGGTCCATAGGAAAACTTTGCGTTGTCTTTGCACATATTCAAACGCAAACAGCCGTTTCTCCCTGTGCATTTTCGTCGTCACTTTCCAAAATACAAAGAACTTGTTTTTCCGCTTTCCTTTGGCAATCTCATCCGCATATCGAACTGCTGTTTCGTCCTCATTCAATATAAAGGTATTCGGCATCTTCACAAACGAATGCTGATAAAGTGCTTTGAGACCCATTCTTAAAAGGTAGAGATCATATTTTCTTGCGGCCAGTCGTTTGTTGAAATCCTTATCTAAGAGAACCAGCTTCATATGGTTCCAAGCATTTTGCTTTGTGTAGTGGAGTCGAAGCTCCATCCATCTTTGCAAGACATCGTTTTGTCTTTGTTGTACTGCAGTTTTTATCCACGAACTTTTCAATGGCAACTGTAGTGGCTTCTCTTGTGTTTTGTTGTGGATCGTATCTCTCAATTGCTTCCAAGAAGATGCCCATAAATGTTTACATTCACGAATGTCTTCAATGCCTTGAATCCACAGTTTCCATAAGAAAGTAATTTGTGTTCTTCGAGATCGAAAAGCAATGCGATCAAAGGTTATCACAGGAAGAACAGTCTCAACTGAAGTTTCATAATATGTTCTCTGAACAAGACGACTAGGGACAGTTCTTGATAAAAGAATCAATGTTACCTTATCTCTGCAACTTGAAGCAATTTTTGTACCATGAAAATATATCAACCATAGATGAAAAATTCTTAAAATCAATTTTCTTTGGCAGTATCTTTCTGCTCTAGCTTCGAGAGCTTCTATCCATGCTCCCATTGTTAGTATGTATTGTGGATTTTTTCTCTTTCCTGTGACTAGTCTATTCCATTCTTCGATCCTTCTTTGGGGTTTTCTTTGATTGACATCCTTGAGAGAATCGCCTTCAACCATCACCTTGCTATTTAAAGAATGAGAAATCAAAGCTAGCAATGTCTTCTGAGCCAATAGCCGTTTATAGAACCATTCAGCTTTACGTCTTTGCTCTTTTCGTTTCTCTGCATAGCTTCGAAGAGCGTGAAAACACCGTGCAATAATTCCAATCTTCCAAAGTCCAAAGTATGCTAACTGACGATGTCTATTGGCGTCAACTTCGTAACCTTTGTTAACGATAGACCTTCTCCATCGATAATATGACTGAAGTAACGATGCTCGGTTGTTCGTTTCCATCTTATATAAAGATGTCTGATGATCAAATATCTTGTCGAATGCCCTGTTGCTATTGACACGCTCCATGAGCAACATTTCGTGTATCGTCTTTTCAAAGCTAGACAACTTCTAGTGTAGTTTCTCAAGTTGAAACTGTTTTCTGTAGATAAGAAAAATCATACGAAAAGTACCATAGATTGAAACAAAAATCTTCCAAGTCACTCCTTTCAATGTTCGATAGCAAAGAAGCCAAAAGGAGGGAAAGTGGATGCATTCCCCCACGTGTCCATTGTTGTTCTGTCCCCAATGGAACAAAGAAAAATGACTCAGGGCGCCAAGATGATGCCCAATCCAGCAAGACAAGATACTCAAACAGTACGAGTATCACACGTTTTCATTGTTCTGTACAAGAGTAACTATCCACTTTAGGAACTCTAACCACTTTGTTTACCGAAAGCATCCCTCGAATGTGTCTATCGTTGGTCATGGTATCAAGAGGTTGAATATCTTGAAACAAAGTGCTTTGTACACTTATCCTTCTATGAGCAAGTTTAGGAACCACGTGAATGATGGAGTTGTATATATCTCTTTCATACAAAATATTCGAAACAATACACCAGAAAATGGGAATCGGTCGTTGCTGCATTGTGATTGCATCTACAGTGAAACAGTGTAACATTGGAGTTGGTTGCATTGGTGCTCAGTCATGTTGTTCTTGCTTCGGAACTTTTCATGGATACAATTTGCCTCAAAAAGACCAAGTCAGAATATTTTACAACCGAAACGTGGCTTGAGTACCACTGGATTCAATCTGGAAACAGAAGTAAATCTTATCGAAGGTGAAGCACGCAAGAGACAAGACAGAGAGATTGAAAGGTATAAATTCACTAAAAGGGCTAGTGAACCATTCTATAAAGTTCCAGGAAGAGAACCGAAACAAGTCAGTGCTGATGAAGCTGTAACGGTGGTAAAAAGTGGTGACAATGTATTTGTTCAAGGCGTCGCTGCTACACCAACACCCCTGTTGGAGGCGCTTTGTAGATGGGGAAAGAAAGCAAACTTGAAAAAAGTTCGTTTACATCACATCCATACCGAAGGTCCTTTGCCCCACTTGAAACCAGAATATGAAGGCATGTTTCGTGACAACTCCTTATTCATGGGTGCCAACGTTCGAGAAGCTGTCAATGCTGGAAAAGCAGACTATACACCAGTATTCTTAAGCGAGATTCCTAGTTTGTTCAGATTAGGCGCTATTCCACTTGATGTAGCCTTTGTGCAGACAACTCCACCTGATAATCACGGCTATGTTTCTCTTGGAACTAGTGTCGATTGTACTAGAGCCGCATTGCAAATGGCGAAACACAAAGTTGCTATTGTGAATCCCAGAATGCCGTATACTTTTGGCGACTCCTTTGTTCATGTATCTCAGTTGGACTATATCGTCCAAGATGAATGGGAATTACCCGAGCTTCATGCTAAACCACCCAATGCTGTTCAAGACCGTATTGGTCAGTTGATAGCAACCAATCTCGTAGAAGATGGTGCATGTTTGCAGATGGGAATAGGTGCTATACCCAATGCCGTTCTTTCCAAGCTGAAAAGTCACAAAGGTATGAGAACTTGAATGTTTTTTCAACAACTGAAATTTTCTATAGATCTCGGTGTTCATACCGAAATGTTTAGTGATGGCCTCATAGATTTGGTAGAATGTGGTGCAGTAACCAATTCTAAGAAAGTTATCAATCCTGGCCGTATTGTTTCAGGGTTTCTACTCGGTACTAGGAAACTGTACGACTTTGTGGATCGAAATCCACTTATAACTATGCACGATATTGCGTTTACTAATAATCCAGTTGTTATCGCTAAAAATTCCAAGGTTACCGCTATTAATTCCGCTATTGAAGGTGATCATTGTTGTTGCATGACAATTTGAGTGTCTATTTACTCGTTGTGTTTATAGTTGATCTAACTGGACAAGTGGTCAGCGATAGTATCGGTACCAAACTTTATAGTGGTGTTGGCGGACAAGTAGATTTTATACGTGGCGCATCAATTTCAGAAGGTGGCAAACCGATCATTGCTCTTCCTAGTACGACCTCTTCGGGTACTTCTCGGATAGTCAATTTTGCACATCCTGGTGGAGGTGTCGTTACCACTAGAGCACATGTATATTATGTGGTAAGTATCAAGATAAGTACGCACATTGATTATTTACTTTGCAAGGTAACGGAATGGGGTATTTGTGAGTTGCACGGCAAAAATTTGAGAGAAAGAGCACTTTCATTGATCAGTATAGCGCATCCTGATCATCGAGAAGCCTTGGAAAAGGCAGCATTTGAAAGGGGCTTATTAAGTCAGTAGGCAATTCGAATCCGTTTTCCTAGTTGCTTCATCCCACTGAGTTGATTTTCTTCTTATTCCATTCTATAAAATAACAAAAATGCCAAGTTGAGCATCCGTTGGATGGCTTATACAATAAAAGTTGTGTCATTTCCAACCCTCTTTTATTTTTGTGGATAAAGAGCCTATCGCACTGTCATGATTTCCAAGTGTCCTATGAGTAGTATTGGATAGGAGCATAGAATGACAACTTTCAATGTTTTCAAGTTCCGAGGCGCGGTATTTGTACTTTTCAAAGATATGGAAAGTGTGATGTTACAATGAGATGCTTTTTGGTGGTACCACTTTTTGTCTTGTGTCTGATTTCTATGCAAATTCCGTTGTCCTTTTCTGGATGCGAATACGATATTGCTTGGATCCACAGACGAGTTATCCCACGGCAATAGCTTCTGTGGAAGGGTTTCGTTGGCGTCAACATGAAAACAGTGATTTCCGGTTGAGAGATGATGGACAAGGTTCTATCATATTGGCAGATGAGAAGAGTGGTTGTTCTTTGCCGATGGGCGTGAAGGAAGCAGTGTCACAGCCTTGTTTTGCGAGGTATTGGACGTTATTCTTTTGTATTATTCTAATATCACGTGAAACAGATATTTTATTGGTGTCAGAAGAAAAGGAGAAAACACAATATATTGTATAGAACCACAACAAGTCGTCCAATTGTATCCTGCCATCCAATGTGACAAAGCAGAGCATGCGGAGTCGTCGCAGTCATCTAAAGGAGAGTTAAGGACTCAGTTAATTGCAAAGTTTGGAAGCAAAGGAACGAGAAAGAGACGAGAGGCAGTTCTTCGGAACGCGGTCACTGAACGCGAAGTAGATAAAGATGAAGTCAAGGCAGTGGAGTCTTCTGTATCACATATGACGACCAATAGCAGTCTGGAAGATGCGACACTTTTTACTGCACTTCCTCCTATGAATAAGGAGACAACAGTACTATCAGAAGCATATCCGTTACAAGCTATCATTTCGCCAAGAGAATGGAAAGATATGGAGTCCACTGTAGGCATTTTAGATAGTTTGATGGATATGGATGCTTTGAAAAAGAACGATATGGTTGACATGTGGGGTGTACCTGAACAACTTGCGAATGATTTCTTCATGCGACAAGGTGCAAAAAGCCAACAAGAGTTGATTTGTTGTCTATTTCTAAAGTACTTGTGCAAATTTCAGACTTTTCCCAAAACAATGAAACAGAAACAAGTTGCGTTATGGGGAGATGACTCTGGAATTCCCAACGTTCTCTTGGAACGATTTCTTAGGGACTTTGCTGAATATGATATGAAAAGAAGGATGTAAGTCATTGCGCGTTGTATATTGAATAGGCCATTTCAGTATGGATTCACCACTCGTTAGGTACTTTAGAAGTCCACTGTATGTAGACAAGTTGATTTATTACTCTCTAGTAGTTTGGCTCCATTTAGTAGGTTATTGTGGAGATCCTCAACATATTGCAGAATTATTAGGACTGACAGTATTGCGGTGAGTGTCGTTTTGCTGTTTGATGGGAGGGTTTATGTTGGGTAGTTGTTTGCTGTACTTTAGACAATTAGGATGCAAGGTGCAACAATTGAGAAAGGATGCAAATACCAAAAGTTATCAAGCAAGTTTGCAAGTACCCTTAAAGCTTCCTGAGCCAAAAAGAGGTAAACAGTTGCAACAACGATGAAACTTGAGAACATCACAAACTTTATGCAAACTGATGTTGGGCTTTGGTCACTTGTTCATCTGTTTGGTCAGATACCATATGTGGATATCGGTAGTCCTTCAATGGAATAAAACTTTCCTATAAAAATCAACGGATAAGTTTGGTCATCTCCCTCTCCATATTCAGTCGAATTACGTACTTTGATACTCCGAACCGATACCCAACGCATGAGATTGGAAGCACTTCCACTCTTATCATTCGTGCCACTCTTTCGACTTCCTCCAAAGGGTTGTTGACCTACAATACTACCCGTACATCTATGCAGCATTCTAACATTTTCTCTCTCATTATTCAAAGTCACACATACTTGTCATTGATATAAAAGTTACCAGCTGAGTTTCTTAGAATTTCTTCTGCCTTGGATATGGCATCTCTGTCCTTGGCAAAGATGGATGCGGTCAATCCATATTTGGAACTGGAGTCTGCTAATTCCAACGTTTCTACATAATGTTTGGGATCATAAGCATAAATGGTAACTACAGGGCCGAAAATCTCTTCTTTCATGGTTACAAAGTCTGGGTCGGTCGTTTCAATGATAGTCGGTTCGATAAAGTAACCAACACTCTTATCACAACGACCACCAAACAATATTTTACAGGAAGAGCTTTCCTTTGCTTTTTGAATATAAGATTGAATCTTATCAAACGACCTTTCATGTATAACTGCAGTCATGAAGGACGTAAAGTCATCAGGTGATCCGACTTTGATCGTTTTTGCTTCTGCTACAAGTCGTTCTCTCATTCTGGGCCAAAGATTGTTGGGCACATACATACGCGATGTGGCTGAACACTTTTGACCCTAACATTCTGGTCATGAGGATAACATAAGCAATCACCCAAACAAGAATACCTGATACTCAAAAGCTCCACGTATGGTATTATGAACCACATTGTCGATATCGGCTGATTCATGAACAAAGTGGAAATTCTTACCACCCGTTTCTCCTACCACTCTTGGATAACTACGATAATGAGCCATGTTTTGTCCGATCATCTTTTGAAGTTCTTCAAATACTGCAGTAGAACCTGTGAAATGTAGTCCACCTAAATGCTCAGAATGGGTAACTTGCTTTGCAAAATCTGAAGCCTAACAACAATTGTAGATATAGATAAGCATTCATTGTCAAACAAAAGAGTACTTGCTTTAGCCGGAACGAATTGTATGACGCCATCTGGAAGCCCCGCTTCTCTCAATATATTAAACATAGTCCAAGCACCTGTAACCGACTGAGAAATCCATATATGATAACAACAACTCCAACTTGCCTAACATTGCACTTTCTGTAGGCTTCCATACTGCCACATTTCCCATGATGGCAGGAGAAGACGGAAGATTGGCTGCAATAGCAACAAAGTTAAAAGGAGTAATAGCAGCTACAAAGCCTTCCAATGGTCTATGTTCTGCTCTGTTCCAAACTCCCTTTACGTTTTCTGGAGGTTGGATACCGTAGATTTCCTGGAGTTATCAAGTGAATGCTAGCTGCAATATGTCTCTCATGCACCAAATACCTCAGCAAACTTGCAACCAAATCTCCAAAAGTCGATGGTTTCAACAGCTGCATCAATCTCTGCTTGCCAAACTGTTTTGCCTTGCCCCAACATAACGGCTGCACAAGCTTCTGCTCGATATTGAGTACTCAATAGATCAGCCGCCTGTATACCATATTCTGTGTTATACAACACATCCAATCATAATACTACTTGCTTACTTTTAGAAAGATAGAAAGCCTTTCATCGATGGGCATCGTCTCCCAATGCTTTTTGGCTTTCAAAGAGCCTTGAATAGCTGCTTCGATGGTTGAGTGATCCGCGTATTCAAATTCGCATATAGTTTGTTGGTGTTTATCAGGTCTTTGTTGTTTACCTATCTGTCCAGTTTTTACTTCCCTTCCATTGATGACGAGTGGAATGTGGGGACATTCAGAGGAGACCTTTTCCAAAGCTTTCCTCAACTTTATCCTTTCCGGTGATCCTACTGCATAATCTAGAAAAGGTTCATTATGAATGGGAGGAATCTTTGATTTTCCACGAATACTAAAGTTGGAAAAGTTGCGCTTGAATAAGAAGCGACTCTGTACTATGATTGTATAGTTCCACAGCGCCGACATGAATAACAATCAAGAATTGTGAGTGATGGGTCAAAACCAAAGTGGGTTTTCAGGAGGTCCTCCAGGTTTCAACCAAGGAGGAGGAGGAGATAAGAAAGGACAAGAAAAGAAAAAGTATGAACCACCTACTGGACCCACTAGAATAGGTCACAAGAAAAGAAAGTCAGGTGGTCCTGAAGCTGCGAGTAAACTACCATCCATAGCCCCAAGTGCTCGTTGTCGTTTAAGAATGTTAAAACTGGAGCGAGTGAAGGATTATCTTCTTATTGAAGAAGAGTTTATTATGAAGCAAGAGAAAATAAGACCAAGGGAAGAGAAACACGAGGAAGAAAGGTCTAAGGTTGACGATATAAGAGGAACACCTGTCGGAGTGGGTACTTTGGAAGAAATAGTCGACGACAATCACGCCATAGTATCTTCAGCAGTAGGTCCCGAATATTACGTGAATATATGTTCTTTTGTGGATAGGGATCAAATTGAACCCGTAAGTATGATTGGATTCTCGTTGAGAGTTGCTAAGACAGGGCAAAGGGCAGCACAGTACTCTTACATAACAAAGTATTGAGTGTGGTGGGAGTGTTGGCTGATGATGTGGATCCCATGGTGTCTGTTATGAAGGTGGATAAGGCTCCGTTGGAAAGTTATGCTGATATAGGTGGTTTGGAAAAGCAAATTCAAGAAATCAAGGAGGCAGTAGAACTTCCTTTGACCCATCCTGAACTATATGAGGATATTGGAATAAGTCCTCCAAAGGGTGTTATACTGTACGGAGAACCAGGAACTGGAAAGACCTTATTAGCTAGAGCAGTAGCAAATAGCACTTCAGCAACTTTTCTTCGTGTCGTAGGTTCCGAACTTATTCAAAAATATTTGGGAGATGGTCCCAAGTTGGTACGAGAATTATTTAGAGCAGCAGAAGAAATGGCACCTTCCATCGTATTCATTGACGAAATTGACGCTATTGGTACAAAGCGATATGAAGCAACTTCTGGTGGCGAACGTGAAATACAACGAACCATGTTGGAGTTGTTGAATCAGTTGGATGGTTTTGATTCGAGAGGTGATATTAAAGTGTTATTGGCAACCAATAGAATAGAGACTTTGGACCCAGCTCTTCTTCGTCCCGGTAGAATTGATCGAAAGATTGAGTTTCCATTTCCAGATGAGAAGACAAAGCGTAAAATATTTCAGATTCATGCTGCTAAGATGACTCTTGCAGAAGACGTCAACTTGGAAGAGTTGGTGATGACAAAAGATAACTTGTCTGGAGCAGATATCAAAGCTATTTGTACGGAAGCTGGTCTGATGGCATTGCGTGAACGACGTATGAAAGTGACTCAGGATGACTTTAGAAAGGCTCGTGAAAACGTGTTATATAAGAAAAATGAGGGAGTCCCTGAGGGACTTTATCTGTAAGTTTCTGTTTGATTTATGCCAACACAAAAGCACAACTACTTGAGAAAAACTAGTTAGTCATAGTAAAGTTCTAAGCCCATTCCATCGTGAATTTCATAGTCCCTAAAAGTTGGGCAAGTTATGGACACCCTACACAGTGTGAATCAACTTACGCCAAGGAAATATGGTCTTTGTAAACGGTATACCATTTTTGTATTCTAATCTTTTCAGGTCTTGTTCCTGTTTGAGCTGCAATCAGTTTCTTCAAATCTCCTAAAGACAGCCCACCGTTTAGTCTCTCTCTCTCTCTCGTTAACAGTATAGCTTGTTTACCAATTGTATCGTCTGGATTACATTTGACGCGAATTTTCCTTCCTACAAACCCTCTTTCACAATATTCACTGGTGTAAAAAGGTATCTTACCTAGTCTATCGTTACAAATAACTTCAATCATACGAGAAAGGCTGGTTTCCAATGACGAAGAACCAAATGGGGCTCATTGTCAAATGTCCACTGAAGGCGCTTTCTAAAAGTAGAAATATTACCAATATGATGAATAGGATTGGGAACCTTGACAAACGTGGTCAACCTAACTTTTTTACAATACTCTTCAATCAACCCATCCACAGGTTGCTTTCGATACTGGCTCTTTATAAAAGCACTCAGATTCTTCAACAAATTTCTACGATATAACCTTGCCACAGCATTATTCGACAATAAAGGTCCACCGTCTGTTCTTTGTTTGATATCGTATAAAGAAATAGAACATATCCGTTGCCACTTTGATCTTTGCATCCAACCAGAAAGCGCCTCATAAAAAACAGAGAAATGAGGGTTGAACACAGCATCATCTTGAAGAAGAAGAAAGAAGTTTGTAAAAGAGTCGGCCAACTTTTCACAACTCTCCATAGTCCTGGCATAATCGATGGCTTCCTTGCATCGCCACTGATAGTAGGTCATATTGTCTATGGCTGGAAAACACTGCGGCAAGAATTCAATAGCAATCTTTTCTCTACAATAGAAAGGAATAGTAGAATCCTCCATCCAATAAGGGTTAAAGTTGTGACTGTCTAGTTGAAAAATAAACACTTTTTGAACGTTTTGGGCAACGTGTGGATAGCGCTCACAGAAATGAAGGAAAGAGTAGACAACTTTGTCAAGATAAACCGTCTCTCTTTTCACTGTTGGGATACATATCGTGGTAGCCGGTGACTTTTGGGTCTCGCTGATTACCCAAAAAGAAAGCAAGCAGTATGTTGGATAGAGTAGCACGACCAACAAGGAGAACAATAAGCTATTCGTCCATTGCATCATGGACAACTTTTCAAGTCCTCATAGCAATTTCCATGCAAATAAACGGGTTTCATATCAACAGAAGAAAAGTATTGTGCTTTGTAGTTTTCAAACAAATCCAATTCCAGAATATCAAAAGGGACTCGTTTTGTCAAAATAGCTTTTATATAGAAGACATAATATATACTAGTTGCATTCATTTTTCAAAGGTTTGCTCAGAGACTGTCATAAACACTCCATAGAATATGCTTTTCAAAAGTGCTCAATGGGATAGGAGACATAAGAAAGAGAATGTCCAATGGACTTATCCTAAGGGAGCCACTCAGATCAGAGAGAAATGAACATTCCGCCTCCCGTCATAAGAGCCAACGACGTGATTGGCTCCAAGATAATCTCCTTTTCCAGGAAAGGTTTCTTGTAGCTCCCCAACGAGGTGCGCCGAAAGTTGTATGTCATAAAGTCACAAGTTTTATAGAAACTAGGATATTTCATTGTATCGTGGAGGTGAGGTCGAGTGTCTAATAGGACAAAACAACATTGCTCGTAAAAAGCAGTAACTTTTAAGAGAGTCCTCGGAGGGTTCAAACTTATTGAGAGGTCTCTTACTATCTGTTGTTTCGCTGTTGAATAACTTTTATGAAAGCTAGCCAAGTATTAGCTTGTCAACTCTGTGAACTTTGTCAAAGTGCAAACTCCAGCATATATTGTGAAGAAGACGATGTATTTTGTTGCGATCAGTGTGATGTTGAATATCATACTTCCACAGCAGACAAAGAATGTCATCTGAGGTATGGAGTATGAAATGCTTTGCAATGATGGGCATCTAATCCCTTGTTAGAATTAGCTTTTTGTGCGAAAGATTGTCCGCCTTTCGAGGACCATGTAATCCTGCCTTGTATCAAGTGCCTTCATGTTCTAAAGAATTGTGCCACCTGAGACAAGTAATTACTCATATGATTGCTAAGCACTGTTCAAAGAATGCCAAACATGAGGACATTGTATTTTTAGAGAAAGATATTTTATATAGTCCTTCTAGGAAGACAACATCAGGCAATAATTCTATTCTAGACTCGCCCACTTTTTCGTTCAGTTCAACATTAGATAGTTGGGTTGATGAGGAATATCCATTTTCCAGTTTTTCCTCTTCTTTGGAAGGTGATGATATGGGCTCATTGTTTTTCCAAGTAGCCAATTACGAAGATAATGAAAGGTCGTGCTCTTCTGCAAACGTAGAGTCATTCCTTACAAGTGAAGATGCTACAGACAAGCAAGAAATGGAATGTCATTCTCCTTCTCATGTGCAACAATGTGTTGATATGGAAGAAGATATACGTGCTGTTACAACACTTCCCAAATTGGCCATATCGACAGAGAATTCATCAGGCAGCTGTGAAAAGATGAATAGACAAAAAGCAATGGATCGATTGAAAGAAAAACGAATGCGAATGAAGATCAACTGCAACTCAGGAAGGAGGATTCGTTATTACTGTCGTAAACAATTGGCCGAGCGTCGATGTCGGTTCAAAGGCCGATTTATCAAAAATACTGCCTCATGAATTAGTATCTTGTTGAGTGTAATAGTTTTTTTTGGAATGCTTGGATAGCTCTTTTCATATAAATGAAAATATTAGAAGAATATGAAGTCATTCTTAATTACGACTGGACCTTTTTTGTAGTTTCCTATGCCATCCACTCATTCCAGAAAATGATGGACCAATGAGAAATGTTTACCTTGCTTGGCTTCGTAATTTCTTATATTGACGATAACATTGATTATCTGTTCTATTCTTCATGAATGATGCTACAAAAGACCATTTCCCTGTTCCAATTCTGACGCTAATATAAATATATGAGATTGTCAACCTCATAGAACATGCTTACTCTTCAACCAGTTTTAACAAATGCTCATTTTCTTCGTCAGTCCAAGGCTGATGACTCAATGAAGGTTTCAAAACGTCAGTATATCTTTCTCGACATTGTAAATCCGTTCGTCCAGGAACCATTTGCGCTATTTGTGACCAATGACCTTCTCCATATTGGACTACTGCTTTGCGTAACAGTTCATCTTCTTCTACCGTCCATTTGCCATGATGAATATTGGGACAAAGACCCTATCAAAGAAAACTCTCTATAAGTATATCCATATCTATCTATGATCATACAACGTACTCTCCTCCAACGATGAAGACATTGTTGACGAGTTCTTCCAGGAACACTACAAGAAACAAGCGACCACTGTTTTGTACCATACTTCTCTATAGCCGCCAAAAGTTTCATGTCTTCTTCCATCGTCCACTTACAAGTCAAAAAAGTCGGTCTAAGGTTTCGTTGGTATCGACAAAAATATTGCCAAGGACTTCGACACGAATGCACTCGATTGGCTACTTGGACCTTTTCAACTGTTGATTGAAACCCAACTGAATTCCAAATCAATTACTTACCCAGTTATGTTCTCCAAGATCCTGTACTGCTTGTAATATAGCCTCATCTTCTTCTTTGGTAAATGAATCCTTCCGATAAAAGGCAACTCCATAATTGACCCAATAAAGTCTCACATCATCTACTTGAATATTTTCTATATATCACATCAAGTAAGAATAACATCAACTACGCTTATAATGAAATATACATACTAGATAGCTTATTTGTATTCTTATCCAGTATCTCCACCCATTTCTCTCTATTCCACTTGACGGACTGGTAACTAGCTTCCAACAAACTCATCTCAGATATTTCCTTGATCTTGTTTCGAAACTCATGATGAGCAATCACTCCCTTTGTTAACTGATCAACCAATTCCTGGTACTTTTCTTCTTGTGCGCTTCTCATGACCATCTGTTCCAATACTTGTTGGAAATTTCTAGGTCGAAACGATTTCTCGAATGAAATACCTAATTCCTTACGTTTCTGAGAACCCACTCGTTCCGCATCTGAATGTCGCTTGGGTTCAAGAACTATTCGTTATAGGCAAATATTATTCTAAAATAAGCACATATTTATCTTCTCATACGGATTGACTTACCTTCCCTACGACCCTTTTTCACGACTTCCACACCCAAAAAAGGAACATATCCTTTGAATAAGTTAGAAGAGGAAAATCCTAGTCGTTGAATAAAATAGTTGGCATATTTATACAATGGTGTATTATAACAGGGATCCTCCAAGCTGCGACTAGTACTCTTTTGAGAATGGATTCTTATCCAATTCGCATACCACGGAATGGTCTTATTACTGCAAGCCATAGAAAAACTCGTATTCTTCTGTTCTTGTGATGATATGCCTAATTTCTGTAGAGAATAAATCTTTTCCAAACAGTCTTCTACAGCTTGCAACTTTCTCCGATTCAAAAACAAAAGCAAAGAAAAATAGCGATTATATTCGGTTCCAGGTGCAGAAACTGAACAACTAAACGACCCATTAACAGACAAGCTATCTACCTCAAGTGTTGATAAACAAGAAGACCCTTGTTCCACCAAATGAGTTGAAGTATCCATAAAGTTACTGTTGGACTCATCCAAAGTGATATTCGAAAATACTCTTTTGTCCTTTTCTTGTAAGTTTTCTGACTGTGGCGGCGTAATAAGACCTACTCCACGACCCAACTCTATCAAGGACTTGGTTCCCTGTTCTATATAGATAGAAATATAGAGCTTGAAAATAAAAACTATATTCTTGTTATTTACCTGTTAGTGGACTCCATAAGTTTTCTGTCACATACTTCTCCTCCAAAGGACAAATGGGATACCGTTGCGTCGAGAATAGAGTCGAGTCAGCGTCATTATTTGCAAGCTCAGCAATGCTATCAGCTATCTCTTGAAAAGTTGACACAGAAGGTGGTTGTAGAGGTTGAAAATTTTCTTGCCATTTGGAAAATAACTGGTTTAGTTCTTCTCCAAGTTGTTGACTCGAATGGTCATTCATCCTCGACCAACAATCATTATAGAATGTTGTTGCGTTACACTTCCGAGTTGGTTGGGAAACAAGGAAGTGGTCCGTTTCAAAGAAGAGTTTCTGAGCCTCCTGTTTTTTTGTATCAGAGAGACCAGACTAATCCTATCTTACTGGAAGGAACTGTATTGCGAGGCTATCAGAGAGGAAGGCAGCTACTAGGTTGTCCAACTGCCAACCTTTCCGTGGAACCCTATCAACAACTTTTACAGTCTCTGGATTGTGGCATTTATTTTGGTTGGGCTTCGTTGCAAAAGTGTGTTTGTATGGCTTTATTCATTCCTTAGCCAATGAAATTTGTAGGAAGTTGCCAGTGTATAGAACTGTGGTTTCGGTTGGATGGAATCCGGTGTTTGAAAACGACCAGAAAACGATAGAAGCGCATCTTATGGCAGACTTGGAAGACTTCTATGGACAACATTTATCGCTATTATTATTGGGTTTTATACGTCGGGAGTTTAAGTTTCCTTCCGTTCCTGCACTAGAAGCTGCCATTGCAGAGGATAAATGGGTTGCAGAAAAGGTTTTGTTGTACATTGTAGCAACGAGTTGAAGTTTTACGATAATTGGATAGGCTTTGGAATTGGAAGACTGCATAGTTTGCAAGTCTGAGTGGGAAAGCACGTTGGGATAAGAATGTTTTATACTGTTTGATAGTCATCTACTAAGCCTTGGGTAAAGACGGTTGTTTTACACTCTGGATGTTGTGCCATCCAGTGAAAACATTTTTCAAACTCTAAAGGAGGTGCACCCTTCACAGTGGTATTATCAGCTAGTCGAAAGGCGTGAGAATGGAATTCCACCAATAAATAGTCGATGACACCACACAACATGTTTCGCATCATCAATTGACGAAGAATAGAATATTCTTCTCCTTCTACATCCATTTGTACTATCACTGTTTTTGCTTTTCTTGTATCTCTACACGAACGAAATGAACAACCCAATGCTTGAGCCAAAAAGGAGGAAAAGTCAATGCCGTATACTTGAATAGACTTTTTTCCACTCATCCAAACATCTCTATGACTTGCTATCAATGAAGAACCCCAAAAATTGTGTTGATAGGAATTCTCATCGAGATAGAAAGAACATAGACCATTTTGAGTAGTCACCACTGTTTCCGTAAATATTTGAATACGTTTGGTAGCAGAAACAAGAAACTTTTCAAGGTTTGCTAGCTTTTCATTGAATCGTGGATTACCTTCAAAACCGTAGATACAAAAGTCTTTTGCTTGCCACTTGTTCTCCCTTACTATTTTGGCTAGCAAAGAGTTACTATATTGATGATTGTAAGGATCGACAAATTTTTCTATAGAATCTCCCACATTGCTACCCAAATCAATAAAGATATGAGAGCAATGATGAGAACGTTTCCAAACAACTAAAATCGAAAAGATAAAGAATAGCAACAAGAAAGGCAAGGAAACGGGTAGACCATTGAATATCCATTTAGGAAGTATCCTTCGTGTTGGATAACATTTAGTGATATCACAAAGACATCTCCATAGGTTTTTCAGCTTGAAACCTTTCATGGAAAAGGAGCGTTCTGCAAAAGGCTCCATTCTACAACTACTCAAAACCGCCAATTCAAAATTCAATGAAATTTCATTTTTTTTGCAAGCAATTTAAATTACAAAGAAATTCAAACTTTTATATTGCTATAAAATATGACTAACCATCCTCTTCATTAAACACCGAATCTACTTTTTGTACTGAATAGCCATTGCTGGTAACTCTTTCCGATGTGTTCTCCGACTCGTTCAATCTGGATGTCTCCCTTCTAGTATCTTCTCCTTTGGCTGTATCATGTGATGTCTCCCGTGATTTTTCCATCTGCTGATATAAAAATGCTCCAATAAGCATAGCCCCAGTTACAACTTGATTTGCTTGCTCTTCTGGGCGACTGAAGAAACTAACCAGCATTGGACCAGGACAAAAACCTCCTAGACCCCAGCCAGCACCAAAAAGAGCACCACCAATAATAAGATTCTTGTCGATTTCTGCAACACAAGGTATATAACATTGCGAAGACAAAAGAGGTTGATTCTTTCTCTTCCTCAAAAATGAAAAAGCAGACAACGATACAATAAGGGCAGAGCCCATGACGAAAGCTAAACTTGGATTCCTACAAGAGTATTCACTTCATATTTCAACAACGACGGACAACAACTCACCAGTACGGCTTAGTAAAATCAAGAAAACGAACTACTTGAACAGGATTGGTCATACCAGCTACGCCCAAACCGATTGCAAATAAATATCCGGTAGCAGATCCAATAATTGGAGAAGCAAAGTCATGAACTTTCTTTGAAACGTTTGCATCCAGTGCAAAACTTGCGCCAACAATTCCAAGCAATGACATTATTGCTGGCGTGGTAAAACTGACAAAACTTTTCAAAAGATTCTTATCGGGAGTAAAGAGATCTTTGGTTACAACAGAACCAGCTCCATATGCACTAACACTTCCAGTCAAAATAGCTGTTAGAGCACCACTGGCCATAAACACTAGTACATTCACTAGAGACCTTTTAGATAATCGACCAAGTCCACATACACCGTGGCCACTAGTGCAACCACTATTTCAAGATAAAACTGGGTTCAAAAATGAATGAAAATGGACTATCTTACCTTCCCAGTCTAGTACCAAAACCAACTAATAAACCTGCAGCAGCCAATCTTAATGTAGAAACTGTTCCAGATACGATTGGAACAGTGTTTGGCAAGAATTTCCTCAATATCCAACCACCTCCCGCCAATCCTCCAAGAAAGGATAATCTCCATCTCAAACCAGACTGTCTAGCAAGGATACCACCAACAATACCACTAATGCCTGTTACTCTTCCAAGAAGTACTGCATTCACGGCAACTGAGAAGCCAATAGCAAGTCCTCCGCATACAGCCTCAATGACCCCAGGCATCTCAATTAAAATTCTCCAACACCATTGAATGGAAGGAATGGGCGGTAAACAATTCCATCCTTTTCTTTCTCGCACGTGCAACAAGCCATTGAGTCATGAATGTCTTTTGGACACTCTTCTAGAGGGATCTTCCAGTTGTTTTGAATATCTTCAACGTATATTTATTTGTTTGCTGTCTGCTCATGAAAGGAATTGTAACAGACCAACCCAATTTCCTATTTCTAATCAGTGCTTTTGCTTCAAGCAGTGTACGTTTCTTATAAATGCTCAAGTTAAGTTTACACTCAGTAACCTTGCCACAACAGAAAGTTTTTCCTTTTCATTCATGAACCAACTCTTTCTTGTGTGAAGTCTTACTCTCTACTATTGGCAGAACATAACACCTTCGTGTTCCTTTTGAAAACAGGTAATAGGTCTATTGCGTGAAATATAATAACTTTGACAAACAAGGTTATATTACAGAGTTATTAGTTTGAATGAAACTCGCAACTTTCTTGGTCTGGATAACTCAACCAACTCAGGAATAATAGTTTGTGAGCTCCAACCCTCGGACCACGGGAAAGAGCATTACTCTTTGCTCGAGTATAGAAACCTTCGAAAATAGCACAACTAGTACGTTTGTTTCTTCTTAAGAAATCTTTACCAAAAGAAGAAAAAGCTCAAAACACAAAAATATTTACAAGGAGCTATACTTCTATCTGCAGCTTGTAACTACCATATACTATCCACTATATAGATGCATATATATACATTATCATAAAATGAAACGACATTCAATTCTGAAAATAAGAGTTGTCATCAATCATAGGAAGAGAACGTCATTTATTGAACTATTTACAGCCGAACAAAATAGTTCCTCTCAGCATCCATTCATTTGCAGATTGCCGAGATTCTCTTGTGGCTCATGGCTTGCAGTTTCGTTGCTCCATCATTTTTCTCTCATAGTAACTCACATTACAAGTTAAAAAAACATAACGAAACTCAGTATGGTCGCAAATACACAATTTTCAGTTTGGCTTGCAGGAAGGAGTCAAATAATCAACCACCTCATCAGACAACTCGACGAGAGGCAATTAGCACACTCTTGTCCTCTGCAGCTTTAGGTATTACTCTTCCTATGTTACTTGCCGAGAAAGTCACTGTTGATAAACCAGAACAGCTCAGAAAAGACGTTGAGGTAGGCAAATCTATTCAGATAAACTAATAACTCTATATAAACACTTCTAGTCTCTAAAATACGATGAAGAACTCATCTTGAATCCAGATCCCGCCGAAAAGGACCCTTTAAGGTATAAACCTCCACCAAAAGAGCCTGAGTACCGAAAGCAAGAACAGCAACTTATCAAGTCTGAGGAGGAGAAATATCAAAATATGGTCAAAGAGGAGCTAAATGAAGAAAATGAACTCCGTTCCAAGTTTGGGAAGCCAAAAAAGTAAGATACAGTTTGCCATAATAATGTTTCGTCAACAATAAATTGTCTCGTGTCTCTCATACATTTATCCAAGTCAAAAACAGATATGCATCCAAAAATAACCAATGCAAGGGAATAATAAAGTCATTGAAACTGACAGTTGACCTTACGAGTACGTTGAAGAGCGAAAAATCGACTATAAAAGCGTCTAATACAAATCGCAATTAAATCGCGCTGTTCCGAAGTTGCTGCTCGAAACACAAACGTATGCGTCAGTGTGAGTTGGAAACTTAAAGGATCCATGTCATCCAAACGAATACTCGGATCAGCTGCCCAACTTTTCTTTTCCTCTGTCACCCAGATTCCTCCCACATCCTCCATAATGCTGCTGCTGCTAGTATTTGCAACACTGGAATTATTCCGGTCCTGACTGGTCTGTTTCTGAACTTTCAATTTAGTGGAACTCAAAAATATACCTCGACGTTCACCTGTCAGCTCATCTTCTACCAAAAATGCCTTTTGTCCTTCAGAGACCCACTGAGACACTTTTCTGTCCATTTCTGGATCAGTAGAAATGATATCAGTGACAGCATTTGGTCGCTCTCCTTCATTTATATGATTGTTATATCGGTTGGTTTCTTTGAGTTGAATCTCTACAACCAGCCGATGACCAATATCATCTGCGGTTGTTACATATTGCATTCCAACCGTACGCAAAGCTGTTCGATCAATCATGTTACTTCCCCGAGGAAGACGATACCAACCGATGATCACATTGTTCGATACTCTGTCTCTGTCCATATAAAGTTCTGCCTCTCGAATATCTCCAAAAGGTGAGGCGAAAAGTGTTCTCGAATTGTAAAATTCTCCATGAATATATACACGATCCCAAGAAACCTCCCGAGCAGATTGCGAAATTTCATCTCTCATCGTTTGAACATTTTTAGAAGTATTTGCATGTTGTACTAGTGGGTAGGGCGGTGAAGTAACTGAAGACTGTTTACGCTGTTCATCGTTTCTAGTGGTGCTGCTTAAAGGATAGGCCCAGTCTGAGGAAACAGTATTCACCACAGAACCTCGCACAGAAGAACTAGCGCCTGAAGCACTTGCTTGTTCTCGAGGTAAAGAAGACTTATACTGTGATGAAGAGGGCTCCAAACGATCAAATACACCGTTCATACTACGAGTAGTGCCAACTGAACGAAGCATATCTGCTCCTGTACCTCCTCTATCATCAACTTTCTTTCGTGTAACATTCATTTGCGTACTCGTGTCTCCTTCTTCTTCGTGAACTAATGGAGACTCGGTATCGACTCGGTTAGTGGAGACTGACGGAGAAGGAATGGTGTCCAAATCATTTTCTACAGGTTTCGATCTGATATTCGCCTCTGAAACATTTCTATCGCCGTCATCCGTCTCCAGTATAGACTCCTGGGTACTGTGGCTCTGTGCCTCTGAGCTCTTAGGTGGTTTAGGAGGTTTAGTAGGACTTTGTCTTCGCTTACGCTGTGACCTAACGACACTGGTTGGATCACCCGAGTTGTATGGAGAATGGGTCGCAACACGATCTGAACTCGATATACTCTCAGTTTTGCTTGCACTCGTACTCGTATTTCGACTCGAATTTTTAGAATCTGCTATCGCTTTTGAAAGAGCAGCAATTGCTTCATTTGCTTGAGCTAGAGCGCTTTCCAAATTGGAATTGAAAGATTCCATTTGTGATAAGGCTCCCTCTTTACTTGAAGCCTGGAATTGAATCTCTTCACATTGATCTTTAAGAACCTCCAAAAGTTTTGCTTTGGAACTACAATCCGCCAGTAGCTTCTCCTTCAGTTTCCCAGCTGTGACAGTTCTACTTTTAGCTTGCGAAATACGGTACTCACACTCCTCCAAAACACGATCAAGCGAATCAAAATTTTCATCTAGATTTTGTAACTCTTGTCGTAGCTTGAAAACCTCTTGTTCTAAGTATTGCGCTTCTGACTCCGCCTCTTGACATTCCTTTTTCATCTGCTCTGCACGTTCAATGACAGGAATTATCAAATCTCTTTGTTCCTTCAATCTTTTCAGCTCCTCGCGGGCATGATTACAGCGGTCATGTGCTGCGCAGAGACTTGCAGAATCTTCTTCAATGGTTTTCAATGCCACTTCATAACGTTGCTTCGCATCAGGGCCAGAAAATAAACTTATTCCCGTCTTCGCTACTTGCAACCGTCTTTCTAAAGCATCAGCAAGAGTATTCTCCGCTTCTATAGCTGCATTTAACGCTTTCAAATGATTTTCCAAAAGAGACATTGCCTTTGCCGCTCCTAACCTCTGAGTTTCTTCTTTTGCGGCAGTTTTGCTGTACTCAGATACATTATCTTCCAATTTTGCCATTTCCGAATCTATTTGTGCCAATTCTTCCACGAGTTTCTCACAAAGCGTAGCTTTTTCTGAGGAAGCCAAGTCCAAACTTTCTAATCGCTCTCTGACAATACTCAAATAGGAATCATCCTCATCTCTTGCTTTTCGAAAATATTCCAAATCCCTCGCGAGTTCATCGAAAGCACTTTTGATTTCTGAGGCTTGTCGCTTTCTTTCTTGGACGACATTTATCCAGTCATCCAAGTTGCTTGATTCGTTATTAAAATGTAGAGGGCTATGTTCCGTCAGTGTTTTTCTACTGCTGATAGAAGTTCCTGAACCTTGTCTTCTATGTTTGGAGACAGGAACAGTTGATACCTTTGAAGAATTTCGCTCTGACTCATCTGATACTATTCTATCAACACTCTTGACATCTTCGTTCTTTAAACGGTATTTAGTTTCCATATCGTTGTTAACGGTAAGACTCGTGTTGTTCATAGTATCAGCCGTTACTACAAAGTCGGAGGCGGAGTTTGTACGAAATGGACTTCTCGCTCTCCCTTTTTTTGTCAAATAAGAAGCGGAGTAAATCTTGGGTTCTTCTATTAACGTAGGTGAGTTGACTTCCCAATCCTTCGCACTAGCAGTTTTACGTTCGGTCGTTCTGTCATTTGACCAAGAACGCCAAGCGGTACTTGAACCTAGTCTCCCCAAATCGGAAAGGTAAGGAGACCCATAAGATCCTTCGTATTGTTCTGACTTGGAATCTGTCTTTCTTTCCCCAGTCTCTGCTTCTGTAGTTGCTCTTAAGATTCTACTAGAACCTGGTCTTCCTTCTCCTACTGGACTTGACCAAGAATGTGTAGTTTCCGAGGTATTCGAAGGAATTCGAATCTTTAAGTCTACGTTGGGTCTTCTTTTCGTGATAGGAGAAGATGTGTCTCTCGTGAGTTGGGGTGAGGACGCTCCAGTAGGAACTCTTCTAGAGCTGTTTTCTACTTGGAAAACAGCACTATCTTCTTTCCTTGGAAAATATACTATGTTTTCTCCCTTCTCTGTTTGCATGTTTAGCTAATTTTCTCTCCTCATAATCTTTGAGCTCAAACTTGTTTTATCCTAATCTAAATGGCGGTTTCCTTAACCCAACAGTGCTGCTTTTTTTTTTCAAAAGAGAGAAAAAACAAACGGAGGATGTCCAAATCTTGGGGTTAAAATGACCTCTGCCACGTTGATTAGGAATGGCGTGATGAGAGCTTATGAGCCATGTTTCAGAATCATTTCACACCCAAGCGTCACAACTCGTTTATTTCTTATTGGTAGCTTTACCAATAAAACTATCCAACTTGGATTTGAGTTCCTGTCGTGAACTGCTAAACAACACATATCTCCAAATAAACCAACCCGAATATCCTAAACCAACCTAAACTCGTTTTCAGACTATTCCAGCAAATTTATATATTTCACTCACTAATTCGAAAATACTCGGCAATAGGGGAAGTCGATTCAACGCAAGTACAACGGCATCTAGAATATCGATTGCAATAACGATACCCACTGTAGCGGCAAGCAACTGGGCATAAAAAGTAGGTCTGTTGAGAACATCCTGCGCTACAAGTTGTACCTTGGAGTTCAACTTGGAAGGATCTGAAAGCCAACTATTTTGCACAGAAGGAATGTTGGAAAAGGACTGCTTCAATGTAGAAGCCTGCATAGTTAAGTGACCTATAGTTTCACGGAAAACTACCAACAAACCTCTTCACCTGTTGTCCTTTGAAAGGGTTTGCTATCTTCTGTCTTGCCAACATTCTACAAAGAGACTGAATTTTCAAAGGACAAAAACTTGCAGTCACCTACGCTGGTAGAAGGTGGAGACTTGTCCACGGCAACTAAAGTTGTTCTGCATATGTGAGTGGATACGCGGAGAAAACCTCAAAGAGCACTTTAGTACTATTCAAAATGACCCAATCACCTTACTTTTCTCTTGCTTATTAATATACCTATTGGGTAAGTTGTGAGGATAGCGCCAAACCCAACAGGTAAAAGGACTCGAACCCACGAAACCACAAATCATCCTTTCTGAACAGTCTCCAAAAGAGGAATCATAAAGCTTCTGAATCACGTTGCCTGGTGAAAAGATGTATCTTTGTTATGATACAAATGTCCTTTCAGCATATGTTGTACCTGTGGTTCTTAGGAAACAATACTCTTTATTGAATAGGAAATGTTCTCATAGAAAACAATTACCAAGCTTTCGTTCAATTCGTTGTGTGGCTGAGAAACCATCAGGGGAAAAGTCAACCTCTGCAAAGGAATTGGTTGAAAAACTAAAAAGTTTAGATCCCCAAAAAGACGTCAAGCTTTATCAACAACTGAAAAGAAGAATTCGACATATTTCAAAAGCAATTCCTCTTCAAGTAGACAACGAACCTGTCTCCGTTATTTACGAAGATGATCATATATTGGTGGTATGCACAATATCTAGCGGAACTTTTTGGTCTACAAGTTCAACACTTTAGGTTAACAAACCATCGGGTATTAGTATCTCCCCAAGACACCGTTTCCTGGGTGGTACACTTTTGAATCGTTTGATAGGCTATCTTGGATACACACCACATGTGTGTCATAGGCTGGTAAGAGAAAGTCTTCAAGTAACTTTGTTTACACTAATACGAACATTGGAAGGATATGGAAACTTCTGGACTGGTAAGAAATAGCCAGGTTTTAGAAAACTAGAGTAAACATTTGACTTGTAAAGGTGCTATTCGCAAAACATCCGACAAGTGCTCGAAAAATACATCAACAATTTTGTTCGCATCAAGTAGAAAAACTGTATCTGGCAATAGTTTATGGTATCCCTCAACAAACTTATTTCCAAGTTTGTGCTCCAATCGGAGTAGATCCTGAACGCAAAATATCCCGAAAAATTTCCAACAATGGCAAAGAAGCTCTATCCCAATTTCTGTTAGCTTCTAGTTGTAAGGAACTTAACTGTTCTCTTGTAATTGCGATGCCTCTAACAGGAAGAACTCATCAACTTCGAATCCATCTACACTATGCAGGCCATCCTATCATTGGCGACCTTTTGTATCAAGATACTTCTAAATACGGCAATCAAAAATTGTGCCATATGAATAACGAGTCGAGAGCCGATTGTTGGAAACATCTCAAACTGCACGCATGGAAACTGCGCTTTAATCATCCCCTTACAGGCAGAAAACAAACATATGAAGCATTACCTGAACAGGATTTTATCCAATTACTTGACATTTTACGCCTTCCGTCTCCTCGTAAGAGTTTAAAGAAATTTACCGCAACGTCTAACCATACCTAGGTGATCGCATACTATCCACCCAAATGTCCTTGTATCCTTCCTTCTCCAAGTGGTTGGATATTGTTTAGGAACGATCTAGTTGTCATTTTTCTTGTTGCCTTTTACAAGAGTTGAAACAGCAGTCTTGGCAGTGTCCACCGCCTCCGTGGTTTGTCGCAACATTCTCTTGGAAAGCCTTTCTCCAAATAACCTGGTGTTATCTATATATTGCGCTCGTAATAAGGTGTCTGTTAGTGACTGACAATGCTGTAAATAACGCTTCCAAAAACTCTGTACACGGACAGCCAATGGGTACAACTGTGCTTTTGCCTGATGGGATACGGCAACTATAAAACTTGGTACTGTCTTGATAGTAGTTGTTAGAGGCTTCAAGGTTTCTTCCTTTTGTTTTTTGGTATTTCTATCTCTGGAAGACGAGTTTCCCATATCTGTAGAACCGTGTGGTGGTCGTGACTTTGTTGGTTCCACAGAATCTTTCTTTTGTCCTGCGTTTCCTGGTATATCTTTCAATAGAACTGTCATTCCATGAGAACCACTGTACGGAAACATTGAAACAATTGAATACTGTGTTCCAAAGCAAATAGGAAACAACCTCCGTCCGTTCGACACCACTACGCTAAGAAAAGAATTTTCAAGGAATGGGCTAATCTCCCATAACATGATTGGATTTACCAAACCGTTGTGTCCTCTTACTTACAATCGAGCAACTAGTAGTAGTTGTTCCAGTTTCGTTTCACTAAGAAATGTCTCCTTGCGAACCCATTTTCGGATATCTGTTTTCCCAATCAATGTTTATTCTAGTGCCAACTCTTTTTATGACTTCATGGTGGAACCTGTTCCTGGGGATGAACTAGCAAGGACAATAAGCTGCAACGGACAAGTTTCGTTGAAAAGTTTGGTAGCGACTGGATTGGTAGATGGAGCGGCAAGGATCCAACAAACCAAGCCTGTTGCTACAGCGGCTTTGGGAAGAACACTCATCTGTGCTCTGTTAATGAGTTCCGGAAAGAAGAGTGAGGAAACAGTGAATATAGAATTCCGAGGAAGTGGTCCTTTAAAGACGGTATTTGCCATTGCAGATGGCTTGGGTCAAGTCCGAGGTTATGTAGGAGATAGAAATGTGGATCTCCCTCCAAACAATAAAGGCAAACTGGATGTCAGCAGAGCAATAGGTGAAGGGATAGTTAGAGTTACTAGAAATCACTATACATGGAAGCAACCTTATCAGGGTCTCACCCGTATTGTTTCCGGTGAAGTTGCTGAAGATATTGCCAACTATTTGTATCAAAGTGAACAAATTTTCTCCGCTGTAGCTGCAGGAGTTTTCGTTCAACCAGATGGCTCAGTTTCTGCTGCTGGAGGTTATTTGGTGCAGTTGCTTCCGGGAGCTTCAGAAGAAACTAGCAAATTGTTAGAAGAAAACCTTTATTCATTAGATTACAGTCCAACGGAGATGATTCGCTTAGGCATGAATTCCACAGATATTGTCCACAAACTGGCACAAGGATTGAATATTCAACAAGTTCATAAAAGTAGACCTCTGTATCGTTGTCACTGCAGTATCGATCGTGTTGAAAGAACTGTTGCTCTGTTACCCAAAGATGAAATTGTTCAACTAGTAGAATCCATTGGAACATTGCAAGTCAAATGTGAGTTTTGTAATCGAACATATCAGTTGACGCCTTCCGAAATAGAACAAATTTATCGGGACAGAAATTAGAATAATCTGTACGTTGTTTGCCGCTGTAAATAAACATCCCATCGAATATTCCAGGACAGCTTATTAGAACTGCGTCGGAAGTTGAGGAGGACCTTGGTCAACTATAGAACTTGTATATTTGCAATCAGCAAAGGAAAACATACGACCGCTACTAGATCCTCCAACAATCATTCCTGTAGTTGGATGGACAGCAAGTCTTGGAATGATACTAGTCAAGTTTTCTTGCACCAGTCGACTTGTTTCCAAAGACTTTCCCATATGAAATAAGTCAACTCCTCTTGGCTTTTCCATACTGCCACAGAAAAATAGATTGTCATTCTGTGGATCCCATTCAGCTGCAAACGGAGTAATCCATCTTCCAGTATTATTGTTATGGGCTATTTGGTATAATAAAGCATCTTCATTTTTGGCTGTACTGAGAGGAGACTGGAACACTCTTAGATAATTATCATAGCAGGTAGTTAGAATGAATTTTCCCGATGGAGATACTCGAGAGGCTGTTACTGCCTTGCTATGGAGCCATGTCTGAATAGGAGTGGATTTGATTTGATTATCAAAAGAAATCTTTCGAAAGTCCCATATACATACAGAACGATCACCGCTACAAGTACAAAATGTATGCTGATCTGGAAATATGTCAACACAAGATATTTTCTTCTCGTGTAATAAGATAGTCTGAGTGGACTTGGGGTCACGTTTGTCAGTAAACAGTATTTTACCAGCATTGGAAGCAACTAGGAAGCAATTTCCAGCATCCAAACATGACATGTCATAAAATAACAAATCTTCTATATCCAAAAGAGTATCACATATCGAATGACTCAAACTCAAAATTCGAACAGTTCCATCATAGCTACAAGTAAGGAGTTGGTTGTCTAATGTAGGATGAGAAAATATTTTCGAAATTGCTCTAATATGTGGTTGAAGTGTCAAGACTATGCTACTTTGATGCTCTTCTAATGGCGACCAAATGCCCAAGTAACCCCACTTGTCACCTGCAAGAGCCAAAGGCTTAGCTGTATAGGCAAAAGCCACTGAATAAATACGATGCGGAACCACTTTCAGGAAACCTTGATCGGAAATGTTATACTTTTGCAGCTCTTTGAACCTTTCTGTACTGGAAGTCACAGATATATGAGAAAGATTTTCTGTATGGCGAACATTAGATATACGCCTCAGAATATTATCCAATTCTATGGTATCCATATTGTTTTGGCCTAATATTTCTATAAACGAGTTGGTTCCTGTCTTTCTTTCCGGAGTGTTCTTGTCATCTTGCAATACTTCGTTATGCATAGACACTGCCATTTCTTCATCGTTAGAAGACCTGGAACGAAGTTTCATACGAAGAGGTTCAGCTTTTAACTATTATTATCTATCAGTTGCTCAAGAGGCAACCAAGAACTGCTTACTTGTTGTCTTTCGGACTGCCTCGGCAATTTTTTCCTAGAAGACTCTAACATAGATATTGAGTTTCTTTTTTGTTGTAACAAGTTTAGAGAAGCTAGCAACTCTTCATTTTTCTTAATATTTTTCTCTCTTTCAAGTTCATATTTACTGATGACTGCAGAGTGCGCCATTGTGAAATTTTCAAAAATGCTCAGATGGACGCCATCGAATGAAAATCAAATGACAATTTTGTCCTTTGGAGTTTTGGGTCATGTCAAATATTCAAACTACTTCGAGTTTTTCAAACAGCTTGCAACAACTTGTTCATTTCACTAGTTTTAAGAATTCCGCAACTAATTATATTTACATCCTCGCTTGGCGTTCATACTTGCGTCAGTTACAAACCAACCCTTTAGTAACAAAAGTAGGTGAAATTGTCTGTTTAATCTTGTTTTCTAACCTAGGTCAAAGTCTATTACTTCCGGGATTATTTCTTCGTTAAGTACTATTTTAGCGAGTATCATACAAGATAGTGGTGAAGGTTTAAAGTCCAGTAAGGTTATCAACGAGTTTACAATAGGACTGGCCTTGAGGTAACCAAAGGGTGATACTCTCTTTGTGTTTTCCACAACTGAATGATTTACAAGGGCCCCTCTTGTGCATTATTTCCATACCTTTTTAGACAAGTGCTTGTTTAGAAATACCAAACAAACTTCTCCTGCAGTGATTGTGGCAAAGGTGATACTAGACCAGTTTATCTTTTCACCACCATTTACAGCTCTCTATTACTATGTCACTGCGTTGATGAGAGATGAGCCGTTGAAACCTGTTTCACAGAAGATTCGTCGAGAACTGTTTGCTGTTATGAAAAAGTCGTGGTTGCTGTGGATCCCTGTGAACGCTATAAACTATGCATTGGTTCCTTTGGAGCTTCGAGTTTTGTTTGCCAATATTATTGATGTTTTCTGGACTGCATACTTGATCAGTACAGTTTCCAGCAAATCCAAATGATAAAAATCCTTTTAGATAGCCATAGCATTAGCTTGCATAAAGGAAACAGATAGAATCTGTTAACAAACAGTCACTTCTCTCTGTGGTCCAAAATGAACCATCATAGGATATGCAATCAACATGCTTCTTCTATCTCTCAGAGAATCCTAAGTGGAAAAACTTCAAAGTCTCTGATTCGGCTTAGCTTACAATTAGATTAAAGGTCAACAACTATCAATACTTGTCTAATCTGGCAAATTTTTACTATTGTCCAGACTAGTCTGTTTCCAACAGTCTTCAGAGGAGACACACGACTAGTAATAAATAGGAAATACTTGTTCCTAGTACATTAAAGAAATTGGTATTTGTAGAATGTCTCTCTCTCTCTCTCACCAACAATTTCTATCCAATCACCATACAGCCCTTGTAGCGGTCGTTGCTCTCTCTTCAAAACAATCAGAAATTCTTCCACAATTCATTCGTCAATTCAGTTTTGGGATTTCCGTTAGTGGAGAAAATGAGTGAAGAGTTGTCGCAGATGCTTAAAAACCTTCCTTTAGAAGACCAGTTCCAAGCAGAATATGTTTGGTTAGACGCTTATTTCCGCCCTAGATCTAAGGGAAGGACTTTGAACTGCAAGTAGGTTCTTTTGCCTTGGTTCTTCGGAGTTGTAGTTGAACTGTTTTGCCGTAGGGATTTTTCCTCGCCCCCTCACACCAGTCCTCCTTCAGCCTTTCCCGAATGGAACTATGATGGTTCAAGCACGGGTCAAGCAGAAGGTCATTTTTCAGAAGTCATCATCAAGCCTTGTGCAGTATATCGTGATCCTTTTCGTGGCGGAAATAATGTTCTCGTTCTCTGTGACACCTATTGGCCCGATGGGACGCCACATCCTACCAATACGCGATACCATTGCCAAAAAGTTATGGAAGCAGCCAAAGATTTGGAGCCTTGGTTTGGAGTGGAACAGGAATATTTCTTGATGAAAATATCCGATGCAAGACCTCTAGGTTTTCCAGAAGGAGGTACAGTTTGTTTGTTATATTGTCGATCCGTGTTTGGGTCTAAGTGCAAGTTATTCTTAGGTTATCCCGCTCCTCAAGGGCCATATTATTGTGGAGCTGGAGCAGAATGTGCTTTTGGAAGAGAGATTGCTGAAGCACACTGGAGAGCTTGTCTTTATGCTGGTCTTAAGATTTCCGGTATTAACGGTGAGGTTGCTCCAGGTCAATGGGAGTTTCAAGTTGGTCCTTGTGTTGGAATTGAAGAAGGTGACTCTCTTTGGATGGCGAGATATATTCTTATTCGCGTGGCTGAAGCATTCAGTAAGTATATGAGAACCTTTAAAACAAGACTTTATATTCATTTATTATTAGATGTTATGGTCAATCTCGAACCAAAGCCAGTTGAAGGTGATTGGAATGGCTCTGGTTGTCATACCAACTTCTCTACTAAGCCAATGAGAGAAGATGGAGGTTATAAGAAATATATTTTGTAAGTCATCAAAGTGAGAATATTGTTGTATTTATATTTTTTATAGACCAGTTATGGAAAAGTTAAAGGCAAAACATAAGGAACATATTATTGCTTACGGAAAGGGAAATGAGAAGAGACTCACAGGAAAACATGAAACAGCGTCTATCGATAGTTTTCTTTACGGGACAGGTAATCGTGGAGCTTCTGTTAGAATCGGCAATCAGACAGCAAAAGATGGAAAGGGATACTTTGAAGATCGCCGTCCTGCAGCCAATATGGTAAGTGTTTGATATTATTGACGAGTGAAGTGGTTCATGGCAGTTTAGGATCCTTACATTGTCACGATGCTTCTTGTTTCTACTTGTTGTGATATTCCATATACTGCTCCAGGAGTTCTTCAAAACGGTGACAAATAGTTGAGTTGCCTAAGATTGGGTGTCTTTTGGTGTTTTTCCCTGTTTGGTTATTGACTTTATGGCTTTGAAAGATCGCATAAGCTTTTGCTAATGAGTTTTCAATACAAATGGCAGTTTGTAGACTTTTCTTTTTCTCATTTGCGAAAAAGCTTAGGCGTTTGATAAAGCAACTTTGTTTGTTTTATATATCTATTTGATTCTTTTCCTATTTAAAAAGTTGTTGGAGTCAAAATTCTCGAAGTATGAGGAGCTTGTCGAGGTCTATTAGGTTTGACTTCCATTCTTCCCTTGGAAAGCGATCTTCCTTCACCTATTGCATGAACAACTAATTGACAATACAAAGAAATTGCCAAAGCAGACTCGTCGTTACCAGGAATAGGATAAGTCACTAGTCCTGGGTCACAATCAGTATCCACGATTCCTATACTCGGCACTCCCGTCATTTGGGCCTCTTTCAACGCAACTGTGTGAAAACGACAATCTAAACAAAACAGCATATCTGGTAGTTTGTAACGAAACTTTTTGGCTTGACCCGATCCGAGTGGATTGGTGAGTGTTCCGGGTATCCATCGCCCGTCCAATATAAAAGCCTCTCCTTGTTCAGCAATTTTACTCGCTATGGAAGCCAATTCATTTCGTTTGGGAGGTAACCACAACACAAAGCCATCTAAAGCCACCTTTTCAAACTTCAGTGAGGACCTATAAAAGGAATATTGCAGACTTACCATTTCACGAATGACTCGAAGAGCTCTTCTCAAATGTGTCCAAGTATATTCCAAGTTGATAATGTGAATACCATTGCGTTCACCTAATATATATTGTCCCTAGCATAAGGATTTAGTTCTTTGGCTTACGCTACAGCAACCCAGTTCAACTACCATCTTGGGATTCCATTTTTCAGTCACGTGTCCCAAGTGCACTCTACACTGCATAAGTTGTTCTAAAGTAAACGCATATTCCTTGTCTAATATTATAACTCTAGATCCACCCAAAGCACAATTTCATACCTTTGGCTTACTAGGGCCTATGATACGTCTGTTCTTTCCACCCATAGAACTTGGTGGAGTGAACAGTTTATCGATAGCAGAGACATCAAAAGTCTTTGCCGAGTGATTGTTGCTCGACTGACTGGCTGCTTTGGAAAGAGAAGTTTGAAATTCTTTAGAAAAGCAACGACGAAATGTTGTTGTCAAAAACATGTGAAAGTTGTATCATCCAAAAGGAAAAATCACCCAATGACACCTGAAAAAGGTGAGAAAACCCAAATCGGGTTGATATGAAATCTTTTGATGGCTTGCCATGTTTCCTTTAAATTCTTCCTATTTTGTCTCAACAAGTCTTTCATAGGCTGTTGAAAAACGTCTTCAAGCTCCTCCAATGTTTTGCATTTTGTCTCAGGCATAAAGAACATGAGATATATAGTGCCCATGAGAATAATTCCTGCATAGAAACCACAAAAGATTCCGGTCTTTGTCATTGCATTCACCATGAACGGAAATGCATATGTTGTAATGAATTCTCCAATCCACTTGGAAGCATCAGCAATACATAATCCTTGACTTCTAAGATAAGTTGGCCAAACTTCCGAACCCACTACCCAAGGAATCGGCCCTAGACATAAACCCCAAGATACATAATATACAACAAGACCCCATATGTAGAGCCCCACTTTGGTTGGAATTTCAGTGGTCAAAAAGGAGAATCCCATGATGAGAAGACCACAAAAGACTCCACCGATGAAACTTAGTAAAAGAATTCTCCTTCCTAAACGATCCATCAAGTAAATGGCAGGGATAGTAGAGAAGAGACCGGTAGCTCCTCCAATTACACTCATGTAGACAGCTTTTTGCTTACTCATTCCTATTTCGCGCATCAATTCTCCCATGTAATGATTGATAGTGTTGATGCCAGAAAATTGTTGTAAAATCATCAAAATGATAGCATATTGTGCAGCTCTTCTACAACGAGGCTTTCTAATAAAGTCCAACCACTTCAAATGACCTTTTGATTCCTGCAGTTCTTTCAAAACTTGGTGTTCCATCCAAAAGAATTCCTCCTTTTCTTCAAAAGTCTGAAAACCTCGAATTCTTTTCCATACATAATAGGCTTCAACTTTTCGTCCTTCCTTCATAAGATATCTAGGGCTCTCGGGAAGTACAAACATAGATACAAGAAATATACTTGAAAACAATAATGAGGAACCCAACATCCATCTCCAATTTCCTGGCAAGTTCACAAATATAGCAGCATCGATATATCCAAACACAAGACCCAACATGACACAAAGTTGATAAAGTGAGACCAGAGTACCTCTGCGATGTTTAGGACTGCACTCTGCAATATAGCCAGGTACAGTTGCTGCTTCAATGGCTACTCCAACACCAACTATCATTCTTCCAGCTAGAAGCATTTGCCAAGAATGAGCAGTAGCTTCCAAAACACTTCCACATATATCCAATAGACAGGCACCGACTATAGACCATTTTCTTCCAACAAGTTCATTCGATGGATAAACCCTTACTTTTATAAAATAAAGAATACAAAATAAAATCAAGACTTACAAAAGTGCTCCAAATATACCTCCGAGAGGCATAAAGCCAGATATCATGGATTCTTTATTGGAATCATAACGCAAGTCTAGAGGAATATATAAACCTGCGCTGCTTATCAAGGATTGGTCAATCCCATATAAAATACCTCCAATACTTGCAACGGAAGCTAATATCCACATAAAATATTTTGTCTTTCCAAAGATGGGCAAAACAAATATAAAATATTGTCGAAGTGAGACACAGCACTGCTCCAACTCGTGCAACTCTGTTTCCATTGCCTCCTCAGAATGTCCACTAACTGCCAACCTTGATCTTTCCAAAGCTGTGCGTTGCTTTTCGATGGAAGCCTTTATTGAAAACTCTTCTGTGCTATTGCTTGCCATGAAGATTGAAAATGCAAATCGAGTAATGTTTCGGTCCAGCAATTACTCTTCTAGAAATGATGGATGCCACGTTGTGGAGAGTTGTGAAATAAACCGCTTTTAAAGAGGGTCATATGGAAATGATATATATGTACTGTATACGATAATTTTAAAGTCTCAACTTCAAGTAAAAGTTATATTTGAACACCACTTCTTCATATTTTATAGCATTTGATGACAATAAAGCTCGTGATGTAGAGTCATATGACTAGATTGTCAATTATTGCACTTTGAAGTTCTTTTTTGGAGAGTTCGAAATGACTCGTCTTTATACTACATAGTAAAGAAACAACAGAAAATAAAAGTACAAACCGACTCAATGAGTAGAATACCTCATGACAAACGAAACCAGAGCACATGGGCATGTTCATCCTAAAGTACACTCTATTTGATTGTTGGACTGGCCTTTTTTCAATTTTACTCTCATTTAAGTAAACTTCCATAAATTGAATAATAAGGGAAACAACTTGCAACTTATCCAATCAATTATGCTTTATGGAACTGTATCTAAAACATTGTTCACATCATGCAACTGGTTTTCTTCTCATTTCACAAAAAGGTTTGTTTTGGAGAGACTATCTGGAAATTCAAATGATATCCCAAACAATATTCGCAAAAGTGGAATTCTGTGCAGCTTCTCGGATAACCTGAAATCCACTTAAGCATCTCGGTGAAGCGTAGAAACTTTGTGGAAGAAAATATTTGGATTCTTTCACACACACTTTTATGCCTTCTCATCGTGACTTGACCGTACAGAATAGCCTAGTCATATTTTGTGACTTACAAGTAGGCTTCCAAAAGAGCATATTGAATATCACAGAAATACTTGATGCTGCATCTTTTCTTAGAAAGAGTGCCCGTCTTGTATCCATTCCTTGCTTATTTTCTGAACAATGGCCTGAAAAATATAGTCATGTAGGTAATCAAGTGTTTTTGTCATAAAAAGTATATTTCATTTGGATGACGTGTAGTGGAGACTTTAGAGCCAAGAGAAGAAGAAATCTTTTCCAAGAGAACTTTCAGTTTGATGGGTTCTGCAGCAGGAAGTGAACTCGTTATTTCCAAGAAACGTGAGCACGTTATATTTGCTGGAGTTCAATCACACATTTGTGTTCAACAAAGCGTACTTGACTTGTTGGAAAACGGATTTTCAGTGTTCCTGGTTACAGACGCTATGGGATCTAGAAGAAATATTGAACATACTATGGCATTGGAAAGCATGAAACAAGAAGGCGCGGTGATTTCAACGACTGGTGAGTAGTAGACAAAAACTTTTGTCAAACCTGCTCTCATTGATATTGCACCTTTAGAAGCCGTTGTATTTCAGTGGTTCCGTAGTGTAGACGCTCCTTATTTTGAGGAGTTTCAACACTTGAAACGACCTCAACAATAAAAGTTATAAACATCCTGACAACAAGGGTATATGAGGGTCACTGGACTCTTGGCTTCCCCACAAAGCGATGATCCATGTAAGAGAGTTTCAAGCGAGAGACTCAGACGTTGTTCTTCACTTGTTGGACTTGAAAGACATCATAAATAGTTCTTCTTTTTCAGAAAAAGTATGAAATAGTTTTTTACTTTCATTACACCACAAATATTGCTTCCATAGGTATTTCAACTTTCCGAAAGTGGTGACTTTTTGGCTTTGATAGCGGAGGCAAATCAAGATGGAAAGCATCTGATAGTTGGATGTGCTTTTTTACGTTTATTGGAAACTATTTCAAGAGGACTTCACTGTCAGATTGAGGAGTTGGCCATCGATAAGGCCTGGTTACGTCAAGGTGTTGGCAAATGTCTTATGGATAGAGCCACTTCTTGGGCAAAGGAACGTGGTGTTAGTGATATTTATGTAGATAGTCCGTATGCAAGTACAGCAGTCAAGGAAGGTATAGATTCAGTGTTCGTACGTGACGAAGTTTTGGAGGTTGCCCAGCAGTATGAAGCTGAGAAACAAGAGTTGCAACAGTCCTTGAAGAAGCAATACAACTCGACCATAAGCAAGTTGGAAGAGGAATATGAAGCAAAGAAACAGCAGCAAGATGAGGTTATTCGTAACTTACAATCACAGTTGCAAGATGCCACTCAATATTTGGAAGAGCAACAGGCTGAAGAAAATGAACTTCTCAATATTGATCCTTCTTCTCCGAGGAACCAAGCGGGACCTTATCCAAGAGGTCGAGGACTTTGGGGAACTTTATGTTTTCCTATACGTAAAACTTGTGGACCTGGCTCTTGTTTAAGACTTCCATCAGGACCTGCATCTGTTCGAGGAAGTACCGATAGGTCTAATTAGTTATAGTTGCTGTGATGTTGTTTGGAAATAATAAAACACGACCAAAGATCAATGAGACAGCAAATTCTTAGATCGATTCGTTGGTTCCAATCTAATCCATTTTTCTCCGGAAGAAAAGCTTATGAGTCTGAGTCCTCGATCTAGTGCGACATTTTCTTTGTCAAGAGGTAACAACAGTCTCTTTAGAAGAATAGTGGTATTGGGTCCAAAGGCAGTGGGTATGTAACTAGGAGGTAGATCTTGTTTTCTAAGCTAACTCTATCAAGGAAAGTCTGCACTTACGATAAGGTTTTGTGAAGGAATCTTTCACTCTAGTTACCTCCCAACCATTGAAGTAAGACTAAAGTTCGTCCAAGTAGCTCGTACTAAAATTATAGGATACATATTTAGCCACTCTAAAACTAGAAGGTCAAGTCTACAACTTGGAGATAATAGATACGGTACTTGATGTTGAACACAATTGTGAATTCTCAAACTTACGTCCTTTTTAGGGAGGACAAGATGAGTACTCTATTCTTAGTTCTCAGTGCACTATAGGAGTACACGGATATTTGTTGGTATTTGATATAACAGACTATCTTTCCTTCGAACTTCTCAAGGTGCTTCATGAACGTCTTGTGAATATGCTGGGACTGGATACTATTCCTTGCATACTAGTTGGAATGAAACTAGATGAACAAGAAGACAGAGCAGTAAACATGACAGAAGTGGAGCAGTTGGCAAGAGAATGGCTGTGTCCTTACATAGAATGTTCTGCAAAAGATGGTATTCATATTGACACTGTATTTCAGAGTCTTATTCGAGAAATGGAACGACCAACTATTCAGGTAGCTGCTAGTAACACTGAAAAGAACACAAGTAGATGCGCCTCCATGTAGAGTATGTTGAAATAGTGATAGTTCATTCTCCTATTTATTGGAAATGCTTCATGTTGTTGGAATGCGAGTTATTATTGAATACGGTAAAACGATTTGTTAAACAATAAATTGCGCACTTCATATATTTAGTTTGTCGATTCGGACATTTTTATTGACCTTGCCTAACTTTCTTGAGGATTCTTACAGAAGTAATTGATATTCCTCTTGAATATTCTCCATTCAAGAATTGACTGCAGTCTCCATAGTCTCCGTTTTACGTGACAACAAAATATATTCAGCAACTTTCAAATCTTCTTCCGTAGTCAGCTTGATATTTGAATATTCACCTGATATACAAATAAATATAAATATGTATTTATATATTTGAAATATAACTTTCGATATAACATACCTAGAGTCAATTTCACCGGTTCTCCAAGTTTCTCAACAATAGAAACATCATCGGTAACAGTTACACTCTCATCATTCACTTTTACAAAACCTCGTCTCAATAATTCTGGGCGTATCACTTGTGGTGTCTGAATTTCCCATAAACGAGTTCGATCCAATGTCCTGTATACAAAAGAACCATCTACGGATTCCTTTATAGTCGACTTGGATGGAACTCCAACTACAGCTGCACCATGAACAGCAGCATCTGAGAAGCACTAGAGAACAATTTGTACTGAGTGATACACAAATCGAGCATTTGGGTGCATTTTCCAACCTTTTCTATAATCTCCCTTGAAACAAGCGGTCTTGCAGCATCATGAATGCATACAAGATCTGCACTACTTTTCACTTTTTGTAATCCGTTATACACAGAGTCCTGTCGTTCCTTTCCAGGACATGCAAATTCTATTCTGGGATCTTGGATAAGGTGTGGACGAAGAAACACCTTGTAATGTAAGTCCATCACTATAATAACCTGAAAGACTTGTTTTACACTTAGAAAAAGTTCGAGACTATATTCCAGTACAGGTTTTCCATGGAGCAACAAGTACTGCTTCGGAATATTAGAATTCATACGTTTTCCTGAACCCCCAGCTAGCAGAATTACGGAACAATTACTTTCCTTTACATTATCTTTCAAACAACAAGACAAACTCTTCAAATTATGCGAGCCAGATGGAAGTTCAAAATCATATCTGACTGTCCAAAGGCGTCTTAGGAGCTGCGTAGTGGGATGGAAAGGCCGATAAGGAAAACAAAAGTTCCAAAACTGGTTGTGTGCACAAGAGTATCTGATACTTTTAAATAAAGTACCATCTTTGTGTTTTTGGAACACAGTTGTGCGCCACAGAAAGCAAAAGGAAGAGGAGGAACTTAATGGCATCACTCAACGACTTGATGAGATTGATTGCATTCTCTCTCAGCTTTTCAAGGCGATCTTTATCAAATCATTCTTTAAGATCGATAGTTAGGCTGATAAATGAAGGTTAAAATGAGGAGTGTAAGTTGTTTTTCGCATTTTTTTTGGAAACCTTCCAAAAGTATCTCAAAGGTTCTGAGAAACGTTGTATGGTAAAGAAGAAGAGAATATACCTTTCAACTAGAAGCAACTATTTGACCAACTCTTTCTTTTCCTAAATGAACTATAGTTTTCTTTAGGAGAATGATTCGTTTTGTATATTCTTCTCAATTTTCCAAATCTTTGGATATCGTACTGATGAAGACATACGTTCCTATAATACTACGAATTTTGTAGTTTCCGACTACTTTGAATGGACGGGACTTGTTCTTCTCTGCTCATCATCCCCTTCCTATCTATACAAACCTTCACACATAATTATTCCTAGTTTGGACTGAATAGGAAGAATTTCAAGTTGTAGAGGAGCATCTAAAGTGCAAACGAAGCTCCATTATTTTACAGTCTTCAGATAAGGGATCAATTGAATCGAAATGATGTTGTTATTCTGAACCAAGACAACTAGAAGAATGAAGTCGAAATGATTCTTGAACAAAAATGAAGTCTTCTTAACTGAGTGACTGGCACAAATTCATCCATGGATCAGGAGAGAGCGAGAGAGAAGATTCTCAACTTTGGATAAAGTCATGTTGGGTAGGGCTACAGTCTCATGCTTGTTGTTAAGTCTGTCTGGAATGGTTACTTGTATCAAGTATAAAGCGATGATTTATTCGGATAACCAAAAACCTGAAAATAGTTCCCCAGAAACTCTTGGAGTTCCTGGTGATCTCATTTTCTCACAAGTTATCTTCCGACACGGGGCCCGGACACCCGTCTATGAAGTTAAAGGGGATTCGAGTTCGTGGAACTTGTGTTCACCAGACATCTATGACAAATATTTGTTGCCTGTCAATATTGTTTCGTTAAGTCCGTCGACTCCAAACCCCGTAGAGGACGACTCCGAAACCCAGGAAACTACTCCTGTCAAGTATGTTTGTTTTTTGAAGATTGCATAGTTTTCATTTTGTCAGTGTTTGTAAGAGGGGTCAACTAACGGCATATGGTGTGCAGCAGATGGTTACTGTGGGTAGCTTGTTTCGTAAAAGATATTTTGAAGAATTCCATTTGTTGGATCAGCAGGATTGGAAAAAACAAATATACGTTCGTTCTACATTTATGAAACGCGCAGTCCAGTCTGCACAAGCATTCCTTCAAGGTTTGTTATGTGGATGCGAGTTGGAAGGAGAACGAGTTTCTATTCACGTATTGGACAAAAAAGAAGAAAATTTATTCCCCAACTCTTATCAGTGTCCTCGAATAAAGGAGTTGTATGGATATGCACGTAAATTATTATCGGAAAACAAGGAAAAGTTTATAATGCCAGAGCTTGCGGCAGGATATTGGAATTTACAAAGTCCATTAGATTTTATTCGTTTTAGAGACGTCATTATTTCTCGTGAAGCACATGGCTTGCCTCCCTTAGAATCTGATGATGGCACGAAGCTTCCTCATCAGGAAGTTGTTGAAAGAGGTCATCGAGCAATGAGCCATTTGGTTCTCGGATATAATGACAGAATGCGTGACGAGGCACTTAAACTGTCTGGGGGTTTGTTTTTAAAGGAGTTGATGGACCATATGAGAGAGAGTATAGAAGGCAAACAATCTTTCAAGTGTTTCTTATATTCAGGGTACGTCGAACATGAATCCTTGTCTGGTTTGGTTATCATTTTGATATCTAGTCACGACACAACTTTGCTTCCTCTCCTGTGTATGTTACAAGTATACAACGATGAATGGCCACCTTTTGGTTCTTTTTTGGCTTTTGAACTGTGAGTTGTGTGCATAGTGGGATTGATTTGTAACAGACCCTTTTCTAGGTATCGTAGCAATGAAGGAGAGCATTACGTAGGTATTTACTACAATGGACAACGGTGTATTCTTCCAAACTGCGGTAACCGACCTTTCTGTTCTTGGGAAGAGTTTGAAAGGCGAATGTCACCCTTTCTTCTACAGGACTCAGCTGATACCGCTTGTCAACCATCGAAGCCATTAGGCGGTTCAGAGGAAATGAGAACAACCTATGCTTGAGTCCATGGAAAAATTCAAGTTTGAAATGGGAAGAGACATGAGGAAAGGGCGCCTTAACGGTCTTTTTTCTTCTTGAATGCGCAATTGGATTTTGTTGATACTTGGAGGAGTTAGCGTGGGAAGCTTAAGTGTACTTGGAGATGGTGTAAAACTTTGGTTCATTATTGACAAGTTTTCTCGCTCTGCCTTACAATTGCTTGGCAGAGATTCTTTCAGTGAGGTTGAAGAACAAAGTTATTCATCTTCTCGAGTTCATGTTTTGATAGAAGAAATAAATAGACTTTCTAATGAAGTTACAAAGACTCTTAGTTTGTTAGCAGAAAGACCTCGTCATGTTGTATATCAACCAGGAGTTCTATCTTTTGTCAATTTTAAAACGGTGCCTCTCTTGTTTGCTGTGGTTATCAGCCCGTTTATCTTGAATAGATTTTTTGGGTTTCAAATGTTTGGATTTTGGTATATCACAAGACGCTGTTTTACTATTACTACAGAAAAGTGGCTACGCAGTGTTCATTCTATCGCAGATGCAGTAAAACAACTTCACGATCATATATACAGCTATGCTTTTCGGATAGATAAACGAATAGAAGAGAATCAGAAAGAAATACAGCAAAAACTTGAAACCCATACAGAAGAATGTAAGCGAGACATTTCTGTCATCAACGATGATCTTCTCAGTGTCAGAGAAAATCTTGGTAAAATTAATCTGGCATTGGATAATATTCATGGCAGTGTAGCGTTGACCAACAAAGGGATCGAGATGTTGTGTCAATTTGTTCTAGAGCAAACTCGCTACAAGTTGTCGGAAGATATATTTATTGAACAAGGAATCATAGGAGAACTAAGAGATATGACAAATTGTCTACAGTGGCAAGGAGGAGAAGAGGAGAAGTATTCGTTTTCAAGCCACTTTTCTTCTCATCACAAACCAAAAAGCTAAAATGAAGGAAATGACAGTTTCAACTTGTATCAAATGTCTTTTAGCAACGCAACATCTATAAAAGTGAATTTTCTATACAATCATGAGTTTGTAAACTAGCATTACTGACTGATTTCTCAGAATGCTGTGCCAAACAATTTCCTGAACACTTTATCTTTACTGCAACATCTTGATCAAGAGGAAGAGGTGACTTTCCAAAGGTTATCTGACAAGAGCCAGTTTCATAATTGGGTTCCATAGTAAAGGGAAATCCAAGCGTATTGTTAAAGAATTGTTGGGTGGGTATTTTGCACAAGTTAACACACATACCTCTGCATCTGGATTCTTCCAGGAATCGACATTTTGATATGAATACTCCGCGTTTGAACTGCTCGTTTTGAATAGTGTGTGCCTGAGACGGACCTACTAGCCATTGGAAGAAAAACTGTGTGAATATTGCACTTAGGTGATATGCCCACGTTACTGGCATGGTGCCTAACAAACAACGGAATAATTGCACACCAACGGGAGCGCAAAAAAGAGAAGAAATAATTCGACAAACTGCTTCTCTCTGCTCTACTGGACTGCGTTGTTTCTGTAAATATTTGCAATCTTCCACTAGACCCTCATAACCTTGCTGTTTGGAAGCTCGACCAGTCTCTCTCTCAATAGCTTTTCTAAACAAATGAATGGCAGTAGATGATAGTATTCCGTCAGAATACATGCAATAAACTTTCAAACTACGGTGGATGTCTTTTGAACGTATCTTGTTTGTTACAAAGTGACCTTGAAAGTTGACCCACGTGAGAAAGCCCAACATTCTATTCGATAATTTTTCTGTTCAATGCACTATGTTGGATTCCTTTGACTTGTCCGCTGAAAAGCTACCGAGCAAAAATCACGTACGTTCTTCACTGTGTCCTCTTTTTTCAAAGATAGGTGATTATGTTTCCAGTATGTGTAGTATATAACTGTTCTGTTTATAGTGAAATTCTAAATGTGTTTTGTAAGGAGTTTTACAGGATGGATATTTCTCTGGAGTCCATTTTGGAGTTGCTACACAGACAAAACAAGGCATCATTTATCATCTTCGAGGCAAAAGAAACTCGGGAACGAATCCTGTTTTCGTGGGTCAGTGGAATCAGGAGATTCCTTTTCAACAAGAAACAAGTTGGATCGACAGAGGAAGTTTTGGTGTAAACTTGCTCTCGAAGGGTCCCGTTTCTTGTGAAAGTGTTTTAGACATGTCAACAAAGTTAGGTTTGATAGCCACATTGAGTGCATTTGGAAACGACGATGAAAGTTTCAAAGCTCAGTTCGATTGGCAAAGGAAGCAAGTTGCACTTTCAACGAATTTGATTTTTGGAATTGAGCCAAAACTCGAGCATTCCCTTGTTGTTGGGTTTTCCCACTTACTCGTAGCTGCTCAAGTAACTTTGGAACCAGCGCTTAAGTTTCCTTCTTGGGTTGTTGCTTGTAATTATCAAGATGGAGATGCGGGACAAGTTACTTTGTTGATTCATGACAAGGGACCATCGGTTACGGTAAGTCTGATATCCGATCTTGCCCAAGTTTGAATTACTTTTTCCAGTGTTCTTATCTCCATAACATTTCTAGTCGACTATCAGTTGCGGCACGTTTTGTGTATAGTTCAAATATTGAACAACGTTCTTTAATTTTTGGAGCCCAGTATTATCTCGATTGTGATACACTTTTGAAAGCGAAAGTAGATTCGACTGGCACAATTGCTTTATCTTGTATTCAACAATTGACCAAAAGTTCTCCTTGGAAGGTACAAATAGGATTTTCCTCATTCATCGATGTTGCTTCTGTTGAGAAAAAGTCGCCTGCTATGGGCATTTCTTTACAAGTGGAATCCTAAGTGGTGAGAGTATTGTTCAAGAAACATTTAGGTTTGGCATTCTGAGGACAGATGGAGGTCTCGATTGCGGAATGTAAAACTATCCATTTATTAGAAAACAATTTGTGAAAATTTCATCTTTCACAACTACAACCACCTTGCTTATTACAGGATTTTGGTTCACAAGTACAAGTCATGGGATCACATAAACAATGTTTTGCTTCTGATGGATAAGATATTTGAAAATCCCCCGCAGAGTTGAGTGGAACAGTCCATGCTATGTTTTCATGCTTTTGGGTATGCTCATAACCAACTTCTTCTGACAGAGTAGCGGCGATGAAGAATCCAAAGGCATGTCCAAGGAGTACAGCAAAGAAGAGTACTACACTATATGTCATAACTGCTAACATAGACAAATAATGAAGTGACTGTCGAAACGCATGGGAAAGAGATCCAATCACTCTCCAAAACCATTTCTGACTTGTTTGAACCCATTTCATTTCTAACTTTCCTAATTTGATCATAGATAAACTTGTAGAAGCTGACAACAAGAACACTAGAACTGCTGCACATACGGTTCTCCCAGCACTGTTTACAATTAGTTTCGAAAAGAACAACGGAAAGCCATTTGGTTCGTATATAAAAAAGGCCATTGGCATATGCATAGGAGGCATTGGCATCGGAGGATTGGTCCACGGAGCAAAACTATTGGCAGTACTAAATAACGTCCAATATGCGATACAAAAAGCAAAACACAATACTGAGAAGATGAAAACAACTCGAGGATAAACGTGCGTTTTGAAAACACGAAACAGTCGTCTTAAACTCTGAATAGGAATGGAACAGCAAGTTCGGAAATACAAACCTATTTCACTAACAGCAACCAAACTAAAGTATACTGCAACAAAGCACTCAAAAAGAACTTCACTGGTATGGGCATGTATATGAAACATACGATGGAGTCTACGAAATCCAGTAAATACTTGAAAAATAAAACTAGCGATAATTAGTATTGCCAACAAACGGTGGAACCATAACCACTTGTTTCTTAACTTGCTTTCCTTTCTTGGACGAATTAGACCCCCAACCACTTGAATAAACGAAAGAACTACCAATGTAAAACCGTTGAAACCATGACGATCTTGCATGATGATAAAGCCTTGATGCCAAACTTCAGTCAGAATATATGCAACCAGTATAGAGGTGAATCCCAGTAAGCACAACGCTACGTGGATATAAACTTTCCAAGATTGACAAAGATACCTAGCCGTTGCAGCCCCAACCAGAAAGCAAAAGCCTCCTCCAAAGTATCCAATACAGGCGTGAGCACTCATCATTGCAGGTAAACCAGTAAACTCCTGCAGTTGAGCCATATTTACTTATTCACTACTTTGGGATGTTGAAGAAAAAGAGAAGAAATCATAGCAATGGGGCACCCATTTGTTGTAACTTTGGATTGCAAACTTTGCCTTGTTTCTAAGGAGGACGAATGGAAGCAGATCTCAGTTCACCACCAGTGGAAACAAAAGTGGAAGAATTTGTAGAGCAGGAAACTCCAAATGTAGTTCAAGGTTAGAAGACCCGTTTCCTTGTCCTTGTAGTTACAGATGGGAACAGTAGAAGAGAAAGATAGCGAAGAAGAAGAGGATTCAGAAGTGAGTGATGTTTATGATGAGGAAGACGAGCAAGTTCGCTTGTGGAAGCAGAGGGAAAGGTAAGTACTTTTTTTCTAGTGGACGAGTGTTTGAACATTATCATAGGGAGATTTTTGCAAACTTGAATGAAGATGATCAGGAACGCTTTGGTATTTACACTCCATTTGTTAGTTGGACTATTCTTTTGCTCACGGAGTTGTTAGAGTATTATCGTCAAGGAGATTTGGACAAAAACAAAGTGAAGAAGCTTGTGTCTACTGTTAATCCTGCGTTGTCTATGGTATGTTTTGCTAGTTGCAATTTGTTGTCAAATAAAGTAATGGCGTGGATAGATGCAACCAGATAATCCTTTTGTCATTGCCGTCAAAGGACTAGGAAAACTTTATGCAGGTAAAGACTTTGAACCCAAAGTTGGTTTTGTAGTCGATGTTGGATTAGGGGAATTGGTAGAAATGGCAGTCGATATTCGTAACGAAAGAGGAGAAAAGGGGGCAATTAGGCCTGTCCATCTAAGGGTACATTTCACTGTTTTTCAAGTATTTTACAAATAACAATATTTTAGGAAGCATATCGAAGAATGCAAAAGGCTGGCAAGACTCCTAAATACAGAAAAAATTTCCTTCCAAGTTAACATTCATCATCAGATATAACTCACACAGAACCCAACTTTCTTTAACATTGACCGAGGATGCCATCTGTTCCGTTTGTAAAATTAATTCCAATTATTGCTATAGGGTATAATTTTAGCTCTCAACTAAAAAATTCCGAAATAGTATCTTTTGACGGGGGAGACTCAGCAGAGTATATCCAACTATGTGAATAGGTTGTAGGCATTTGCCGTGCACTTGAAGTATGGCCACGTTGAAGCATTTGACAGGTTTCCCTCACAATATTGTTTCGCAGATCGTTAAGCTCATCGTCACTTAAAATTTGTAGTAATCGAGGCAGGATATGTTCCTCTTCCTTTTCCATATGTTGTGTAAGATTTGCACTAAACCCAGTAATTCGCAAAAATAAATCTCCAGCGTGATTGGGATCAAAGTTCGTTATCGCATCTCCGATTGCAGTCAACTCCTTGCCTTCCATGAAATGATCCAGCTTAACAAGTATTTAGATTTGATTATGAAAATAAATATGTTTCAATCACTCACATTATAAGATTCCGTTATTCCGGGAATCCTATCCATAAGTAGAGGAAAGATGAGTTGATCTTCTACATTGGCATGTGCACTCAAGACTGTAAAAAGCTCGGCATAAACTCGTTGTAAGTGTGATATACAAGCTTCTGAATGGTCCGTGACGGCATTTACCGCAGCATCTGTAAGACTGGATAGCATACGTCGTATTTCTAAATGATTAAACTGAAATCTTTCTTTGAACAGTCGTGCTTCAGTGCTAAACGCTAACCATTCGTCTTCCGCATCTCCAACAGAATATTGGCATGTTAAGTGCGAAGTATTTGGAACTTGTAAGAAGGATGGCAATTCAACCTCATCAAATAGACCTGCTTCCGTGTTGTGAAGAGGTTGGACATCTGAGGAGATAGAGCCTTTCGAATCTTTTTCTTCACGAGGTTTCTTTTTGTTGCTTGAAAACAGAGCATAAAAACGTTCATATTCCAATCGAAGGGACTCCATATCCATCAAAGCTTTGAACTTTGGATCACACAGAGACGAATCCGCTATGAATCCAAGTTTATCACTTTTAAGAAGATCCATGTTTTCGAATATCTTTCGTCTTGCCTCCGTAGTGCATTTACAACCTTGCCTACAACAAATATACCAATTGGGGCTATCTCCATTCTCTGTAGAGGTTAGTGCATTGGATTCAGGAAACGCTTCAGTAGGAAAAGTCCCCAGATCAGAAATGAAACTTCGATAAACTTGAGCTGTCTCTGAAGGAAACAATTCTGAGTCTCTCAATAAAACAAGAGCATTGCTAAAACGATACAACAAGAATACTGGATGTCTACACTTGAAACGAATGTTGGGAGCTTGAAAATACGATAAAAGTCCTTCTGGAGAGTTTTCTATCCTCTCCACCACTTTCTGTCCTCGATGGTCGTTTCCCTAATTGCGGTTCAGCAACAATATATTTCCTTCAATAAACAAACCTTCCGAAAAAAAATTCTGTCAAACAGTTCTGGCAAAAAAGGAGAATAGAACGTGTAGGCTTCGTCTGCTGATACCATTTCGGAAGTGGCTTCTTTAACACTTTCTGTTCTCTTTCTTTTCTTATCCGCGTCTTTTCTTGAATATACGTAAATGCCATTAGAAATGAGAGATGCCAGACAGCTGCGTTGTCTTAGAATAGACACTATCAAATAAAAAGGTCTTCCTCTTTGGAGACTACTTGTGGACTTGAAGCGAAGACGGGAGAATGTACATTGACCGTCCACTAAAGGCTGTCTAGTAATGCCTTCAAGACCCAGAACCTCCAAAGTATTTGAAAGGTCTGTGTGACAAACACAAGTTATCCAAGCAGTCAAGTCATTACTAGAGAAGGAATCCGGAGGTCTGTAAACAACCCTAACCTCTGGAAGTTTCCAGGTCTTGTGCCAACGAAATTCATTCTTCTCGTCATCAAACAAAAATGATCTACTCAATTGGACTCTAAGATGACTTGAAGCAGCTCTTTGGAGGTTGTAACATTGAAAGGAGGGTTGTCCTAGTGCCTCATTGTCAAAGAGCTCAGGGAACCAGTCCAGCTTTGGACTAGCATCGGTAATCTTAAGATTTGCGTCACAATTAGACCATGAGAAAGGAGGTGCTGCCTTTTTATCGGAACAAGTCGACTCTCGACAGTGGTTCGACATCGGATAGCAACGAAGACACAGGCTCAAGAAATCTTTCCTACCCCACGTGTGGAAATCGATAGGGAAGAAATCAGATCTTTTGACAAAGCATATCCTCGTCATCATTCTTGAAATAAATTGTCCTCGGAAACTTTAAAAATAGAGTCAATATGTGTTCTTTATATAAAGAGCCTGCCTTCGATAAATGTCCTTCAGTTGAACCACACACAAAATGAGCTATATCAAAAACAACTCCGCTAAAGTCTTCATATATGGCTAATCTACACCTCAAATAGAAACTACAGCCTCGTTCCCACTCTAGACTCCAATTCCCCATAACATCATGTTCTGAAGCATATGAACAAAATACTGGAGTCAATCTATTTTAGTATTCCTACATAATATAAATGTGCAAACAGCTTTTTTGAGGACCGCTTAGTTCTCCTGTCTTCTTCAGGCTTCATTTGACTTGTCCACATTGCATTTTACTTGTCTCTCTATTTCAGCTTCATCAATATTATGATAACAGGCACTAGGAGTCCATAACTTGACATTGCTTTCAATACCACCACTCGTGGCTATTGGAGGTTGATATGGATGTGGCTAAATACAGGAACACGTCGCTCAAAGAACTAAGCAAACGCACTAAAACACAATGTACGGCCTCCGGTCAGCTCTGTAGGAACTCAATATCGTTGTCTAAACTCCAAACATAAAAACAGCCGAAGACATTCAAATAATAAACATAAACCACTTAGTTGGTCAATCCATACCATTATCACGTCCAGATAACAAACAAGGGAACTTTGCTAAAATAAAACTAACCTCTTTGATATCCGTTTTTAAACTCAAGCGTCCCAGGAACTCTTTGTGAAGGACTACTTCTTTTGAAGGAAATCGGAAATTCAGCCAAGATGGCACCTTCTTTCGAGGACTGAGAGTTCATGAACATCACGAATTCTCCCTTGGTTTTGTTCTTCTCCAGGCTTGGACAGTGTTGCATCTTGCAAACAACTCTACAACTTCCTGTGTATACATGTTAGTTGTCTTATAAGGATGATCTGCCAGGACATACGTTTCCCAACTGTTGAGATAGGCTGTATAACTTCTGCATCCTGTTACCAATCCAGTATTGCATAGACTCATAAATATCTTTCTGTCCATAGTTGTCTATCAAGACAAAGTCTCATTCCAATGAACGTTCACGTTTTGTCCAACAGAAACATCTCATTCAATTTGTTGAGATTGCTTAAAAGCTTTCTATGCTCCACTTGCATTCCTTCTAAAATATCATTAACATTCAACGGACATCCCGTCGACATCAAACAAATACAATAATCATTGAGAAATACAAACCTACAGGTCATTACTAAGACGGCGCATAACTCTTAAATGTAGATGAATATATCGAACATCCTGAAACTTCCAACAAAAGGAGCGAATAATGGAAGCAGAAATAAGAAGAGTAAGGTTGTTCATTTCGTTTGAATTCCGATGCTCAAATAAACTTTCCAAGTCTGCAAATGCAGCATCGACATCAATTGGCCATCATCTGAAGCAATAAAGAATCCAATTGTGAAGCATAAGTAAGTGCAACTGAGTTATCAATTCACTTAATGATAAAGCACAAGTTGGTTCCAATGATAAATATCGCAAACTCTCGATATCCACGAGAGAGCTTTGTCCAGTTGGTCCTATCGATTATTTCAATGCCTTCATTCAACTACTTTTGCATACCTTGTTGAAACATTCATAAGCCAAAAGCACATAACGAAAGACGCGATGCAAATTCTTAAAGTTTAACTCCTTTTCTTTCAAGTACAAAAATGAATGTTCTTTCGCAGGCTTTGTAATATGTTCGGTATACGAAATACATAAACGTCTTCATAACAATTTGCTGCAATTGCTGTACCTGATTCGTTACAAAGAAAAATTACTTAAAGGAAGATTTTGACGTTCCAAATGTCATTAGAACAAAATGAAAAAGACGCAATAATCATGCTTGGCAGCTTTCTTACTGGAAACAGTGTCGCTTCGTCTATCGCAAACAAAAACCTGGGGACTAAGAAATGAATGAAAGGCAACGATTCAGTCAAGAAAAATCACAAACTGCTGAAACTAACAACCCATTCATAAGGAAAATTAGGATTTAATATTGCGCTCTGAATCACATTATGTTTAACTACAAAATAGTCATATGAAGACAGACTTGACTACTTGTGACTTTCAACATAGTATGACAACAATTTTTGGTTCATCAGGTACTAGAAGATCTAACTGATACACTGTGCAATATTCTAAAGCACTCAATTTCAGGTCAAACTTTCGTCTCTCCACATCAATGGCAATCTTCGTACAGTCGGGAAAATTTCGGCACCCTTCCATCTAAAGGCGTAATTCTAACAGCACCATCTTTTGCACCACCAATAACCTGTATTCGGTGCAGGGTATAAACTTAAACAGAAAGACACTGTAAAAATGGCATTTAGCTAATTCGAGACGACAATGCTACTATTTCCAGTCTGAACTTGATATCTTAAGGTATTATCAGCTATGTCCCACACAAGTAAACGACAATCAACTGAACCTGAATAGCATCAGAGATTCTTCCTCATTAAAAGACAATCTATTAACACGATCGCTATGGCCTTTCAAGGTAGCTACTATTTCCAACTTTTGAAAGAACGAAACACAGCTCCTTTATTCTCTGTGAATTATGTAAACGAAAACTGAAAAATGTCAACAACCAAATGTCGTTGGACTCCCAGCAGCTTTTCTTCCAAACAGGACGTCAGCAATTCAAATGACGAACGAAGTTTTTGACTTTTGATGATAAAAGTCATTTGTTTTTGCAGTCTCAAGTAACTAACGAGTTCATTCAAAGGTTATTTTTATGTTTTTCCAAAGTCTTCAAGAGAAAATATGTTTCTACAACTACAATGCTTCCCCCACATAAAATTTTTTACCAGCCGTTGTGCTTTTTATAACTTCGCTGACTCAAATATGCTACACATACTGTTGATAGAAGGAAAATGGATGCGAGAAATACTTTTGGTAAAGAGGAGACTCATTTCGCCAAGATAAGTTGTCTTTCATCGTCGTTTAGTTATGTAAATATGATTCCAAAGTGCACTTTGAAAACTTTCATTATCAAGGTAGTTTCAAATAGATTGAGTAGACGGTAAATGTGAAGCACTCCTGAGAGTGAAAATTTCAAGGACTGTTTCAATCTAAAGAGTTCAATCAGATACAGTTCCTAACCATACGCACTTCTTCCCAATCAACTTGAAGCTAATTACGGAGATATCTTCATTTCCTCTGATATCATTAGTTAACGACGTGTTTACCATTTCCACTGTGTAGTCCTGAAAACTACGTTTAACCTAAAACTGTTTACCGTAGTCCACACAAAAAAGTTTTCGTTTCTTGTGTTTTTTCTACTCATGACGAATTTGTTTCCAAAAGAACTAAGAGATCGAGAATATACATTTATCTGTAGTTTACTAATCCTCAGAGTCCCCTTTCGATAACTCGAGTCCCATCTTTTCCAGAAACGATACATAAATCTACCATATTCAAGAATAAACCATGTTCTACTACGCCTACTATTTCTGAAATTTGTTGGGCTGCTAAAACTATATCTGGAATCGGCTTCTCTAGGAAGAGGTCTACAATGTAATTATTATTATCAGTGACATAAATATTCTCATTTTCACTTCTTATCGTTGCCGAAACATTGCAACTTGCAAGACACTCCAATCCAAGCAACCGTCGCATAGTATGTCTCCAACAAAACGGAATAACTTCGACAGGTACAGCACCTGTCATACCCAAGCCTTCTACTAACTTGGAGTCATCCACAATAATAACCAATTTTCTGGCTTCTGTTTCTATCAATTTTTCGCGCAAAAGTGAGCCACCTCTTCCCTTTACCAGGTTCAAGCGTCTATCGACTTCATCTGCTCCATCTATTGCTACGTCTACAACAGGATGACTATCCAAGGTAACCAAAGGAATACCCAACGACTTGGCATGTCTCTCTGTCTTTGTAGAGGTCGGAATGCCTACAATATCAAAAAGTTTACCCTCTTGTAACTTCTGGCCCAAACGCTGAATGGCATAATATGCAGTAGAACCGGTTCCCAGTCCCACAACCATTCCTGAACGCACATAGTCATCTACTGCCTTGTAGCCTACAACTTTCTTCAACGCTTCTGCGTGAATAACCTGTGTCTCAACCGTGACAGACATGCTTACTAACTTCCCTTTTGAATTCTAAAAGCTCAAAGCAAATCGCTTAAAAAAGAGTTTCTAGTGAAAATAGACAGACTTTCTAAAGAAGCGATAACTCGTAGTAAAATGTTTGTGTAAATATATAAAGTTGACAATCAGGTTGTTCAGCAAACGACTCGGAGCTCGCTGCGCCACGTCCTCATTCCAATTTAGAATTCTTTTCACTGAATTGCCAGTTTCGTTACAAAGACTTGAGACAAGAAGACGCCACAGAAGCTACTAGACAACTGGAATTGGACGTCATTGCACGTTTACAGTCCCAACCAAAACATCTTTCATCTACCTACTTTTATGACCAAGAAGGAAGTGGTAAGTTTTATAAAGAACGTTGTATAGATGATGGACGAGAGTAAAACATGTTTTAAGCATTGTATCAGCAAATAACCGAATTGGACGAATATTATTTGACTCGTTGTGAATTTGAAATATTGAAGACTCACGGAAAAAGTATATGTGATCGTTATTTTGGACATGGCCAACCTGTCAACTTGGTAGAGTTGGGAGCAGGCGATGGAAGGAAAACCAGAGTCTTATTAAAAGAGTTGTTGGAAGCTCAAGTAGATTTCCAATATGTACCTATTGATATTTCAGAGTCTGCCATGAAGGAACTTGTGATGGGTTTGAAGAGTGAATTTCAAGATAGTCATTTGCAGTGTTTTGGGTTGGTTGGAGACTACAAGGATGGACTGCAATGGCTATCTTCCCAACAACACTTTAGAAAGAACTTTGTTCTATTTTTGGGTTCTTCTATTGGCAATTTTACTAGAGAAAATGCCATTCGTTTTCTACGTGGATTGGCTCAGATATTGAGAGATGGAGATGAATTATTATTAGGAGTTGATTTGTTGAAAGATCCTATGATAATGACCCGAGCATATATGGATTCTAAGCAAGTGACTAGACGTTTCAATCTTAATTTATTGAAACGTATCAATCGTGAGTTGAAAGCAGACTTTGATTGTAATGAGTGGTATCATTATGCATTCTATCGAAGTGATATTCAGGCAGTGGAAAGTCAACTCATTTCCAAAGTCCCTCAACAAGTGTATTTGGGTTCATCAGGATTACGTTTTTCATTGGAAGCATTTGAGCCTATTCATACCGAATATTCTCACAAGTATCTTTTACAAGATTTGAAACAAATAGCTGCTTATTCTGGTATGCAGTGTTGTGAGTTTTTATTTGATGAAAACAAGTGGTTTGTGGATTGTATTTGGAAAGTGGATTGTCATAACTCTGCTTCAAAGTCATCCAATGACCAACAGCACCAATATAGTTAAGATATTAAGAATGATCAAAGGAACTAGTTGCAAGTAAATGTGTTTTGTTTTGGAGGAAGGGAGGGAAGGGGTGTTATACCATACCTCTCATAATCACACGAAAAGCGTACAATAGTCTACTTATTTGTGCCTTTACACTGTTGGGTTCCAATCTAGTTTGTTCATAACTCCATCCTACTTTAGATAAAAAGCGTTCTTCATTCAGAATAGCTAAAGCGTTGGAAGTCAATAAAGTAGCTAAAATCAGCGATCCCAATGTCAACGTCATGAAGAGGAATCGCTTTCTTGCATAAAAGAATCGAATATTTTCTTGGTATAATAACTCAACCCTAATATTCCTACTATGACTGCTATATATTTCAATATTGTTATCCATGAAAGATGATGTTGTTTCATATCTTGTATACCGGCACCCAACACAACTACTTGAAATAAAAAGGGAATAATACCCAGAATAGTGGCTATCATATAGTCACGAAAAGAAATGGGAGACAAGGCAATCAAATAGTTATTGATAAAAGAAGGAATAGGCGACAATCTTTTCATATATATATATATATATATGAGAAGAGTAATCATAGAAAATGTTCTTACCTAGAAAACAATGCTATTCGCCATCCTTGTTGAGCTATTGCAGACATCCATTTCTGTGCTTGTGGATATTGTTCAAGCTTTTTCCGAGTCCAACGATATAAAATACTTTTGGCTAATAAAAAAGATACCATAGCTGCCAATACTTTGGAAGTATACATACAAATAAGAGCATAATATATGTTCATAGACGCTCCAGCTGCCAATTCTATAGCAACTGTACCAGGAAAACAACCAATAACTGCTATTGTATGAATAAAAAAGAAAAGCATAAAACGAATAGGTAACTCAAGGGATAGAATGCACTGCAAACTACTTTTCATATCAAACCTACAATAATAGTATTCAACAACTATACAATTGCTATATGACCAACTTTCAACTTGCCTAGGTAGTATAATCAACCACCCAATATTATTATGACTATGATGAAGATGGTTGTTGTTATCATAAAGGGTAGTTGCTAGATATATCAAATATCCTATGTTGATGTTTCACTCGACAACAAAAAGAGTAAGAGAGAGAGAGACTTACCCAACAACAGCAACAACAGAATAGCTATTCCTATCTTTATTCCTTTTGAATACTTTTTGTTCGAATTGGAAAATTGTTGTCGAAAGAATAAATCATAAAGTGGTTTCTCTTCTTTCTTACAAACAAGTTGCGTAATAGAATGAGAATACAAACGCCTATTGCAACCACCAACATAAAGGTTGTGAATAGAACAACTCGTATATTTTCTATTCCCATTTTTCCAATAGTATCTATGAGTGTGTTGATGAGTCGTTGATACAACTATTTGTCTTTGAAAACCACAAAGATGACTGATCTTCTCCATAAGCAAGAGGAATTCTTATGGAATGGCAGAGTTGTGATCATTCCATCTTTTTGGTTTGGAAAAGAAGAAACAGTTTATTGTTTACTAGTCTATATCCTTTTATTGGTTATTTATCTCCTGGTTGGATATATTGGGGAATGATATCCAAGTTGGGTTTGTCCACACAAAAGAGGTTGTTGGGTCCTGCTTCGAAAGTAGTAAAGACTTGTCGCACTAAAAAACCCCATTCGAATGGCTCTAAATATTATGCTATAGTTGGAGGTAAGAATGGGTTTATAGGAGTAGTGGATAGTTGGGATACTTGTGGGAGCCTTGTTCGTTATGTAAGAAACGCAAGATATAAGAGTTTTACTAACAAAGAAGCAGCAGAAGAATTTGTTCGACAAGTTTCAGGAGGGTTGGGAACAAACCTGTCTTCTTCTCCCCAATTAACACAAAGAGAAACTTTTACTTGTGCCTACTCACAAGAGAAAGAACAAGGAAAGGCAATATTTCGATTGTACACAGATGGTGCCTGTGTCTCCAATGGAACTTGTGGCGCAAAGGCAGGATATGGAGTTTATTTTGGTGATGGAGATCCAAGAAATATTAGTAGACCCTTATTAGGTCAAGTACAAACCAATCAACGTGCAGAGTTGAGTGCTATGATAGCTGCTTTGGAGAGTTTGTACAAGGAATCCATCATTCAGGATTCAGAAGCTCAAGTATTTATATATACGGATTCCAGATATGTAAAGAATATTCTAACTGCAGGTTGGTTGGAGCAGTGGAAACGTAACAATTGGAAGAGAAAAGTGGGAGAGTTGAAGAATTTGGATCTTGTTCAACGTTTGGACTATTTATGGAACAAGTTACATCAAGAAAGTAAAGCTAAAATAGAAATAGTTTGGGTAAAAGGACATGATGGATTGAAAGGCAATGAAGAAGCCGATAGATTAGCAACTCTGGGCATTGATCAAAAGAAGACAAATCCAGAATATGTATCCTAAATAGGATATCTTTCGAAGGGTCAACATTGAAAGTAACCAATTCTTCTTAGTTACGGTGAATAACATAAAAAGTGGCTCCATTCTCAAGTTTCTTTTCACAATAACTCTGAGAAAATATTTGCCATGATAAACTCTTATTCCACTCTTTCCACCCAATGGAAACATGAGAAATAACTTTGTTGATACAAACTCACTGCAAAAGCAACTCTTTCTTTATCCACAAAGGAATACAAAGGTTGCTCTAGTACAGGACTATTGACTATCCAATGATACAAAAGAAAAGATACGACCAAATATTTCTTCTTTCATCAAATAATCATCTAAAGAAGATTCAACAACCCTACTAGGCTCTATAAATAGATCATCTCTATTCATATGTTTCCCACATATCATACAATTTGACCTCGAGTACTCTTTAATAACATTCCAATGAGACCATCAAAATGGGTTGTCTTCACTATACGAGAATAGTCACTGCATTGTTGAATGTCTTGTTCCATCAATTCACTTAACTTTATCCACACAAGGCATAGTCTAAAGAAACACATTTCTTACCACAGTTGAAAGTCTTTGTCCCGGCAATCATTCAAACTGTCTAGTTGTTGTATACAATACATTTCATATCAAAGAATATATCCATAAAATATCAACTCTTTTCGCCAATCACAACTCTTATCCAAACTAATTGGAGTAAGTGCTTCCATTGCTTTAGCGCTGTTGAAGCTCTTAACAAGCCAGTGACCATTTCAGGACATCCAATTATATTACAATCAACATCCAAATACTGTGTAATACGAGCTTCCAATAGACGTTCAAAAGGTTTCCATAACACAGCGTTCCCTGCAGCAATGGCACCACAAGAGGCTGTAAAAGTCATAATACAACTTTCCGTACACTTGAGAACAGTGGGAAAATTCCAAACTCCAAATATCAATATAGCTCTTAGTGGCTTCAGACGTACTTGTTGCAAGTCAAGAGCAAAAGCAGGCTCTCTAACATAGTCTAGCAATCACCCATTAGCTTTTCTTTCAGGTTCAAGATATTTAAGTATTTCTCAATATCACTCCAATGTTTGATGGCTGTAGTAACTTACAAGGCTGTTTGACTAGGATGTCTCTTCCAATCCTCGTAAACTACTCTCCGGTTATTTAAATAATAAAGCCAAATGCTGGTGTTGCTTCCTTTCGAAGAAATGCTTCATTTTTGGCTTGTGTAATAGCAGACTTAAGTTTCTGGGACTAGATATAGTCTCAAACTAAATTGAGGACTATTGTGTTCCACAAGTTTTTCTCTTGAAAACAAGTAGTGCACGAATTGCAAAACAACAGACATATTGAAGAGAAAACTCGATCATTGCGATTGGCGGTGCAATTCCTTCTATGGATTGTCAGCTGACAACTGACGACCAGAAACTGAGTGAATGGAAAAAGTTTCGTTTAGACTCGGATAAGAATGATTGGATTGATCAAGTGGATATTTCCGGTGCCAAGTCTTTATATGAGAAGGAAGCTCAAGACAGACCACTGAGAGTACTGGTATTGTATGGTTCTTTAAGGCAACGGTCATTCTCTCGTTGTTGTGCTTATGAAGCAGCCAGATTGTTGGATAAATTGGGTGCAGACGTACGAGTTTTTGATCCCAAAGAGTTGCCTGTAAAAGGTCAAGTGGAGGAAACTCATCACAAAGTCCAAGAGTTGAGAGAATTGGCTCTTTGGTCGGAAGCGCAGTTTTGGTGTTCACCTGAAATGCACGGAAACGTAACGGGTTGTTTTAAAAATCAAATTGATTGGATACCACTTAGTTTAGGCTCCGTACGTCCTACGCAAGGTCGTACTTTGGCTATATGCCAAGTGAATGGAGGCTCGCAATCTTTTAATGCAGTGAATACATTGCGAATATTGGGAAGGTGGATGCGTATGTTTACTATTCCAAACCAGTCTTCTATTCCCAAAGCTTGGCAAGAGTTTGATGAATGTAACAGAATGAAACCGAGTCCTTTGAGAGACCGATTGGTAGATGTAGTAGAAGAGCTAGTTAAGTTTTCATTGTTGTTGAGAGACAATTCTTCCTTTTTAGTGGATAGATATAGTGAAAGGAAAGAGAAAGGAGACTTTGGAAGATTGTTATCTCAAGAAGAAAAAGAAAAATTGCGCAAGAACGATGTTTTGGTTAGTCAAACGAATGAAAGTCATCAATAGCATTTGTATATTTCTTTATATGTGCATTTTAAATATTTTTGTTTGCATTGAAAGTGTAATGTGCGACCAGCTTTCATTGACAACTAGAATCGAAGATTCACTGGCACTTTAGAAAAATAATACATTGGGCTTTTCTTTTTCATAAAGAGCGACTTGAACTCTTACGATATTCTATTCTCTATTTGTCAATACTTACAATTCTTTAGTAGTTTGTATCCAACTAGAGAGAAAAGAGTAGTTGCTATTCATATATACTTGAATTGTCACTCCTGATAACTTTTCATCTTGTTCAATGTGTTTAGAAGTTAACATTTGTAACGTAATGCTATCATTTCAACCACCTTGAGTCATTCTTATCTCTTAAAATTTTGGACGTGAAGATTCAACTTTGCATCAATTTGTTATAGTGCCATTTAGAATATGACCTAAAATAGGATGCTCCTTCCAAGTCTGTTGAATGAAACAGATCCCTTTTTGCTACAAATCTTGTTTGAACAACTTACAAGCATTGGTAAAGTTCGTTGATAGACTTTGAAGATTTGGGTCGTACTACTTCCAGAACAGAACTGTCGTTCACTGATTGAGATGATTGCATCATCAGCACTGTTTGTTTCTTTTATGTATCTCTGCTAGAAAATGAAATGTGTTGAAAGACTAGTCGAAATTATGTTTTAGCTCCTTTCACTATCTCTTGATCCGTCGAAGATTGAGTCTAACTTCATCTCCTGTTTTCCCTTCAACGATCATGACACAAGATATCCAAAATTGTTTATATAAGAACTGTCTTCAAACATTTTGTTACATTCCAAATAACCGTTTCTGTATTTAAGAAGTTATATTTTGATAGCTATTGTAGTGAAGCAAATGTAATTTCACCAGAATACTTGTAGCAAGTACTGGACTCTTCACGGGTTTCCATAGAAGAATGGCCTTCTAGCATGTTGCTATCTTTTGTATATTCAGGAAATAGATGAATTATTTCACAAAGGGAAAACTAGAAATCTCAGCAATGATTGAAATTTCTGTTTCTCAGCCAACTTTTCAGAATGGAAGAGTGAAAAACTCCAACAGCAGGTACTTTACTGAAATATAGCTGTTACTGATATTTGATTTATAAAATGGAGATACCTATTTACATATTGGTGATTTGTGCTTGAATGCAAGTCAAGATGGACATTTCAAAAACATTGTTGGTCAAAACAAAGAACTTTTTTTCTCGTTGAATTCGTTTGATGAATTTCACTTGTTTATAGTTATCAAAATGTACTTTGGACCCTTTTCACAGCTACCTCGTTTGGTTTTCATAGCATTCTTCAAACATCATTGTCAATCACAGCACTTTCTTGCTTTAGACATATGCAAGTGAGAACTAAATAGACTTGTACATTTCAAAATGAGTAGATGAAAAAAAGGGACTTCAACTCGAAGTTTTTTCAGCTTTTGCAGTGCAAACTGTATATTGTAAATTGGATAGGATCACATCAGTGATGTCAAGAACAGCAGATTCAAGTTTGTGTGAATGACAGGGGAAATCAAAGTTCCTTGAACAGATACAAGTTGGGAAACCTCTCTCGATTTTGTTGCCCTTAGCCTTGGAAGCGAACGAACACAAGACAGAACGTTGCAATGACCATTTCTTCATTTGTATATCGCGACTGCAGTTGAAGACTTTTGTTGAACGTTTTGAGATGTCATAAGGATCCAGGTTGCAATGCCGTTTCTGCTCGTCTGGATAGCTGACGTCAATCAAAGGGTATAAAGGAGATATCAAATATCGAACTTTATTTCTAGTGAAACTGGAAACAAAATACTTGAAAACACAGAGGACTTTAAAGATATCTTTTAGGGGTTCGGTCTATTCTTTGTGCAACGTCAATTGTACATTTGGATATCAGATTGTTACTTACCGCAACTGACAATAAAACAAAAATTTTTCTATTTCTCTTATGGGAACAGTTGCCGGGATCCGGTATACTGCTTTGAAAAGGTAATCTGGCTTCTTCCCTTATTTAACCAAACGGACAAATTTTCAGTGCAGAAATATTAGAAATTTGTAAAGTAACGTGATTCAATTCATTCCCATGGACACATTGGAAGTGCTTCAGAATTTGGAGAAACTTGCAAGAATCCAAAAGACAATTTTTTTATCTACTTACCTTCCGTCAAGAATCATTTCACATCCTGTTGTTATTCAACGAAATCTATTGGTGCAAGAAGTTTGCAAGGAATCTCGTCCCAGTTGACTAATATGGAAAAGGGTGCAGCTACAACAAAGCCGGAACTTGAAGAGGAGATACAATGTATTCGAGTTGACTCAGAGTTAGGCAAGGAAGAGTCCAATTCATATTTGGAAGAGATGGACGAAGAAATTGATCGACTAAATGTAATTGTCCTTACTTTCTTCACTTGTCACTAAATTATACTAAAACTAGACTCTATCCACTTGAGAAAATATTTGGAAGAAAATATACAATTATATTTGCCTGTATCATGTATACAATTGGAGCCGTCATTGAAGCCGCTTCTCAATCATATGGTATGCTTATTTCAGGTCGACTGATTCTTGGTACTGGAGTCGGCATAGAACTTGGTTCTGTTCCTATGTATATTGCGGAATGTTCTACTCGTCGATGGAGGGGTGGTTTAGTGTCGCTGTATCAGTTAATGATAGACCTTGGGCTACTTTTCGGTTACATCGATGCAGCGATCTTTGCTAATGTTTCTGGAAATTGGCGCTATATACTTGGCTCCTCGTTGTTGTTTTCCAGTATCCTTTTGTTTGGAATGCTATTCTTTCCTGAGAGCCCTCGATGGTTAATGAGGAAAGGACGAAAATGTGATGCTTATAGAGTCTGGAAACAAATTCGGGGGTTCTCGTCCATCGATGAGAAAGAAGAGTTTTTTGCGATGGAAAAGTTGGTTACAGAAGAACGTGAAGAGGCAGAAAAGAGAATTGTATGGTTTGACTTGAGCGTCCTCGGTGTCGTAGAGCGGCAATTATTTCTATTGCCTTTATGATATGGGTAGAATTCTCAGGAATCAATAAGCTACTATGAAAGCACTCTTCTAGAAAAGTCGGGCTTGTCACCTCAAAAAGCTCTCTATGCAAGTATGGGACCTGGGGGAGTTTATTTCTTGGCAACATTCCCAGCTGTCTTTCTAATGGATCGATGGGGAAGACGTGCAATGATTCTCACTTTGCTTCCAGGTATTATTATTGGATGCCTGATAACTGGATTCTCTTTTCTAGCTTCGTCTCTTTCTGTTAGAGAAGGTATCTATTTATGGGGTGTTTGCCTTTATTTCTTTTGGGCTTCATGTCTCGGTCCAACTGCCTGGGTAATCGCATCTGAAGTGTTTCCAACATATCTCCGGAGTCATGGAATTTTACTCCATTCAGTGGTGAACATGTTTGGCAATTTCGCCACGGCATATCCTTTTACGAAAATGTTGCATTCGTTGACGCCCACGGGATTATTTTGTGGTTTCTATGCTTGTTGTGTTCTGTGGATATTTTCTCTGATATTTATTCCTGAAACAAAAGGTAGAACCCTGGAACAAATTAAAAGCATTTACTCCCAAAGCATGTTTGAAATTGCGAAGATCAATATAAAAAACAGCATAGAAGCTGCCAAAAATCTCGTTCACTTTCGTTGGGACCTAGTTTGGGAATATACTCCAGACTACATGCTATCCAAGTTGGCTCAGAAAAGTGAGAGAACCAGAATAGTTTTCTTGAACACTCGCTTGAGGTTTGCTTTACATAATGTCTGCTTGCTGAATAAAAATGCATGCACTATCTTTCTTTTGAATCGCAGATACTTATGTCCTTAGTGTACTCTGAATTCGCAAAATTGGGCAAGAATTGGCAGAGAGAAAATGAAGAAAACACAATAAAAAAAAGAATATACTCTTCCAAGTCGTTCGAGTCTATTCAAACTTCTTTCATATTCACAGTAAGCTGAATTGCAAAATATGATTCCTTCCATTCCTTTTGTTGCGTAACTGGAAAAGGAATCCAACCATGACCCTATCCCAATCAATGAATCAGTAACTGTGAAAGAAAGGACCATTTCATACTGGGCTCATTATTATCATTTGTAAAATCAAAAGCATTTTAGCTGAGATTGTGTTTCACAGCAAAACTCGCGCCAAATAGAGGTGTTATTTGTCGATAAGAGACAATTCCGAGACTCACAGCTCAAGAATAGAAGAATACTTGAAGTGTTGTAAGTATTCCAAATGTCAATTTGATAACCAAACAACCAGCATCAGATAGTAAGTGCTTCTACCCAACTTTATTCTCCATGAACCACAACAAAGTGATCAATTCAGTAAAAGAAAACTAGTTAAACTCCTTTGTAATTCCCATGAGCAGTTTTGTAAGTATAGAAGGATCTCTTATGCCTAACTCCAGTAAAGAATCTTCATTCATTCTGGAAAGCGAGATTCTACCAAATCTTGATATTTTGCTGTAGCAAACAGAAAACTCTTCCTCAGAAAGACCACAACGTTCTCTTAAAAAAGTATTCCAATCAAATGAGGAACTCATAGAACTTGATGCAGTTACATTTTCTTCGCCTCTCGTATCTTCCACTTCCATAAGATTTGTATCTGCAAGTGAACACACCGGTAAAATATATTCATTGGACATGGACTCGAAGATTGATTTGCACCATTCTGAAAACTCTTCCCTAAACTCTCCGCGACTCGCCACACCAATTTTATTCAACGCTTCAACATTTTCTTTTCCTAAGAATTGTTCAAGATTACTTTGGGAAACAATGACAAGTTGCAATCTTAAAAGTGAACGACTGATTGCTTCATTGCTCTGAGAAACATTTTCATTCGTCAAGTAGTTGATATCCTCAACAATATTGCTTTCATTATCAGGAAATAGTACAGACTGATCGTAATGAGTGCAAACCACCACAAACTGAAAACAAAGTTGAATAGGCGAACAAGGAAGGTTATTCAAAACCTTGACGACTCCCTTGAAAAACTTGTCGGCTTCTTTGTCAACATGTCTCCTTGAAAGTTCGCTTTCGTAATAAAATTTGAATTGAAATCCAACAACATAACGTGTTTGTCCATTCTGAAGTACAAAATATGCATCAGGACCACTAGAATTGCTATCTTTAGGAATAAAAATACCACAATGTTGCAAATGTTTTCGATAATAATCATCAAATGAAAAAGAGACATCTTTCAAGATTGGTAGAGTATAAGGTACAGTTGATTCCTTCGAATATGAAACATTGTCATGTTCAATTAAAGAACCTTTAAAAATTCCTGGAATAACAGAATGCACAATACAAGAGGAATTAGAGTAAAGACTTGTTAATAATCGAAATCGAAAGATATTCATAAATACAAATTCAAAGAAAACTCCTTTTGCCATTGAAGTGTCCGGAATATATCCAAAATTTGACAAAGGCAAAAGCTTTGTTACTTCACGCAAGAACGGATTTCCACTATGAGCTTTCAATATAAACTCACAACAACCAATCTTGAATTGACTATTCGAACCAACGACTTCAGTTTCAATGAATTCAGAGTAAAACCCAAAACTTGCAACCAAGTCTATCAAATAAGTCTTCGTCCCACAAAGAGTAATTGCAAAGTCATTTGGAAAAATAGTTCCAAGCTGATGATTCAAAAGGACAAATTGATATCTAAGAAGAGTTGAGGAATCTACTCTCTCCGGAACAATAAAAGTTGCTGAATGTCTCTCTACATCCCTAAAGACGCTGTCCAACAAACTTTCCATATTGCTATCATTGATAATAGGATAAGCTACCGTTTTCACTTTAGCTAAGAGTGCTAGTAACGTGTTTTTTAGAATCAATGGAATTCCTCCAGTCTTCCTCTTCAACAATTCTACAAAGCGATCTTGCAAGTCATCTGAACATAAAAACCAATCTTTCAACTTCTTGCCACCATAGATGAAAAGGTTCAAATAATCTTCAATATTCTTGAGGTTAAAAGGATTCAACTGCAACATACGCAGGACCACTTTACTCGAACGAGCATCACTCAAACGAGCTGAGATTTCTGCGGTACGACCAGCCAAATACAAAATTACTTTTCCCGTATCAAGAAAAGGACGTATCTCCCGGAAGAAATTGCGAAAAGGGACATATTTCGGATCGTGTTCTTCAACTTGCATCTCAGTAAGTTCGCCATAGTGTTTGCTAAGAGCACTTATTTCACTCAGTTCATCAATCATCAAAAAGAAATATTGCTTCTGAAAATGTTGAAGAAGGTACCCGATAAAGGCAGAAAGAGTCGGCTGTTCCATTGCTGCGTCAGTGAATCTGACGGTTTCGTTTGTAGTTTTGCCATTGCCCTCGGCAGCTGCCCAAGCTATATTGAACGACAAGGCTTTACGAAACTCAGGATACGGAGCGTCAGGAAAAGAGGTTCCCAGTTTCAAGACAACTGACAATGTGTTTTCTGCAAAGTGTTTCCAAGAGATTTGCGGAGCACTCTGGAGGGAGGCATCGGAACAAGTGTCTAGTTGTTGAAAAACTTCTTCGTTGGAACGTTCACGTTGAGCAAAGATATTTAAATAAGCCAAGAACTGTTGTCCTAGAAAAGTTTTGCCTGCTCCGTAGATATGGGGGGCAAAACAGCACGCCGGACGAGTTAACAAAGTTCCACCATATTCCGTTGTCGTAAACTGGGAGAGGAAAGTCTCTATGATGGCCTTTATATCCTCTTCTCTGTCAATTTGTGGTTCTATCACACGAAACATATTCAAAGACTCGAAACAACCTTCAAATGGTTCTGTCAAATTACAAAGCAATCGATGATTTGTCATTATTTTCAGGTGTGGAAATGAGTGTAGTAGTTGAAGAGTTTCTAGTTAGTTATGAAGTTGAATTAGGAACATTAGTTGCTTTAATTTCAATTGGCTTCTTTTTCAATTTGTTAATTGGAGTTTTATTTTCAACCTTGAGCTCCAATTGTTCAATTGCTTTCATAAACTCCAAGGATCTTTTCTTCTGGTTGTTTGAACAACAAGATAAAGTAACATGCGCTACATAGCAAAACTTTCAATTGGAGAAGGAAACCATATTTTAGAACAGCGATTCAGAAAGAGCAAATTCCTATCGCTGTGGTTTAAAACACAACTGAGAAGAGACATATGTGTTCCGATAGTGTACTAAATAGACTTTATAGAATACAGTCATATTGCAATTGGCATATGTCACTAAACTATTTGGACTCGTTTTAACTATTGCTTTGAACATAAGAATGTTTCAGTATATTTCCTTATAAGCAAAGCCCTCAGAATACTTTTAGTTTAGAGAAAGGCTGTTCCATCAATACTTTGGTTCATCCTTGAACATTCTTCTATCTAGCCGACTTTGTATAAAAGCATCCTGGAAACTTTCTACCTGATATTCTGGCTCATAACTACATGTCTCTAGTTTGAGTGGATCTGGTAAAAACGAAAATTATGTAGAGCTGGCCAAACCAAATAAAGATACACGTTCTTCCAAAGTTTATTTTTTCATAATAGTATGAATCGATTCTAATCAAAGCTTCTACTGATGCTTCTATTTTGAATCAATTGTTTATCTAATTCAGCTTCTTGTTTTCAGAATGGATCACCACTGGCTTTATCTTCTCTTCGTATAAAATATGAAGCAAATACTTGCGACTCGACATAAGACTCAATATTCAAGATTGTATATTTATCCCAGCCCTTTGGTGAGATAATAAAACTTGAGAAATGCTGCTCTTATCAATGGTTTGTACAATATCATTTCCATTCTTCCAACAGAACTCGAAAAATTTCAGGGAATCCTTTTCTACAAACAAATTCGACATAGAATGGAACTAAAGAACTGCCTTTGGCCTCCCTAAAAGAGAAGGAAGTAAAATAAAAAATACTTACACATACTCGCCAATCAACACTTTCCGAATCCAATAAACAAAAGTCTACAATGCCACAGGAATCATCTTCTTGAAGTATGATTGTGAATTCCTGATTCAAAATCCAATAAAGTATGCGCTTTAATTGAAAATCGCCTGTTACTTCTCTCTGTTTCAAGTTATCTCGACTCCTCTTCTTACTACATCTTTGGAAACTTTTGGAAAGTTTCGTTGAGTTTTGGCCGCTTTCTGTCCTACTTATTGATAAACTAGCTGACTCTGAGCTATTGGGTGCATCTTCCTTGCGGGAACGAGGCAAAAAGTTATTTTCGATAGAAGCATAGCCATAAATATGATTGTAGAATGAAGATACTGAAACTTGAAACAAGTATACATGCCACTGAGTGCCAACAAAGTCGACATTAATATAGTGAAATCGAGGATATCGTTTAGCCAATCATATCCAACAGGAACAAGTCAACTTCTTCACTGGTGGATCAAATATTAGTGGACGAGGTGCTGAAATCGCGAATTTTCCTAATAACGATGAAAACGGTTTTTCCTTTTCACAAGTATAACATAGAACGAACTTCCTTTGTTATTTATATTCTCAAACGATGATTGAACATATTTCATGTTGTATTGTAAATTTTAAGCAAAACGTTGCCTAGTTTTTTGAGATACTGAGCATTATAACTTCTACTCCATTCATTATTTGAAAGATTAGAGATATTATAAAAAGAAGGGAAGAAAGGAAGAGTTCTTCTGCATGGGCCTTCATAGAGAAGCTGAAAGATGTAAATCTATTTCATAGAAAATTGGACTATAATTCATTCTCCCAAAGACACAACTTATCCACAAGGCCACTATATTTCAAGCTGTCAATTTCATGGACAACTCGATTTCTGTTGGTTTGCTTGATGTGATGTCGAAATACATTTGTAGCAAATGTAAACAGTTTGATAGTTCTTGTAAACGTTAGGAAACTTTTCTTTAGGTTGTCGAGGCAACAAGATAGTGCGACAATTGAAACATAGCTAAAGTTCAACTTTAGCTTGTTTCACATCTTGTTCAAGTAGTTTGGAAGTATTTTAAAAATACCTCATTCATTTGTTGCTTTTCCTCTATTCTTGCACTATATGACTGTTTTACTAGGGCAGACAAGATTTGAAGTAACTCTTGACAACTCAGTTAGGTTTCTCTACTATTCAAATGCTCTTAGCTTTTCCAGAATTGTCTATAGTTGACTTTTGATATTTGGAGTGTACCATTTTTGAAGTTTTCAAGACTTTTTCAGTGTGTATAGAGAGTAATGGAAACTAGAGTACATGTTGTTGACTGTTGTTGGATTGTTTTATTTGTCAAGATCAATTCACGGAGCGTTGTCTTTATATTGTTACTTATTATGTGATTTTCAATAATATGATGTCATTGAGAGTTTTCCTAGACGGGCTGACAAAGTAGATAGAGTCAATAATTGATCCTGCATTTCTTTGCAATTCAGTTATATACTCTATGGATTATGAAACACTTGTTCTGTAAATAAGTTGATTTAAAAGATGAATATTTGTTTTTTATCAACATAATTGTCTTCAAAATGACAACTTCTGTGTCTTTGCTGACAGGTGCTTGGTTCTCTTTGTGATCGATGATTTCTCCTCCAACAATTTCATTAGCAAAGAATCATTTATCTGACAGACTTTAAGAGCTTCCTGAATACTTTCTGAATGATCGTTTGGCTGAAAAGCATGTCTCCAAGTTTGAAACAATGTGATTCTATACAACTGGAGATACCCAATAAAGACGCTCTCCAAAGCTGGGTACTTGAAATTGAGGTTGTGTGTTGATTTTCATCCAAAGTGCTAAAAATGACTTTGTTTAGGATATGTACATCTTCTATTATTGTAAACCAATCATCCATATCAGACTTTCTGCTTCCACAATGATTCAGCATTGGCTTGCCAGTCAAGCAAATAAAATATTAAAACATATCATTTATCATAGTCTTTGTAAATCGTAAAGCTCAAAACAACTCTGCTTCCATCAAAGGATCGTAAAACATCACTTTTCCTTTTCCAACAAAACTCGAAATCTCTCAGAAAAGCTTTCACTACAAAGAAACTCAATATAGTCTGGTACTGATAAACTACCTTTGGCCTCCTTAAATGGTAATGGAGTAACATAGACAATACTTATGCAGTGTCGCCAATCAATACCTTTGGAATCCAATAAACAAAAATCTGCAATCCTTCCAGAATCATCTTCCTCTAACGTGATAGTATATTCTTCATTCAAAATCAAACCAATTAAGCTTAGTAACTGAGGCCTATCTGTTACTTTTACTCGTCTCCTCTTCTTATTACGTTTTTGGCCACTTTGGGAACTTGCCATTGATCTTTGTTTGCTCTTTGACCTACTAGTTGATAAGTTCGCCGATTCTGAAGTATTCCATGCATCTTTCTTGAAAGAAGGTGGCAAAAAGGAGTTTTCGATAGCAGCAGAGTCACGATTATGACTATAAAATGAAGATATCGATACTTGAAAAAAGTATATATGCCATTGAGAATTCACAATATTCACAAAAATATAGTCAAATCGAGAATGTCGTTCTTCCAGTAATATCCAACAGGAATGAGTAAACTTGTTCATGGGAGGATCAAATTCATCTCCAACCAACCGAACCCAACTATTACAAGATAAACTCAAGTTCCTATAGGGTTTGCTATCGGAACGGATAGTCACTTCTTCTGTTCTATTGATGAACCACAAAAAGAATAATTTTTCAAAAGTTTGCCCTCTTGTGCCCGGATCACTTCGATAACGTTTAAACAATTCAGCCAAGTAATTCTCAGAAGCATATCTTTCAAGGAAAGAGGATAACAAGATGTCACGTGCAACGCTGTTATAAAAGCGTAAGTAGATGCGGCTCACTACAACTAATAAACCTCGATCTCGATATGCTCCGTCTGCAACCGTAATATTGGGTTTACTCCTATCCATGAATAGCTTATAAAGCATAGAATCGAATGCCCTCTTTTCTCTTTCAGACCTAAGTCCATCAAGATAGTCATTGTGGCTTCTTGTCATTTCAGAATATAAATACGAGGTGAGTTCAGCCTGTAAATACTCAAAACTAGCATCAGGGAGATCTTTGGCCAGAGTTACCATTTTGGCTATCATTCTAGGCACCAACCCAGTAAGTTCGACCATTTCGTCTGAATGTTGACGAAGAATGGGTGGATAATCAGGTAAATCTTGCCACAAGTCAAACTCTTTGAAACTTAGAGGCTCCAAATAGTGTTTGATATTTCCAGAACCACTAGGCAAATTATCTTCAAATTGATGATGCTGTGAACCTGCAATAAGAACTCCACAAAAAGGCTACTCAAGTAAATGAAAAAGTCATTGTAAAAAAAGAAAAAGCCATTACTTACTGTATTCATCATTGCCAATTTGGTATAAAGGCGAAAGAAATTTGGCCACGTGTTTGTTCTATTGCCAAATTCGCTCCACAACGCATTATGTTCATCTACTATCAACATATTGCGCGGTGCATGCAGCATCATAAAGCGACGAATTTCTGAAGCAAGTGATACGTTATTCTCTTTCATGGCAAAATAAATGACACACTTAAGGGGAGCACCATTCAAAGAACTATATCGAGATGAAACGAATTCTGGCAAGTCATCTGCAATATCTGCATTCATAAACAGCAACATCTTCAAGTAAAGCAACAGTACTACAGAGCTTTCGGTACTTTCTCCTAACCAGGCCTCTGCGCTTCCAATATATTGCAGTGGAATCCTGCAATACCGTGAGAAAACAGCGGCCATGTACAGATCTACACTTTTTCCTAGACCACTTGCTGCAGAAACTATGATCTGCTGGGGTGGAAGACTGCTACCTTTTGCATCAAGACTTTCAATGTGTCTATTCCACCTCTTGATAAACTCTTCTCTCAGAAAGATTCTTGAGATGTTCCCAACACCTTTTTCCACTGGGAAATCTTCGGGAAACTGCTTGGGAACAAGCAACAGTGCTATCTCTTTAAAAGTTTCTTTCCCAACTTTGAAAACTTTACCTCCTACTTGTACCTTCTCTCCAATAATTGACGCGACAGTTTTGAACAAACACTCTTGTTGAAGATCAGGTAGGTTTGTCAACCACATATTGCTAAACTTTTCGTCAATTTTAAAATCGTCTTGTACAAATATCTCTCTAAAGTCAATATATCTTTTACTGTCTCTGCCACGACCATTTATGACTGAAGCAAGAACAACTCTTCGACAACCAAAACCGGGACGTTTCTTGTCAAAGCAAGACAACGGTTTTGTAAAACTTCTACTCCATAAATGACACTCTTTGGTTCCACAAAACACCTTAGTTTGGAATGGATACTGAACATTGGCTGAGGAAAGACATGCAGAATGAAACGAAAAAGCAAAGCAACCAACAAGCATTGCAACCATCCAACCATCTCAAAATAACGATGGACAATTGCTTTAGAGCCAATCAATCATGGCGATGGATTTATATAGTCTGAGCCAACTGACTTGTTGTCTGCAAACAAAGAAAATCTACAAGTTTCACAAAGTTTAACTAAATATGTTTGAGTTGACGGAGTGATGATGGCAGCTTTCAACCTTCTGTTGACCTACCTGAAGAAATCACCAAAGTGGCACTATATGATATGAGCTAGTTGACCGTGAATAATATAAAGCTTTATGAATGTTTGAGTGCTTGACCAGTTTATATGTTTCCAAATTATACAACAGATTTTTTAGCAATTTTGAGTTTTGGCGTTGCTTTTTAGAATATGGAGAATAGCCAAGTTTGAAAGTTTTCGTAAGAGTGGGGTTTTAATAGAACTGTTGTAGATCCGTCTGTGTTGTATATCAGAGAAGCTCTGAGGAAACTAGAGAGTCGTGGTACTACATAGCGTGTTCAAGTATTCTGGGTATAGTTGAAAAGTTTCTGAGTTGCTACTTTCTTCCCCTTTTGCTTCTCTATGTTGGTTTAACTAGTGTAGGCAATTCTTTGTCTTGGAAAGCCACCCTTCACAATTTGGGTATGTTTCTCCACCTTTGGAGTGCTCTAGTGTTTCTAGAATTTTCTGTGGTAGATTGTTACGTTTTGTGAAACATAGACTGTTTGAAACTTTGCTCGGTTCAAAGAGAGTGACGGGCTGAGTGTCTGTGTTTTTGATTGTTGTTGTCAAGGGACAAACAAGGCAAAGTTCTTGAAACGATACTTACTATGTGAGTCGTGACGCTATGCTATATGAACAGTTTTCATATATAGCTTTTATACAAAATAGAAACAGTCAACAACTGATTCTTTATTTTCGCAATTGAATTATACAAAATAGAATATGCGACACTTGGTCTATATATTCAAGCTGATTGAGAAACTTGACTGGATTCTTTATCAACATACTTGTAGGTAAAATACAAATTATATACATGTGTCACTTCCAACGTGTACTTAAACGTTTTGTTGATAATTGAAACACTTGACCAGAGTGTATAAACTCAAAACTGCAAAAGTCTGAAAAGTACTTGATATTGGTAACACAAAACTCACAATCTTTCAAGTTGCAAACAGTTCAGCTAGACATTTATCAGCACAAGTGTTCACTCTAATTGACAAAATTTCTCTATGACAACTTGGCAACTACACACCAAAGCGTTCCAAGTTGTGGGAAACACGCCCTTCTTCTTGAAAGTGGCAGATAATACTTTCTTGAAATGATTCCTATCGACTAGAGCTCAATGTTCTTCAAATCAACTTGAAACCAGTAAATCTCCAAGGTAAGTAACAATGGTGAGTTTATCTCACTACACTGACGGGCTTTTCTCTCGCAGGTTGCCGACACCCTTTCTAGCACAACGGTTCTCTTCAAATAATGCAACGTTAGAGAATCAATAGTATTCTATGTAAACCTTTGAGTGGAAGATTTCCTTGGAAGGTGCTCACTAGGTACGTATGAAACTATATATGGCACTTTTGACGGTACTCAAAGAGCTCTTCAACATCACTTTTCCCAATCTTCCTTTTGTGATTGTTTTGCTAACACAACTTTGGCTGTAGTTGCTTTGTTACCATCTGTTTTGAAGTGTATAAAGTTGTTCATTTTTAATGAAACTTTAAATAGTTGAATTTGGAGAAGAACTTTTTAGTACGACCAAACTTTGAGGTTTTATTATTTCGCACTTCTAGAAATTCCAGGCAAGGCGCGGTTTGGTTTCTTCGTTTCCTGTCAACAACTTGGCTTGAACCTCAAAGTCGCTTCCAACTTCATGTCGAATGCAACGTAGGTACTGTTGGAGAAATCTTGATCTTTAGTTTCTGGTCTGTTTGAAGGCATTGACCCTGCGGAGTAGTGGGGAACCAGTGGGCACAAAGGCTCCAAATAGTCTTTGAGTTTGAATCTTTGTCCCAATATAGTCTTTCAATGTAACTTGGTTTCTGCAATTGATTGTACTACTAATTGTTGTCTTGTTAGCAACAGATGAGGACTCTCTCTTGTGGAACAATCACCAAGATCGTTTGTAACAGTCGGAGTATATTCTGAGTTGATTCTCTTCGGTTCTTCACAAAAACGATTCCTGTCATCGACAATTTTTGTCTATTGAGAATCTATTTTCCAAGTGGAGTGGTGAGAGTGGCTCGTGGCAACTGAACTGCCCAGTGCAACTTTGAGTTCCCCTTTGCAAAAATCGAAGTGAACAGAGTTTGTGCACATACTTTGAATCATCTTTACGTCGTTGTTTGTTAACCTTACTTGACGTGGTCACTGAAGGATGCAGATGTGCCCAAAACCACAAGTTACATGTGTTCAAACTTGGGAGAAAACGACACTGTTTTAGAAAAGATACTGTTTGAATAGAATCTCTGTTGGCACTTCATTATCCTGTCTTTCTGGTGGGAAAGGACAGTCAGATGTATAGTGCACAACTCCTATCAGTAGTAATCAGTAAGGCTGAGAAGCACCAAGTATACCAATTGACCACTAAAGACGAATTTATAAAATCATTGTTCGGCATTCTGCATTTCAAACAGCGATTCTTTTGTCAGATTGAATTACTCGACTGAGCAACATTCCTATATATTCACAAGATATTCCAGGATCTTCCTAGGCTACCAAGCAAAATGGAGCAAGAAATGAATATTTTATTTTTGATACCCTTTTTTACTTGAACGATTGATCTTCATACTAGTGGAAGCCATTGCTAAAATTTTACTCACGTAGAAATCTAGCTTCCGTGAGTGGATATACGCTGAATTTCGTGATTAGTTACGTATACAAGAAGAACTCTAACCAACAATTGGTTTGTCATAATGTAAATGTCTGAATGGCAATGTATTGCTCTATTCAATTGATAATAAAAAAATACACATGACACTACTTTCCGTTGTTGACAAATTGCCTCATCATTTATACGGAAGCAAGAAAGACGTTTAGCCAACAAAATAAGACAAACATCAACTGTAATATGCATACAACAAGGTACTCATTGTAAAAGGATAATACTATTGATAAATAGCAAAGAAATTGAATTTTGGCAATTTGCATATATTTTAATCCAATCCAGGAGGGGAGACAAACGCAACGTTAGCCACTATCAATCACAAAAGTGTCAACAGAGAGGCTCCAAAGAATCTACACCAATTCTTAAAACATGATAAAGACTAGAATTGGCCATTCAAGCTTACTAATCAATCAATCGGAACTATTCATGGTTGACAGAGCAGTGTCCAATGCAGAATAGCTATCACCAACCACCAAAAAAAGTAAATTCTCATATCGCTCCCTAAGAAAACATAGTTTATGAAGAACAACTACAAAAAGCTGCTTGTGAGACCAGAGTTTAAAAGAAAAGTTTCAAACAACCCAATATCGATCAAAACAATAAACAGAGATGCAAGACAAGTGACATGAGAAGCCTTCATTGTGTTGAAAACATGTGTCACGGAAACTTATTAAAGACAACATGTACTTGTGAGAGTTTCCCATATAAAATTCATTTGAAAGGAGAAAAGGAAGACCAAAAATCTCTGGTAACAACAATATCAGTTCAAAAGCAAACTACTCGGCCAAAACCAGGCTAAACAAAATCAATTTGCTAAATTATAGGATATCTAGAGGAAGGAAAAGTTTACGAATTTTTATGTAACACAGTGGCGAATTAAAACAACTAGGAAAATATACAAAAACGGACCATTCTAAAAAATTCGGAATAAAACACATTAAAACTATAAATTTGTCTATAATGCACAATGCTGAAAGGATTTCCAATTACACTATGATGTGAAAGAGAAAAAAAATTAACAGAAAAACAACTGATAAAGTACCCGAAAACTACATATTCAAAAACTATTTACACTCAACAAGAAAAAATGCAATTTTACAATGAAACCTCTATTCTTTATAAGAGACTATATTAGAAAGTGATATCTGTGAAAATAATTGTAGCAAATAACATATAGAACCTTAGTAGATTGTGCTGCAAATGAAAAAATTGTTGCATTGTAGATTTTACTAGGCTGAATTAGGATCCAAGCTGGGTCGTTGGGAAATCCAGTAAGAAGTTATTTGAGTTCACATGAGGGTCCATTGATTCACTTCCCCTCACTGTCCTCTATTGGCTTTTGGCTGTCATGGGCTGTGTTTTGTTCTACGTAGCCAATTCTCAACGAAATTCAAAAATTTTTCGAAATTTTTTTAAAGCAGATATTTGTGGAAAAAAAGTTGTAGAAATTGGTTTGTATATACTAATTTGTGTTTTCTTGTTTCGTATGAACTTTTTCACGATTAGCCAAGAGTAAGCTCCAACTGTCTAAAAAATGGCTAGAGTGCTATTTATTTGTAAATATAAAAATAATTAGTAGTAGAAATCAACAGCAATGAAGCAATAAAAAATAGAACTTAGTAAACTCTTCTTTCATAGTCCATTTTCTTCATGAAAAGTTAAGGAAACACCGACGATTACTTCAAAATCTTCCATAGTGCACCTTCCCATACTTGATATAGTACAAAATTCTTGAGCGAGGTTGCAAGTACACCAGAACAGTGCAAGTTGAGCTTCTCCTGCAACGTCGCCAATATCACAGTATTCCAAGGTGTGTCAATAACACCGGCGTCCAGTCTCAATCTTGCTCTTGCTCCCCCTATTAAAACATAGAAATGAATATGTACCTCTGTAGAGGGCAATCTTTTGATTTCTATTAACGAAGTATCTATTTCAATGCTAGGCAAGTATAAAAAGCAAAAACTATTAAAGTTTCTTATGGTAGAAATGGAAGAGGAAGAATTTCGAAAAGAGAAAATCACAAACAAAGAGTTTCAAATAGAAAATTTAAGAGAAAAGAGCTAGGGAAAAAACCAACATTTCATGAAATGCATACTAAAACAAAAACTAAAAGGCTATTTCAAGTTAAGAAAACAAAGAAGAACAAGTTTTACGTAGAGAAAAAGAACAAAAGTACAGCAAGACCAATGCCGAAAAATGCTACGCAGTCATACATTCTTCGAATAGCCACCGCTCAAAGTATAGACTAGCTAAACATAAAGCAAATAGAAAGAGGAAGGATAGTAGACATGATGGAATATCTACGTCGTCATTGTTTACAATTTCTTTCAGTTGAAGGCTTTTTTATGGCATATGTATGGTATGCCTTACTTTTGTTTCTATATGTATACCACCACCAAAGTAGAAGTATAGTATAAGAAGATACTCACAGAATAAAATAAGCAGTAAACATGTAACATAAGAAAGTAAAAAACTGATTTGTCAAATTGCTAAATGATAAACGCGACATCATAAGAAAGCATAAGAGAGACAAAGTTGTACTTTTCAAGCCACTATCAGTGAATTGAGAAAGACTCTGATAGGGTAGATCTATAGTAGTAATACGGATGCAGAAAACTGAGCCGATTTAGTTTAGCAGCATTTCAAATAAATAATGAATTATTTTAGCTCCAAAGAATGAAAACGTTTCCCCAAAGCAAGTGTTGGAGAAAATTCATGATCTGTCAATGACAGTACAATTGTAGAGGTTTTTTAGGGATGAAGATTTCATAGGCGAAATTGAATTGTCACAAATGTATCAACAAACAAGACAAAACATCAAAACTATCAAATATGAAACCAACAAAGTAGATCAACATTTGACTCATTTCATTTTTTCTTCATAGCATTGGCTTCACGAGAACGTAATGGAGTGGAAGCGCACGACATATTGCAGTTTACACTAAAAAATTTTCGGTTTCCTAAGACTCGGTAACTGATTTTCTTGGATATACTTAAAGTTTAAAAAAAGAACGATAAAAATGGCCAGTTAAAAATTAATCTATAGAGAAAAGAAAGACTTTTAGAGAAAAAGACGCTATCGAAACAGTAGAAGAATTCATTTGTACTACCTGCTCTTCATTAAATTAGTACCACTAATTGTTCTCAGGGTCTGGACATCAGTCGACAATGCAAAAGATAGTAAGAAGAAGTGTCCAAAATGCATGTTCAAAGAAAAACCTACCATATTCTCTGTCGGAACCAATTCAATACTCTTGTCAAATTGAAATACTTGAAAGAAATTTTATATATTTAAGGAGAGAAACAAAGACAACAGGATGATTACAAAGAACACGAAAGAAAATACAACAAAATCATGGAGGAAAAGTGCTCTTGAGAGATATGTTTCTCTTCAAGCTGTCATTCAAAGAATAGTCAAACTGACATAAAGCATATAATATCGAAGATGCTACAGACAAACGTTGAACTTTTGTGACTAGATTGCTAGCTGTTTAATTCATTTGAGGCTTTTTTATGGAAAAGGCGTGGCTTTCTTTGTCTTAATTATATATACCAACAGTACAATTCGTGTACAATATTATGCCAATCAACATAAAATAGAACAAAATGGATCCAGTCACCATAAGAAAGCAAAAAATTTTTTTTACCAAAAAGGTGTCTGATAAAAGATACCCCATAGTAAAAACCAACAGTTGCACGATTCTATTTTTCGAAAAACTGCCGCTTTTCAATATCGAAAACGACCATAGTGAAACAAGCCATGCAATACGTTAGCTGTAAAAATTACCAGATTTATATTTCGTATATCATATTCATAACCAAATTGCTCAGCTCCCCCCAAAAATTAAAAACTTCAATAAAAGTGAAACAAATGGAACAATTGGATATCGCTTACATGCAATACAAATACAACTGTGGGGATGATTCCCAAAAGATTTCAAAGGAAGAATTACTTTGTCACTCGAGATAAATTAGCAAAATCAAAAAGATCTTCAAGAATGTTGACACAATTTCAAAAATATTTAACCCATTCTAAACCACTTAATTTTATACTCTATTAGACTCTTTTACGACGATCTAGTGAATTGAGAAAAACACATGCATTTTAGTAAAAGGAATGAGAAGTCGTGTGGTTTCAAATAAAGAAGAATTGTTTTTCTGAAATATCTACGGTTCATTAGAAGAGCGATAAAAATGTCGTCTCGAATAGAGTTTATAGAAAAAGAAAGAATTTGAGGTTGGCGCAAGTGAAAAAATTGAAGAATTTCAATACATAACTTGTTCATTATGGCATCAGTATTCCTAGTTGTTCTCAGGGGTAGACAGTAGGTGATAATGCGAAATTTAGTAAAAAGAAAAGTAGAACAAATCTTATATAGAAAAAATCAATATATTCTCACCTCGAACAGTTTAGTACATAGGTGAAATAGAACCTAGAAAGACTTCATTACACATTCAAGGGTTACAAGACATAAAACACAGAAGAAAAACAGACAGTAGTACTAGAAGAGAAATGATCAAACAAGTGAACTTTCTAAAATGTGAACAAAGAGCTTAAACGACAATTGAATCTTCTAGCTCATTCATTCTTTAAAAGTAACAATTGAACAAAAATCTGTGACATAAGAGTGCACACTGAAAAGCCGACAAAGTTATTCAGAATTTGACATTGTAGAGAATAGATACAAGGCGGCTCGAAAAGCTTATCAAAACACAAAGTATTGCTTTCGAGAATCTAAGAATAGCATAAGCACTGTTTACTTTTTGCTAAATATGTATACCGATACTATATTTCAAGTAAGGCTACTCAAAGAAGGAAGCAAGCAGTGTCTCAAGACCATCAAAAACCAGAAGCGACTTACCAAATGGTTAAATTTTCAATAGCATTGCATCGTAGAATACAATAAAATGACCAAATAACAATACTTAGAATTTTGCTATATAAGACAAATTTCTAAAAACGATTCTAATAAGGTAAGGTTCAACCATAGAGGTCTTGGTGAAACGATCGAAACAGAAGTTTCGACACTAACCAAATTGAACTATTATTATTATGTATGCACTGAAGATAGCAACGATCTTAATAAGAAACATCAATAAAGAAATATCAATATCGTTACTAAGTAATACCCATACACACTAATATGAAAAGAGAAATTTGTGAGAAACATTACTGTGTCATTAATGCGTAAAAAAAGTTCAAGAATTTATAAAATTTATGACAATATTAAAAGAAAAAGATTTCAGCAGTTCAGTTTCAGTTCTATTATATTGGCATTATGGAAAGATATTGAAGAGAAGTTTACGCAATACATCAAAGGGGAATTGGCAATCCTTGCATTATAAGGGCTACACTTGTTTCTAGAGTTTATCAAAGGAACAATACAAATACTAATTTTATAAGGAAGCCATAGAATAATAAGCATTTAGAGAAATAGAAACTTGAGAATACACATTGAAGAATTTCCATATACCACATGTTCCTTTCATCATCAGTACCTTGAACCTGTTCTCGTCCTGCAGATATTTGTCGACCGTGTGAAACAAAGTAAAAAAGTTACAGAAAACTGCTCACAGAGAAGAAAAATACAATACTTTTGATGAAAGTGAATTTAGTAACTATACCACATTGAAATACAGAAGAAAAAATATTTCCTTTTCTCATTGGAGGAAAAGTAGTAAAAAGGAGGGACAATCCTTGAAAACAACAATGAAAGCAGCAAAAAACAAAGAAATGAAAATGTTAATAGCGTCAGATTGCACTACTGTTGCAACGACTTGTTCACGTACATTGCTCGCGCACCACACTTATGACACCAGAAGGGTACCATTTAAACGAAACACTTAAATTCTCGGAACAATAAAAAAGAAGCAAAGATTTGTGAACTCCAAAAAAAATTTGAACTAAACAAAGAATGTAACAACTAAGTCTAGTTTCCAATCCAAAAAAAGCTTGAGCAAAGTGTAACTGAAAGGAAAAAAGACTTGGTCAGTAGCACAACGAGCATAAAAAGCGAAACAATACGTAACTATTCTTTAGCAAAAAATAAGTAACCAGACATAAACAATTTACTCTGCCCACTCCTACTTTGAGACTACTAGAGTGCAACGAATTGAAAAACTAGGAATGTCCTGAATAAAGCAATAAGCATTTTCTCCCTATTTCCTTTTCATTAGGCTTCATTAGGGCATCATTTCTAGTTAAATATGCATATTTACATAGAAGTCCAAATACTATAGGAAGGTATTAATAGGGTCAATCAAGGTAAATCCATCCATTACCAGAAACCAAAAGGATCTTACACCAAGTAGATTTGGCACAAATACGACAAAGCAAAAATAACATAATGTGAAAAATCCATAAATTCACTGTGCCACTCGGTCAATCAAGTACGACGGTAATAATGCTAACAACAAGAAAAAGGAACCATTGAAGAAAAATGCTCACAATTTCTAAAAGCTCAGAATTTCGAATTACTGCGAAGCAACAGAGAAATTCCTTAAAGAGGCTTTAAAAAATAGCATCTTAAAATTTTCAGTAAATTCCTAGGTTTTCCAGTAATAAACAAAAAATACAAACGTACACAAAGATAGCTCACAAGGCAAGTCATTTCATCACTGGCAAAACAAGCAGCACAGTTTGAGAATAATTATTTTCACCAGACTAAAAGAAAAAGTAAAGGCGTTGGTAGAACCAATTCACTTTCTTTCTCTAATGCATTGTGATGACCGAGAACATAATAAATTTTCAAATGCGGATGTTTTGGTCCAGGGCAGTGGGAGCTTTTTTATCAGGGTTTAATAAGTCTTATTAAGGTTTATTGCTGTTTTTAACCAACGTCACATACTATAGAAAAATATTAACAGGATAAATGAAGGCATATTCATCCATTATAAGAAAGCTCGAGTATCCCTTACACAACAAATAAGGCTTCAACGAAGAACAAAGAAAACTGATATGTAATAAAAGCTTTAAAAATTGCTTTACAACTTGGTCAATGAAAGACGACAATGTCAAAAATAACAATTACTACAAAAAAGTTTCCATTTGAGCAAACCGCTTAAAATTTTCAATCAACACAAACCAACAGAAAAATGGCTAAACAAAAAAGGGCCACCATTGATTACGAGTAAAATGTAAACATTCTCTTTACATTTCCAGTATTCACGCAATACGATTGACATACAAACATAACCGAAAAAAACAAATAAAAGAAGTCATAACGCCATCTTTAAAATACTCATTAAAAATTTGCGACAAAACTGATTACATTAGAAGCAACGGTAAAAAGCATTATAGAATAAAGCGGATCCTGGAATGCATACATGAAAAAAGAAACAATTGAATTGCAAAATATTTGTAGCCTGGCCGAAGGAAGCATGCATTTTTCTTTCTTATTGAGATTTTACTGATGTTTACTATACGGTCTACTTTTGGTTTACTATTAGGGTTTAATAAAGACGATTCTCATAAGGTTCAATTATGAAAGTCTTGGTAAAACGATCGAAACAAAAGTTTCGAAACTATCCAAATCGAAAAGTTTTTCATTATATATACAATGGAGATATCAACGAATTTAACAAGAAAAGGAAATAAAGAAATATCATTATCGTTACCAAGTAATACCCATACAAACCTATATGACAAGACAAATTTGCGGGAAACATTACTGTAGCATTACTGCATAAAAAATTCAATAATTTTTAAAATTAATGGCAACACTAAAAAAAAAGATTTCAGCATTTTAGTTTCAGTTCTATCACAATGGCATTATGAAAAGGTATTAAAGAGGCACTTATGCAATATATCAAAGGGGAATAGGCAATCTTTGCATTATAAGGGCTACACTTGTATCCAAAGTTTATTAAAGAAACAATTCAAACACCAATTTTACGAGCAAACCATAGAATGAGAAATCAGAGAAATAGAAAGAAGAGGATATATTGAAGAATTTTCATATACCACATGTTGTTTACATTATCAATACATTGAACCTGTTCTCGTGGGGTAGATAGTTGTCGACCGTGTGAAACGAAGTTAACACGTTACAGCAATCGGCTCGTAGAAAAAAAATACAATGCTTTTAATGAAAGGGAGTTCATTTGCTATATGACAATGAAATACAGAAGAAAAATGTTTTTTTTATTTATAGAAAAGTAGTAAAACAAAGGGACAACCCTTGAATGCAATAATGAAAACAACAAAGAATAGAGCGAGGAAAATGTTAATTGTGACAGATTGCTCAACTGTTGCGACGACTTCTTCGCGTACATTGCTCGTTTTTTAGACTAACGTAGCCAGAAGAGTACCATTTAAACGAAAGACTTGAAATCTCAAAACAATGCAAAAGAAGCAGAAAATTGTGAATTTTAAAAAATTTGAATTAAACGAGGAATGTAACAACCAACTCTAGCTTCCAATCCAAAAGGATCTTAAACAAAATGTAGCGGACAGGAAACCAAACTTGGTCAGTAGCACAGTGAGCATAAAAAATAAGAAATACGTAGCTATTCTTTGACAAAACGCATAAATAAGAAACCAGACACAACCAATTTACTTTGCGTACTCCTAGTTTGAGACAACTAGAGCGCAATGGATTGAAAAACTAGGTATGCCCTGGCTAAAAGCAATAAGAATTTTTCCTTATTTTGGTTTTCTAGGCTTCATTAGGGCATAATTTCTAGTTGAATAAGCATATTTAACTAAACTTTCAAATACAATTGGAAGATATTAACAGGGTGCTTCAAGGTAAATTCAACCAATATCAGAAACCAAAAGGATCTTACACCAAATAGATTTGGCACAAATATCAGACAAAGCAAAAAAATAATGTGAAAAACATATAAATTTACTGTTCCACTAGGTCAATCCAGAACGTCGGTAATAATGCTAACGACAACAAAAAGGAGCTACTTAAGAAAAATGTTCACAATTTCTAAATGCCTCACAAAGTCGAATTACTGCAAAGCAGCAGAGAAATGCTTCAACTCAAAAGAGCTTTGAATTAAAAATACCATCTTAAAATTTTTCTTACATTTCCAGGTCTTCCCTTAATGAACAACAAATACAAACATACAAAAAACTGGCTCACAAGGCACGTCATTTTATCACTAGCAAAACAAGAAGCACCATTTAAAATTGACTAATTTTACGAGACTAATAGCAAAAGTAAAAGTCTTCATAGAAAAACATCGCCTTTTTCTTTAACAAATCAATATGACATAGACAGTGATAATTGTTGAAATGCGGAAGGTCTGATGCAGGGCAATAGGAACTCTTTTTATCCGGGTCAATTAAGTTTTGTTTAGGTTTAGTACTGTTTGAATCCAAAGTCATATGCTATAGAAAAATATAAACAGGATAAATAAAGGAACATTCACCCATTGTAAGAAAACTCGAGGATTCTCTACACATTATACAGGGCCTTAACTAAGAACAAAAAAAATGTAATAAAAGCTTTAATTATTTGCTTTACAACTTGGGCAATAAAAGAGAAAGGAAATAAGACTAAAATCAACCAAAAAAGTTTTTCATTAAAACAAACCGCTTAAATTTATAAATCGGCACAACACACCAAAACAACAGCTAAACAAAAAAAGGCGATAATTAATTAACGATGACATGTAAACATTTTTTTGGGATTCTAAGTGTTCCCGCAATCAAACTCAAATCCACAAGCAAAAAGAAGAACAAACCAAAAGTCATATGGCCACTAGAAAAACCTTTATAAAAACTTGCGGCTTAACTAATTATACTAGAAGCGAGCGTAGATCGATTGGTAGAATTGAAGGGCTTTTTTCTCTGATGCATTCACAAAGAAAAAGCAGTGAACTTTAAAATACACGCAGCCTGACAGAAAAGAATATGCATTTTTCTTTCTCATTCAGGTTTTACTGAGGTTTTACTGAGGTTGTACTAGGTTCTATTAGGGTTTATTAGGGTTTATTAGGGTTTATTAGGGTTTATTAGGGTTTATTAGGGTTTATTAGGGTTTATTAGGGTTTATTAGGGTTTATTAGGGTTTATTAGGGTTTATTAGGGTTTATTAGGGTTTATTAGGGTTTATTAGGGTTTATTAGGGTTTATTAGGGTTTATTAGGGTTTATTAGGGTTTATTAGGGTTTATTTAGGGTTTATTAGGGTTTATTAGGGTTTATTAGGGTTTATTAGGGTTTATTAGGGTTTATTTAGGGTTTATTAGGGTTTATTTAGGGTTTATTTAGGGTTTATTAGGGTTTATTTAGGGTTTATTAGGGTTTATTAGGGTTATTAGGGGTTATTTAGGGTTTATTTAGGGTTTATTAGGGTTTATTTAGGGTTTATTAGGGTTTATTAGGGTTTATTAGGGTTTATTAGGGTTTATTAGGGTTTATTTAGGGTTTATTAGGGTTTATTAGGGTTTATTAGGGTTTATTTAGGGTTTATTAGGGTTT